>JAVLUX010000042.1:7870000-8182500 GCA_032164185.1 Moxostoma hubbsi
CTCTTCTATGAGTTGCGCAAATGTCCCGATCTAAGGGGGAGAGATTGAAACTGCACCCGGCTGAGAGAGACTCTACCTCGGGGACACTCATCCCTCGAGCGCACATGCTTATTGCAGGTAGATTAGAATGCGATTGCTCGCGACTTATTTATTCATAATATATGTCACTGTGCATCTATTATCGTGAAGAAAATTGGCAATATGCAGCTTTAATAATATGAGAGAACTTTGCCCTTTAGATTGGAAAATGTTTTTATTCATTCTATTGTATGCTTCTTGATTTAGTTTTTTTTTTTTTAGTACTTGGTAAAAACAAAGCAAAAGTTGAAGCAAATCATATATAAGTGTTCAAAGATACTTTAAGCATACATTGTACAGTTTTGTTATAATTCAAAAGTAATATATTTAACTTGAAGTGTTGCTCAATGGTATATTTTTGTTCTTAGTTCTGCTGTTAATGTTTTGTTAACTTTGTTAATTAAAGAGTGTTGTTCAGTAACCTGTTTTTGTGTTTTGCTTTGGTACCGAAAATGGTATCGAGTACCATGAAATTTCACAGGTATCGGTACCGACTACTGAAATTTTGGTACTGTGACAACACTATTACATATGTTAGCCAGTGGTGGCAAAAAAATATTTTTGTGTGTAATATGAGCTAGTTGGTGGCATGAAGTGAATCGGTTAGTCATTGTTTACATACAACAGCGCTCTGTGATCGCTCGTATTGCTACTACATTACTAAAGCTAGAATAGTTTTAAACGGCTTTAAACTAACAACTTCAGCATTAAGGCTCATCACAGCTGAGAGACAAAAAAGACTGATTGATTAGAGAACTCAAGGTGCTTATCTCTTACCAGAGTTTCCACATTGGATAGATACTGTTTAAAATGGCGGAGCACATTGCGGTTTCTTTAGTGAATGACTCAAGCGCACCAGCTACCATGAAATAGAGAGGAATACCCCTGCTTGGATGGCTAGTTTACCACTGAGAAAGCAGACCTTCAGAAAGTTGATAGCTTCTCTGCTTGGGTGTGGCAACAGGTGATCGCACACACTTCGCCTCTCTCTCTCTCTCTCTCTCTCACTCACACACACACACACACACACACACACACACACACACACACACCCACCCATCCTTTCTTGTTTATCCAATGACTTGTTCAAAACAGCACAAGCCCTGATACTATTTCTGAATTACTATTTTAGAATTCAACATTTTTGAATTACTAACAAAGGCTTGGACGCATCATTTGTTTTGAACCAGCAACGGCAGATTCAGATCTGTTGCATAAGAAAGTAGTTCCATGCACAAATGCGTTTTTATGACCGTACTCAGTTTATCCTAATTTTTTTAAATGTACTCGTTCATTGAACTGTTGTATATAAGCAATATCACACTCGCAATCGTGCTATATGCCCCTAAATCAGCACAGCTGTGATTACCTATTGCACTCGGCCTACCATATCGCACTCTTGTGTGATTTTCCTTAAATATATATGTCCTGTATAATATTACTAGCAATAATGCATTTCATTTCAAAACTGCACCTTCCAACTCTGCTTCTCTCCTCTCCTTTTCCAACTCATCCTGTCTTTCTTTAAGCTTCTGTCGATATGCTGAGGTGACAAATGCTTCTTTATCTGCAAACTTCTCGCCCTCCGCTTCTCTTTCCTTCTGGATCTTCTTCTCGTCACGTCGCTCTTGTTCCTTTTTCCTCTCTTCCACCGCACGGATCAGCTGGTTTATGTACTTGGGCTAAAAGAACAAGAAAATTGTTCATTTTAAAATTGTTGTATTGACCAATAAACATAAATGATAAGAAGAATAAACATGCTTAGATGCTATTATAATATAAATCGTATTGCAAAGCACAGCACTCCATTACACTAAAATAACAGCCATACAAATACTAGACTTTTAAGCTGTAAATGATTCTAACATTTATATTGGTTTGAGTAAGAATAAGTCTGTACTGAATGGATAAATAATGAACTCTATTTTTAAGTACCTTGCGGTCTTTTCCACCAAGCATATTCTTATTGCTCTCCAGTCTCTGCTTCTGTATGTCATCGTACACATTGTCATATTCATACACAGTGCTGTCCTCCTCAAGTGCCTTTTGCATCTCAAGGCGGGTCTGAAGTGAAAAACACACAACATGGTTATTAACCCCATAAACCCCATTGTTATTGTGCATGTATGTCTGCACGTCTACCAGTCTTCAATCCCCACCTGCTTCATCATCTTCTTCTTGACTGCCTCCTTCTGCAAGCTCTCCCCAACAGAGGTCTAGGATATAACCAAATCTATTGTGTTAAAACGTGCAGATTTGATATAACTACAGAGATAGAGAAAGCATATAAATAGGAGCCATCACCTCATCATCAGAATCATCTCCAAACACAGATGGGCGGACGACAGGGACTGATTTGGATTTACTCTTCTGGGGCAAAATGAGCCCGTACCTGCAATTTATTAAGAAAACACGAGTATTTCTAGAAATTATTTTGTTAAATTAAACGTTTTAATGCAGCTACAGCTCAATATTTAGTGGGTTGCACAGTTAATTAAGACCTGGTTTATATGGATCAGCCTGTACAGTTTATTTATTTTTTGTAATGTAGCTAATGTCACTATATTCACGTGTGTTTTGGGAGAATGCAGCATTAGCTTCGGAGTATTTTGGACTTAAAAATTCTTATCAAGACACTATTTACCAATTTGCAAACACGACCATTACTTCATATCAGCCGTTATGAGCAATATGTTTATACATTTTCAAACCATATCTGTCTATGTGGTAGAAATTGCAGTAAGCTGGCATAAAACTACTTACTGTTTACCAGAGGTCGCCATCTTGTTTAGATGAATCACCGACGTCTAGCAGATTCGATAATCTAACATCAAACCAATGTTAGATTATTAAAATTGAAAGGCACATTATCACAATTATTATATATATATATATATATATATATATATATATATATATATATATATATATATATATGATTGTATGAACGTTTAGAAATGACCATACACATTTTTCATTGTTGTGAAAGTGTCATATGTGAATCGGCAGGTGTCCAGGAATATACCCCAAAAAATGGCAATGTTTCTGAAGAGATTGTCAATGAAGCGTTGGTGAAGCGATACAACGTGTATAAGACTGCAAGTGTACCTTAACATGGATTTAATTAATTATTACACAAACGTAAATCAACATAACTGTTTTCGCTGGAGCGCCATTAGAGTAAATATTTTCAACCATGGAGTTATAAAATATCAACATTTCACCGTCTACGCAAACATTTTTGCAGAGACGGAGCACTTGTACTAAAATGAATGAGACATTGGAACGACCAACGAATGCAGGAAAGGAAGCCCCGCCTTACAGGAAAAAATAGCCAATCACTTTTTAGATACAGATACTGTCAATCAATCGAGAATGCGCATGCGCATTAGCTGAACATCGTGGAAAATAGCCTTTTTTGTATGAACTTTTCTAAAAAAACACAATGTATGATACAAACTTGTTGTCATATTTTACTGCTGATTTTAAATATGTTATTTGATCGTAATCTCGACAAACTGTGTTGGAGGTTTTGGTCTTCCTTCATTGAAGTAAATAGGAGCTGTACTTATATGCCGCATGTTTACATAGAAAAAAAGCTGGCCAGCCTGCCCGGGAGCGTTCCAAAGATGGCCGCCGAGTGGACTTGACTTAAGTTGAAAGTACTTTGTCATCTCTACGAAAATTTCCACTCAGGGAAAAAGGTGAAAGCCAATCTCCCTAAGAAAGTGTGCTTAATAATGTTTCAAAATGTTTCAAAATGTTCAATGTAAATCAATTGTCGCATATTGTTAATAATATGGTTTAAATATATTTTCATCACCATATGATACATTTTCTGCATTTAATATTCTCAATAAATCAATGACCCTCGCACACTTGAAAATAATGCATTTTATATTCAATGTAAAATGTCACGATATGATCACGAAGCATCATCACGGAATGAAACGATATTGCTAAACGTGCTGCCACTAGATGGTGACAAACCTTACTATTGCTAAAAAATAAAATAAAAAATAGCACCACACCCAAATAAATTACAGCGTCATCCTTTTGTAATAAATAAATAAAAATAATAATTATTACAAAAAGAGGCAAGTATTTTAAACAAAGCAATTACAAGCATAGGAATCACATGATTAACATGTTTTGACAGTTTGTTTGCCATGATATGTGAATGCCAAACAGATTGTGTAGTCTATTGCAAAGTCGGTTTACTTTCTAGTGGTTTGTGTTGTTTGGCTTGTGGTGGGGTAGGCAAGTCTGGCACATTGATATTGATGCAAGGAATTCCTTTTATTTTTTTTAAGAGGTCTTGGTCGGCATTGTGGAATGTGGCACTTAATGTTTTGTGTTTTGTGTTTTTTTTTTTGTTTTTTTTTGTATGTTTATTTTTTCAGTTGTGTATCTTTGTTCTGTTCTTCATTTTACCTTACTCAAATATGTTGTGTGGCATTCGTATCATTGTGCCACAGCATTGAACCCAAACTCTGTTATACCTGTTCTAATACTAACCTCATTTTCTCTACTCTCACTTCTAATTCCTTTCAGTGAGTTAATGCCAATATAAACAATAATGGATGCATTCATGCATATAGTTGAGAGGTCAGAGGCACGTAAGTCAAAATAAAGTAGAAAGAAGCTTCCTCTGACTTGTGAAACGCTGTAGGGTGGTTTCACTCTGTAAATAAGTGTGAAGCAAAATAGAATACTATCTATTCATCTTTGAGAGTGTCACATGGCCCACATACAACTGTGCTGTACTTGCTTTGGCATGGGTGAAGCAAAAGTGCGGGAGTGGTGGTTTAAACCGAAAAGTTACAGCTTGTCTGTAAATTCATTTCCTGTCTGCATAGTCTGAGTAAACATAGAGCTGCTGTTTTTATTTGTGCGAAACGTTTTATTTTATCAAGTTATTTCTTTTGCTGTTCATTATTCATCTCAATTAATGTCCTATTTCAAAGATATTCCAGAAAAACAGCGAGGAACAAGAGTTGATAGCTTTTATCAAGATTTATTTTCTTAATGCATTTATGACAGAGTGGCTATAATCAGTTTAAAAAGGTATTGGCTGAATCTCAATTGAATCGATGTATTATAATATTATATTAATATTATAATGTTGACATTGACCTTTAAAAAATATTGCCTGATTTGCGAGGGTGTTTTTATTTTATTTTTTTTTTTTTTTAAATTCTCCCCAATTTAGAATGCCCAATTCCCACTACTAAATAGGTCCTCGTGGTGGCCCGGTTACTCACCTCAATCTTATCACGTGGCTCACTGTGCATGACTCCGCAGAGACTCCCAGCATGTGGAGGCTCATGCTACTCTCCACGAACCACGCACAGCTTACCGTGAGAACCATTAATCGTAACCATGTGGAAGTTACCCCATGTGACTCTACCCTCCCTAGCACCCGAGCCAATTTGGTTGCTTAGCAGACCTGGATGGAGTCACTCAGCACACCCTGGATTCAAACTTGTGACTCCAGGGGTGGTAGTCAGCGTCAAAACGCGAGGGTGTTTTATTAATGTAAACATATTTAGAGATGCAGTTACCTCTCCCACAAACCGAAACAATCTAATACAGCGATAAAGGTGACACATTTTTTGACAACTGTGCGCTACCTGGACACATCAAAATGAAACCGTATAGCGTGCATAAATTGGGAATTTCTGTGATCCATCAGCAGAACAATCTATCAATCTATATATGCTCTCTCCAGACCACACATCATATGACAATTTGTAGCGTATTTATTCTTGTGGATGCATGCTCGCTGCATAGAAAAAAGGGGGCATTTCCCAGTCAAAATTTCCTCGTGGGTTTTTAATGAGCTACCACCTGGGCCCTACATGGGCAACCCAAATGAACTTTTTTTTCCATCGGCTCCACATGGGCCCCATTTGTGTTAGACCATGTTCATTATATGGGCCCACTTGGGTCCCAAATGGGTGTTATCAATGGGGCAAAGGTGGGCTACAAATAGCACCCTTAAGGGGCCCGTATGGGTGATCTTGCTGGACCCACAATGGCCCCTTATTATTTCCTCTTATATGGGGCATTTGTGAGGCCAGAGTGGGCTAAATGTTGGCCCCTTTTAATTAAATAATTCTGATTGCTGTGGGTCAAGATAATGCGCTACTCTGCACTTTTGAACCACTCCAACTCTAACACATTGTCTTTGTAAACCTGTTTCTGACCAAATCAAGAATGCCTTAAGTCAGCTGAGTTTGTCTATAGCTCTAATATTTTAATGTCTAAGAAATTACATAACGTAATATTTGAACTGATGAAAATGACAAATCATCAGAATGTGTAAATAATGTTTTTATTAAAGTTGATTACATTAAGATATAAAATCTCAGAAATAAATCTGGATAAAAAGCACTCATTTCTGGGCCTGAATAACTCCTCAGCTTCATACCTAAAGAAGAGCACAGAAAGGCAAGACATAGAAAAGGCAATTTAGTCAATATTATATACTACCAGAACTGCAGAAAAATCACAGGAATAGCACTTTAAGGCATTCATGATAAATATGCCATGCAAATGAGTTTTTCCTGTATCTCTGCACAACCTTAAAAGGATAGTTCACCCAAAAAATTATCTCATAATTTCCTCACTCTAATGCCATTCCTCACTCTATTACACATCCCATGTGTCTTACTTTCTTTCTTCACCACAATACAAATGAAGATTTTTAGAAGAATAGCTCAGCTCTTTTGATCCATACAGTGTAAGTGAATGGGTGCCAAAATTTTGAAGCTCAAAATATCACATAGGTCAGCATAAAAGTAATTAATAAGACTCCTGTTGTCTTCTGAAGCGATGTGATAGGTGTGGATGAGAAACAGATAAATATTTTAGTACATTTTTACTATAAATTCTCCTCCCTGCTCAGTCAATCTCCACTTTAACTTTCACATTCTTGTGTTTTTTTGTTGATTCATATTCTTCATGCATACACCCCCTTCTGGGCAGGGAGAATTACTTATAGTAAAAAAGGACTTAAATATTGATCTGTTCGCACCCAAACCTATTATATCACTTCTGGAGATATAAATTTAACCACTGGAGTCTTATGGATTACTTTTATGCTGCCTTTATGTGATTTTTGGAGCTTCAAAATGTTGTCACCCATTCTTTGTGCATTGTATGGACCTACAGAGCTGAAATTCTGCTAAAAATCTTTGTTTGTGTTCAGCTGAATAAAGAAAGTCAAACACATCTTGATTGCGTGAGAAAATGATGAGAGAATTTTTATTTTTGGGTGAACTATCCCTCACTAAAAGTAATAGTCCCCAAAATTAAAGTTTTTCTTCAGCTGAACACAAACGAAGATTTTTAGAAGAATATCTCCACTCTGTAGGACTAGACAATGCACAAAGTATGCAAATTGCCAAAAAACTAAAGAAGAACACTTAGGAGAGAAGAGCACGTATGAGGGCTGTTTGAAAGTGGAGATTTATAGTAAAAATTTAATAAAATATTGATCTATTTCTCACCAACACCTA
This sequence comes from Moxostoma hubbsi, assembly GCA_032164185.1. Lineage (NCBI taxonomy): Eukaryota > Metazoa > Chordata > Actinopteri > Cypriniformes > Catostomidae > Moxostoma > Moxostoma hubbsi. Next base: position 7,877,602 of record JAVLUX010000042.1, read on the forward strand.
TCATATCGCTTCAAAGAGTGCAGCAGGGGCAAGTGAAGCCAGTGGGTACACTAAACCACCCATTTTATTTGTATCCCCCAGATTTTGTTGGATAATTTGCTAGCTAACTGCAAATATTTGATTGTAGATCACGTCAGGTGTTTGTTAAATCTTGGCTTTAAATTCCCTGAATTCCTAAATCTCCAATTATATGAAAGCAGGTGTAAAACTGGGTTAAATGCAGGCTGTGTCTTTCCTTGATAGAGAGTTTATATTTCTTGACACAGAGGAGATGACAGTGTTCAGGAGACCATTTATTTTTAAACGAAAATGCAGGAGGAGGCACGCTGAAGCACATCAATGGTCAAAGCTTGTGGATGAGGGACTGCATGATGCAAGTGCTTTGATTGATTAAGTGCTTTCATTGATCTAGTGTACACCTTATACATAGATGTATAAAATCTTCAGGTTTTTTTTTTTTTTTTTTTTGGCAATTTAAAGCATTGTATAGCCTTAATTTCTCAAAACAATGATTGACTGACAAGTTTCTAGAGAAAGCTGTTTTTTTTTTGTTGCCATTTTTGACCTAATATTGACCTTAAGACATGCCAGTCTATTGCATACTGTGGCAACTCAAAAACAAACACAAAGACAATGTTAGCTTAATTTAATGAAACAAATAGCTTTCAGCAGTGTTTGATATAATGGCAAGTGATTTTCTAGTACCAAATTAACAATTTAGCATGATTACTCAAGGCTAAGGTGTTGGAGTGATGGCTGCTGGAAATGGGGCCTGTCTAGATTTGATCAAAAATTACTTTTTTCAAATAGTGATGTTTTTTTTTTTTTTTTACATCAGTAATGTATTGACTATACTCTGTGATCAGATGAATGCCACTTTGGTGAATTAAAGTACCAATTTCCTTCCGAAACATCTAAATCTGTACATTATTCCACACTTTTGGCCGCCAGTGTATGTACAGTATATATACCGTTGTCTGTCTTAGCTGACAAATAGCGGTTCCCTGTCTACCAATCACTGAGGGCCATTTAAAAGAGCGCGCTAATAAAACGTGACGTCATCCATAGCAACTAGGTCAACTCCGCCTTACTCTTATTTTAAGATTTCCTCAGTAAAACGTGCCACTAGCAGTTTTGTGAATAGGGTTTAAGCAACATTTCATAGCTAAGAACTATTCGGAGAACTCATAGTGGTAAGGTACAAATCTTTGTGATTGCGGGGCGGGCCCAGATCTTATGAAAGGGAAATAGAAACTGAACTGACATGAATTCCAGGATTTTTTATTTTATTTATGTATTTATTTTTGTGGTGGCCTAAACCACAAAAAATACACAGACACTAGTTTTTATTTTATTTTAAACATTATTCAAACACAGAGAACAGGCGTGTTGTTGTCCAGAACGCACACAGTTAACCAGTGGCTCGAGGCCACGGAATCTTGACAGCTGGCGGTTTAAGCGCATGCGCAAATCGGTCACATAGAGGAAGCGACTGAGAGCGGTAGCAACGGACGAGCTGCAGCTGATATCCCCTGACACAATTATGTCTGTCTCGCCACTGCCAGTTTCTCTCAGATATCCGTTTACCGGTGTCTGAATGGCGTTGGTAACTGTGCAGCGGTCGCCTACTCCAAGCGCAACATCCAGCCCTAGCGTTTCGGTGAGTGACTCGCATCGTTTTGTTTTTCTCCGACACCCTCCATCGCCTCGGTAGTTTTGGGTTCATTTCCGCTGTTTCCCATAGTCCGTTTGTCCTCAGATGCTATAGAAATACGCATGCGTGAAATATAGACTTGGAATTTGTATTGTTGTCCAGATATGGCTCACCATCAGAGACATATAATCAGGCTCAACTATATTACTGTAATAGACCTGTCGGGTTGAGATATTGTTACACGAAAACTACCGGCTGTTAGCAATGCCGTGCCAGCCAGGAAGAGTTTGGTGAAAATTTACCAAATTAATCCTTTTTACGTAAGTTCATATTCTTATGCAATTTTGTGGAAACGCAACTACCCCCTTAAAAAACGCAGGACAAATAGTATACTTCCGTTTCATTCTGTGGGGTAGTGACATTGAATTGTTTTAAATGACTAAATCTTGACTATATAGGAGTGGACAGCATTTATGTCACAATTGTAGATCAGTTTTTGTGTTTTTTTTTTGCTTGTTAATAATTTGTTGTTTGGTTCAGGCAGTGATTTAAAAAACATAACTACAATATAGAATTAGGCCTGTAAGGAGGCAATCAGTTCTTGCCATTGAAAAATAATTTGATATTTCAGTGTCATTTATTCGAATGGCTGAAAAGTGAAAACTACAGCCATTTTAGGCTATATGGTGGCAGCTTTGGTGAAATCTAGGTCAGTATTACAAAGGTTGCAGGTTCGATTCCAGGTGGTGTCGACCCCCTGAGCTTTGAGCCAAGATCCACTTTCTCCAATTTCCCCTTGAACAACACACTTAACCTCATGTTACTCCAATGAGACTTTCCAACCTCCAATTAATGCAAGTTGGATAAAAAGTGTTTGCTACTAAGTAACTAGACAAGTGTTATCTTCAAAAGGCAAGTTGGTTGAGTGTCTATGATTTTTAGTTTAGTATTGATTTTTAACAACCGATACAGATTTTTTTTAATTGATTACTGATGTGCAGAACCAATATTTAAGAATAGTTTTATTTTTGCCTTTTTGCACAATGGTAACCAAATAATCATTACACAACAATAATAAAAACCCGATAGCATTCACCTATGTATATTAATATAAATAATATTATACATGCATATTCTACACTCACACACACACACACACACGCACACAGATTTTCAAAACAACTTTACATAAATATAATGATCCTTTTTGACAATTTTTGGAGTGCAGTTGAATTTTAATGAAATACAATATATATAAAATACTGAATTATTATGATGATTATATTTGTGGTGTATGTTAGTAATAGAGTTTTGTCCTATTCTCTTTATATTCACCTGAAGCTTTTATGTGATACGTTGTCTTTTTTTATGTTTTTACATTGAGCAGCGTGTATGCAGCCAATCTAGTAGCAAAATGAGTTAATCACACACCAGCACATAACTTCTCACACAACACAAAAAACAATTTTAGTCACAAGATATTTGTTGCATAATTTTTCCCTGTCTGTTAGATTTAAGCTCAAAGTATACTTCGGTTTGATTCTGGCATGTGCGTACAGTTGAACGTGCAGCCTTTCAAATTATACTTAATTTGACTGCGTGTATATACAGGCAGTTGGCGCATGCATGCTATCATTGATATGAGATACTGGACTATATCTCTTCAAGTGTTTAGACCCATGAAGATGTCTTTATAGTCCTTCTGACTCGAGTTATACAAATGCAGGTATCGCCTGACCTCCTCACACATGTGTTCTTGATGTGAACATCCACTGTTGTTGTTTCCAGCTTCGTCTCCTTACAACTTCTAGTGCTTCTTTATGACAGCAATGGCTCAACTGTGAGTGTTTCCACCTTGTGGACCCACTAATTAGTGCACATAATTCCAGTTGCAAGCACATAGTGTGCGTTTAGAGTATGTCGTTTTCCCATGTATTAAATTATTATTATTATTATTAGGCTATTATTATTATCAAATTAATATTACAAATAATTTGCCCATGGCACACAGACATGCTCTTGAAGTAACACACTTTATCATATTATTAAGAACGGATGACAGAAAAGCCATCTGTGCGCCTCTATGACATGCTGTTTGTACGGAGGCGTGCAGTCTCTTGGAACACACGCATGTAATAGGTTCTCACTCTTTCTTTGTTTCCATCTTCTGAACTTTTTTTTTTTTGCAAGAACAGTATCATCTGTGAGTGCTGCATATGACCTCAGACATCTCAGCTCAGGTGATGCTTTGAGTTCAGTTCGCTCTATTTCCACAGAACAGTTCATTGTGACCAACTCTGCAGCCTATACATCTGTGATTAAAACATAAAATAATACAAAAACACATTCACCGCAATCCATGATTTATATTTCAGTGATTATTATCATAATTATAATTTTTACATTTTCTAATTATTTTTATGTCTTCATTTGTGTAAGTAATTTTCCACCTGTGTGTTTAGACGGATACTTGCCCAATGGTAAATAGAAAGGACGTAATTAATATAATTTTGTTTGATCACGTCGTTATTTTAAATGCTTTTTCATTTCGTTTGGAGTGCAATTTGAATTTAGAAATGTATTTGATTTAAGTTTTATAATAAATTAATAAAAATTTTCAATGCAAAATCACTAAAGCAAGAAAATATATATATTTAAGATTTCCTCAGTATATATACAAATATATATATATATATTGTGAAGGAGGCAACTAAACTAATTTATTCACACACATGATACCTGACCGGTAGAGAATTAATGGATGAAGTAGAACGATCTGATAATGGAGAAGATCACCCAACCCTGCTGTGAGCACCGCTGTTACCTGTTGCATGCACAGAAACATGAAAAACCCAGTAAATTCATGAATCATCTTACCTTTTAGGATTTAAGACAACTGTGAGGTTATCCTAATTTTAAGATATATATATATATATATATATATATATATATATATATATATATATATATATATACACATACATACACATTTATATACATACATACATACATATACTTGTTTCTTAAGTTAGAAATTAAGAAGAAAATGGTAGTTAAGAAGAAATTTCTTCTTAAGAGCTCTTCAGGAATCCGGCCCCTGGTATAGTTTGTTTTTCTGCATTCCATATTGAATTGTGCCGTGTATACTCTTTAGACTGCATGCGGGCTATTACTGTTTTGTGATAATCTTTTTGGGATGAGATGAGGACTGTCCACGTGTCGAGATATCTGGGCTGCATGCTGACAGTTTGCACAGACTGTGCCGATGATTAAATTTGTGTCACCCATATTGTGCATGAAGCGATCAGCAACATGGAAAGCTGAAGTACACTTTGGCCTTAACTGTGTGTCCACTGGCATGCTTTGAGTGGATTACTATGGGAGCCGAATGTCATGCTCGCAAGATGACAAAACTTAAAGTCTTACTATTGGCGTTATATCTTTAATGCATCCTTTGTATTACAGTTCAATATTCAGGAAGCGGGTAAGAAAACAGTCGCTTGAAGTGGCCCAATCTAAAGGGGAGAGATTGAAGCTGCACCCGGCTGATGCACATTCTCTTTTGCTGGAGCTAGATTGTAACGTGATTGCTTGCAGTGTATTGAATCATAATATACTGTATGTGTTACGGTGTGTTGTGTGTTTTTATTGTGAAGAAAATTGTTGATACTCCGCTCTTCTTACAGCTCTCACTTTTTTTTAGTTAAAGATGGATCGAAGTGAAAAAAAAGGTGAGAGAGTGTAGTCTTAGCCCATTATACACTGCAACAAAATACTTTTTCATGTGTCCTCTCGGCCTGGCCCTGCCCTCTTCATCACAGTATAAATAATAATTTTAAATGGAAAACAAGGCAAAAACTCTTGATAACAATTTTTCTGTGAATTTTTATTTACTGTATTAAACTTAGGGAAAATCCAATTTGTAATACAGTGAGTGCCATTTAGAAGTATTTTTAAATATGATTTTATGCTCTTTAATATTAGTAAGCACGGTTAATACAGTCTTTTAAGTCGAGGCACAAGCTGAATTGTCTGTTAAGCGCTAATGATTAAGCATTTTAATAATCACACGAATAGTCAAATAATCGTTATAATATTCGTTAGATTAGTTGATTATCAAAATAATCATTAGTTGCAGCCCTATGATTTACAGTACATTGGATTGTCAAATATTTTTTAGATCTGCATTGACATTCAGTTGCTGCTCAATACAAAACATTTTCAACAGATTTCATGGAGTGATGCATTTCTATAATGCAAAATAATGTTTTTATTTTTCTTTATGCAAAAACATGTTTATCTAGGGTTATGTTTGCCATAAGTTGCTTGACCTCAAATGGTTCTGTGATTTGGAATACCCTTATTGGTCACTGTATTTCTGAACTTGACAAGCCTCTCAATCTTATTGATGCAGTGCATAGAAAATTAAAACAAATGGCTCTCTTTCATAGTAATCAATAACCATCTTTCTCTTGCTTTTAGAGTAAATCTTAATTGCCACTTGACTAGGTTGGTGGAAACTTACAATGTTTACAATGTTAGTTATGCCATGTGGTTACAAAGCACCACATTTCAGAATATCCTGTCAGTCCTTATAAGAATCTGTCTGAATATGATATGCCTCACTACTTTAGTCTCTTTGCCATCTGTACTAGTGATACTTTACTGTAAATTGTTCCTTTTTAAAACCTTAAAGCATAAAATCTTGGGGTTATCTCATCTCACACAACAATAATCTGGAAATCTGAAAAGAAAAAAGAAAACTGATAGATGATAGTGTGAAATCCCTACTATATCTTTTTAATAACACAATTAAACTGTCTTGAATATAGTAACATAGGAACACAAACATGTCCTAGCTTAGAAAATCATCCCAATGGTTTAATAATCCATACTCTTTGGATGGATAAAATTGAATTGATCATTGGCAACATCTAGTAGCTGCTTGATTTAATAGACAGTCATTAGTGGGTGGACAGAACAGGATCTTACCCAAACAAGGTGTGTGAACCAATAAATGCACCTGTTCAGGATCTGGGTGGTTTTTCCATTTTTGGTGTCCACTGACATTAGAAAACACGGTGAGAGTGCAGTTTAGATAAGACGGCTGCTTCAGCCGTAGTATATTGCTGTGTATGCAAAAAATGCAAACATAAATTTATGCAAACATAAATTCCATTCGATCATACTAGGAGGTTTAACATTGAATTAATAATAAGAGACATCTATACATGCACATGTTTATAATTCTATGATTGATTTCATGTTAATCATTAAATTTACATTGCAGTTTCTTTGAATGTATTTTCAATAATAGTTAGCCTTATTTGTTTAGTTACAAACAGAAAAAATATTTTATGACACGTGTGTATATATAAGAATAAATCTTTTATTTTTGCTTTTTTCACAAGGAGTCTGGCAGTGGGGAAGATGACCGCCGATCTCAGCCCAGAAGGTAAGACATCCTGATTTTGAGCTACATGCTATTATAACCTTTTACTAGCAAAATCATTAGCAGAAGGATTTCCTCCATGCAAAGGTTCCATAAATTTGTTTGGTTCATTATCTCCCCAAATTACCATTACTGTAATGTAAAACAGTAGGATCATTGCACTCTACTAGGTGATTACTTCAGGTGTGAAAATCTAAAAAGAATTCAAAAGGCCTATATAAAAGAAAAAAGTATCCAAACTACCTTATTTAAACTTTTTTTACACCTTGCTTGTGAGAAATAAAACAACAAATAAATTGAGGATCATTTTTCACTCATTACTGTAATGTAAAAAAAATACATGTGATTTTTTTTTTTTTTTTTTTAATTGTAAAGTTTATATAGATTGATATTTGTTGTGCTGCTTTTGAATTATGCTTTCTTTTTAATAACATATAATTATATTACATTAAAAATACTGTACATCAGCAATAAGGATCTAATTAGAAACACCATTTGAATAATGGAAATTACAAAAATTCTAAAAAGAAAAATGTTTGGACACTAATGAGTATTTGGGAGAAATGTTTAACTGTCATGAAAATGTCACAGTACAAAAATATTAATTGTGTGCTTTATTTTCTTAATGCAAAAATTAGTTTCTTATTGTTTATTCTTTTTATTTGGGGTTGAAATATGACTTGGAGCTGTTTTAAACAGATATCCTTAAAATGAGGATTAATCAGAGTAAACTTCCATTGTTTTGCAGAGTACTAAATATAATGGGAAGTTCTCATATATCAGTGTATTTGAATATGAAACCTCTTTGATCGCACAGACATTCATGATGTAGTCAGATCATTGAGATGCAGCTGTGATTTCTATGGGCACTATTTCCATTAAAGCAGTGACATCATAAAAATGCCAGCTATGAAAGGCACTGATTTCATAATGTAAAGTTTGACCATCATTTTGTGACAACACAATGCATGCAGTCTGTCCTCTTGTGTTGGCTCATAGATGCAATATATATATATATATACACACACACACACACACACACACACACACACACATCAATCAACCACAACATTAAAACCACCTGCCTAATATTGTGTAGGTCCTCCTCGTGCCGCCAAAACTGTGACAACCCACTTCTCAGAATAGCATTTTGTGATGCTGTTTTTCTCACAACAATTGTACAAAGTGGTTATCTGAGCTACTGTAGACTTTGTCAGTTCAAACCAGTCTGGCCATTCTCTGTTGACCAAACCAGCCCATCTGGCTCCATCAATCATGCCTTGATCAAAATCACTGAGATCACATTTTTCCACATTCAGATGGTTGATGTGAACATTAACTGAAGCTCCTGAACTGTTTCTGCATTATTTTATGCACTGCTGCCACATGATTGGCTGATTAGATAATCACATGGATGATTGTTGGTGCCAGACGGGCTAGCTTGAGTATTTCTGTAACTGCTGATCTCCTGGGATTTTCACACATAACAGTCTCTAGAATTTACTCCAAATGTTGCCAAAAACATCCAGTGAGGAGCAGTTCTGTGGACAGAAATGCCTTTTGATTAGAGAGGTCAACAGAGAATGGCCAGACTGGTTCTAACTGACAAAGTCTATGGCAACTCAGATAAATGCTCTGGACAATTGTGGTGAGACCTACACAATATTAGGCATATATATATATATATATATATATATATATATATATATATATATATATATATATATACATACACACACACACACTCACCTAAAGGATTATTAGGAACACCTGTTCAATTTCTCATTAATGCAATTGTCTAATCAACCAATCACATGGCAGTTGCTTCAATGCATTTAGGGGTGTGGTCCTGGTCAAGACAATCTCCTGAACTCCAAACTGAATGTCAGAATGGGAAAGAAAGGTGATTTAAGCAATTTTGAGCGTGGCATGGTTGTTGGTGCCAGACGGGCCGGTCTGAGTATTTCACAATCTGCTCAGTTACTGGGATTTTCACACACAACCATTTCTAGGGTTTACAAAGAATGGTGTGAAAAGGGAAAAACATCCAGTATGCGGCAGTCCTGTGGGCGAAAATGCCTTGTTGATGCTAGAGGTCAGAGGAGAATGGGCCGACTGATTCAAGCTGATAGAAGAGCAACTTTGACTGAAATAACCACTCGTTACAACCGAGGTATGCAGCAAAGCATTTGTGAAGCCACAACACGCACAACCTTGAGGCGGATGGGCTACAACAGCAGAAGACCCCACCGGGTACCACTCATCTCCACTACAAATAGGAAAAAGAGGCTACAATTTGCAAGAGCTCACCAAAATTGGACAGTTGAAGACTGGAAAAATGTTGCCTGGTCTGATGAGTCTCGATTTCTGTTGAGACATTCAGATGGTAGAGTCAGAATTTGGCGTAAACAGAATGAGAACATGGATCCATCATGCCTTTTTACCACTGTGCAGCCTGATGGTGGTGGTGTAATGGTGTGGGGGATGTTTTCTTGGCACACTTTAGGCCCCTTAGTGCCAATTGGGAATCGTTTAATAGCCACGGCCTACCTGAGCATTGTTTCTGACCATGTCCATCCCTTTATGGCCACCATGTACCCATCCTCTGATGGCTACTTCCAGCAGGATAATGCACCATGTCACAAAGCTCGAATCATTTCAAATTGGTTTCTTGAACATGACAATGAGTTCACTGTACTAAAATGGCCCCCACAGTCACCAGATCTCAACCCAATAGAGCATCTTTGGGATGTGGTGGAACGGGAGCTTCGTGCCCTGGATGTGCATCCCACAAATCTCCATCAACTGCAAGATGCTATCCTATCAATATGGACCAACATTTCTAAACAATGCTTTCAGCACCTTGTTGAATCAATGCCACGTAGAATTAAGGCAGTTCTGAAGGCGAAAGGGGGTCAAACACAGTATTAGTATGGTGTTCCTAATAATCCTTTAGGTGTGTGTATAACAAAATCATAGTCTTTCTTTACTGTGACTAGATGGCCCAGACACAAAGACTACAAGAGTAAAAATTTAAGGAAATCCCAGATGCAGTTTATTGTGCTACTCCAATCCCAGTCAGTATAAAAAAAAAAAAAAGATTTGGTTTGTAACACAGGAGTTAATTATAAACAAATCCATCATTTGCATGTCGATGTTGTAAATAAAACAATTTTGTATGTACTGTAGCATCAGGATATGACACGTTGTTTGGCAAATTCGAGAAGCTGTACCACTACAGTACAATCTACTTGTTTTCCTGTGAGCACTCAGCAAAGCCTCTCGTGTGAGGAGACTATTCCGTAGCTCTCAATATTGCGATGCTTGGTTGAAATAAAACTATAATGTGTTTATGTATCGTACGATATATATACATGGTATTGTATAGTGAACATCGTACCCCATACACACACACACACTCACACAATCACACTCTACATTTGGGCCAGTTGCTATGTATAATCCCTGGCCGATTTCTCTTCCCAGCCCTGCCTAAACTCCGGTATTTACGCTGTCAGTCATATAGGTTCTGATTTGTTGTTGCTGTAATAAACGAATCACGAGCTGTAAAGGCACAGCCCTCTTCCGGAAAGGGGGCAGGGTGCAGCAGCTCATTTGCATTCAAAGAGACACACAGGAAATCAGCGTGTTTTTGATTCCACCCAAAAAGAGGCATTTATAACATGGTATAATAAATTATCCGTGGGGTATTTTGATCTGAAACTTCACAGACACATTCTGGGGACACCTGAGACACATTAGAGCTTGTAAAAAGGGGCATAATAGGTCTCCTTTAATTCTATTCAGTTTCTGTCTTGTTGGTTACTGTTGGTCATTTCAGGAAATGCCAATTGATTTCTTAGATGGCATGATGAAATATTCTTAGAGTCTGGAAGTACTTGAAACAGGCCTATATATTCTGATTTATTAAGAATATGGCCACAAAAGAAAAAAAATCACGGTTGTATTTCTGTCTGGGTGGTTTATTAGTAATTGCTATACAGAACCAGAAGGGTGAGTAGAGTTGCATTTAAAGCAAGCAGAACAGAGATTAAGTAGAGGGAGGGTAGATCAGAGGGGGGACAGATTAAATATGATTGCGTTTGTAGAAGTTATGCATTCCTGACTGATTTATTTGCAAAGTCTTTGCAGAGGTTTGAACCAGCATATTCTAATTGTTTTGAAAAACTATTAGATTTTCATTGCTCTGTTAAAGAGACTTGACTATTACTTGATTAATGTTTTACTGAGTCCACGTTTCTTGAGGATTTACTAAATGGATCTGGCAAGATTAAATATGTCATTGTTGATTTTATATTTATTTCCACTAATAGTCCTAAGTAGATCAATCCTTAACTCTAGGCTAAAGTAGATCATTGCAGACATGACCTAATAAAGCCAGTTATCATATTCCATTTGTTTCACCTGATAAGACCACTCTTTGTGTTTTGGTGAATTTTGCAATATCACCCCTGCAACCTGTACTGTTTTACATACATCGACATTGCCATAGGACATGGTCAGGTGACAGGGAACCTAAATGTTTATTAGGGCTTGTGTTTCACTCTGGTTTACGATTTCAGTTGCTCAATTACAACAGGGGAAGCTGGGTACCGTAGGATAAAGAGCGAATGTGACCCATGGGAAAAGCCCCATCCTGTCCATTAACAAAGGGCTCTCCTTATTTAACTGAGATATCTGCTAGCCAAAGGGATGTCTTTCCTACCTGAAAAGCAGGAGGTTATTATTGAGCACTCAAGCACATAACTAATACATTTGTTTATTTGGCAATAAGTGTTGATTACAATTTCCTCCCTTTTTTTGCATTTATTGAAGCTTCCTCCCTTCGTACAGCAGTGTTTCATTATAATATGGCTTTTGGTGTGTGTGGATATTATCGTAGACACTTTGGGAACATAGACATAGTCCAGTGAATTTATGACATAGTAGCAACAATCCCGAAAATTATGTACTCTAAAATTTGACCACAAGAAAGATGTTTGTTTCACGGTGTATAAACTCACTGAGCACTTTATTATAAACACCTGTACACCTAGTTATTCATGCAAATATAGCAACAGTACAATGCATAACATCATATAGGCCTGGAGCTTCAGTTAATGTTCACATCAACTATCAGAATGGGGAATAATGTGATCTCCGTGATTTCAACCATGGCATGATTGTTGGAGCCATATGGGCTGGTTTGAGTATTTTTGTAACTGCTTATCTCCTGGGATTTTCACACACAAAAGTCTCTAGAGTTTACTCTATTTACTGTTTTTGACACAGAATGGTGAGTGGCATTTCTGTTGACAGAAATGCATTGTTGATAAGAGAGCTCAACGTAGAATGGCCAGACTGGTTCGAGCAGACAGAAAGGCTATGGTCAAATAAATAAATATAGTCAAATACTCCAATAACTGCACTTTACAATTGTAGTGAGCAGAATAGGATCTCAGAATGCAGAACAGCAGTAGGGCACACCGAGCACTTTTATAAGAACCATCGTGTTCGTGATAAGTGCTCAGTGAGTGTATATAGCACTTATATTTGAAAAGAGACATTTTTTTACATTTTCAAAAAAACATTGTTTGGTATGTTTAAGCGATTTAAATTATGGGGACACCAGAAATGTCCATAAACCACATATATAGCATAATACACTTGTAATTACCAGTTTGTAACCAAAAAAAATGTCCTTGTGAACCACCCAACACACGTGTTCTGACTCTGCCTACAATCCCAGTGTTTGCCTCCATTTACTCCTGTAGATAAATACACCATAGATCTGATCTGAAGAGTTTCTGTGCAAAGAAGTTTACATTTAATAACACCTGCATGTACTGACATTCGTTACATTATTTTAAACAATGAGTTGGCAAATTTGCTTTAAATCACTCTGTCGTTCGGTAGATCATGTATCTTTTTATTTGTTCGTTTGCTCATTACAGCTTATGTAGTATACAGTGTTTTAATCTTTGATTCATCTGACACGCAAGTGTTAGCCAGATGGAAAAGCTCTAATGAGAGTTATAATGCCTCTCTCCGACATAAAGATGACTTTAGGCAGTGTGGCGACCACTGAAAGTCCTTCCTTTAACTGCATGTGTGCACATGAGGGAATACAGTTACTACTGCAGAGCGGCTTCATCTCTCAGGAGAATATCAACCCATTGTAAGTTTGAAAAAAATGGTCATTCCTTCTTATAATCTGTGTTTTTACGCTTAGTTTTTTTCATGAATGTATGCATTTGCAATTGCGTAGTTCAGAATTTAATCAGCAAGTGTGTCAACAATGTTTTGTGCCAGTGACGTCACAACCACTAGACTTCAGTGAGCTGGAATGTTTACAGATAAAAAAAAATTACACTATCATTTTCTCTTCTATTTTGTGGAAAGCCTCTAAACTGGTCTTATTTTCAGAGATGCAAAATCATGAAAGTTGAAAAAGGTGAGACAGTCATAGCAGGTGTTCCACATGTATGTTTACACTTTATTTTTGTGTTGTATTTAAAGCTTTTTTTTAAGTGTTCAAACTTAAAGTAATCCTTTCAATCCTTTTGATTTTAATAAATACAATTTTACCTAACAATTTGGGCAAATTAGCTCCAGATAAGATGATTTTAGTTGAAAGCTGAGTAGATTGTATCCCTGTATTTTAGTCTTTAACCCTTATTAATAATTCCTATTTTTATTAAAAAAAAATATATATATATATATATATATATATATATATATATATATATATATATATATATATATATATATATATATATATATATATATATATATATATATATATATATATATATATATATATATATTGTTTTGTTTTGTACCTTGATTCAGATTTTTTATTTAGGTAATGTGTTATTATGGGTAATTGTTACTACTGTACTACTATTATACTATACTTCTACTTTATATTGTATTTTAAAAGTGGAGAGTGCAATATTTTCTCATAACATTAAATTAGTATGAGTACCGGTAGTGTACCCTCTTACCATCTTTCTTGCTTTCTTGGTTTGTCTCTTTCTATCACAAACATTCAGACAGTCCAAAGTCCAGTTCTTTTGCTTTCTGATTGAACTCCTTATCACTGTCGTGACTGATAGTGTTGCTTCCTGTTAAGAAAGATGCTTTGTTTATTTAAGGAATTAAACACTATGCATATGCTTTGTCATTTGAAAAGCCTGTAAAATGTGTTGGTGTCCCATACTGTAGAGATTGAGGCAATCAAAACAGCTAGTATATTTTTACACCTTCATCACCCCACCACCATCTTCCTGTCTAAAGTACGCAGGAAGTCTGTGCCACACATGTTTTTATCATTATGCAAAAACAAAGCATTCATTCCGTTCGTGCATCCTGCAGACCACACAGTTTCATTATGCTCAGAAATATAGTGCACTATAAAGCAGAAGCATCATTACAATGGAGCATTGTTTGTATGCCGATACTATGCATACACAAATTAAGACAGCATAGTGTAAAGTGTGGCCTTTCTTTTTTGACATACACATAGACATCTTTAAAGACCGACAGTGTTTGAGAACCAATGAAACGCAATAGAGTACCAAGATACATGTAGATTAATTAAAGGAATGTTCCAGGAAACAAGTGAAGTTCTATTGATGGCACCTGTGCCGTGTTACTGATCACCACAGACAATCATTTTAACTAATTCCAATGTTTGTAAAAACAAAATTCATGTGTACAGGAATGCACTTCCAGTAGAAGTCTATAGAGCAAGGCAGTCTGGAGGGTTTGGAAGCAGAAGTGTGAAGCTCATATTTCTGGTTAAGTGCTTATATAAAATGTTCCATACAAAAATATGAATGATTTGAGCTGTAAAGTTGTGTTAATGACCCTTTTAGTGGTGGGACTACTGTTTTTGACTGAATTCTGGTTATACGATAGCATCATAATTCCTCTTTCTGGTGTCCTTGCACATATCATGCGAAAATTACAAGGTTTTGCATGGTCATGACAGGAATTGTAATATTGGATAAGCCTATAACTTTCTCTGCCCCCGTTTGTAAGCGATTTTTCAAACTCGTCTCATGTCAACATGTTGTATACATGGATTTTACATGTTGAAATAGATAATTGATAGGTAAGAAAAAGTTAGCAGAGCTTTATCTTGTATTGAATCCAGAGTACTTTAAATCTGAAGACCGCATTGGTTCATTAAAGGTGCTGTAAGTGATTTTAGCCGTTCTAGAATTTCCCTAAACTGAGCAGTTGGAATAGCCATGCCCCCTTTTTTCCAAAACAAGGCACTCCAGAGATGCCAAATTAGTCAAAATCAGCAGCAGCAAAATGGCACCCTCAACTGACAACTCCTATGAGCAACATGGCATAAATATGTCTGTATGCCTCAAAAATTAGCTGCAACTACTATACTGTTAGAACGTGGAAAATCATTGACTGGCAGAAACCGTCATTGCCATGGACAGTGGACACATTTTTGTGTCTAGAGCTGTCACAGAGATTGGTAAGATATCTCAGGACACTTATTTCATTAATATCTTTCAGGGAGTAGCACATTTATTTGCATACATTTCCATGAAAAAATCACTTACCACACCTTTGTCAACTGATGATGTCAAAAGCTGGGTTTCCATTCACGTATTTTATGCACATTTTGGGATATTGCATAAAAACTGCTAGATGGAAACACAGAGATGTGAATTAAATCACCAAAATGCTCATAAAAAAATGTATGTGCCTGCTTGAGGTGGATTCATTTTACTGATTCGATAAGAAGAAATGCACAAACTTAGATGGAGACACTTTCATGAAATAAACTCCTATTGAATATATAAGGAAAGAAGTTGTTCATCAAAAAAGTAATGCTGGACTAACCAGAGGACCAATCATCACATCAGAAATGTTTCTCTGGTCATCCTAAAAAACGGTGTCCTGAAAATCCAAAGCCTGCATAGAGTCTTCAGTGCAAATAAGTCGAATACAAACTGGAACTGTGCTGAAGAGCAGGTTTATTGATAATATCCATATTGTAGATCCACACGGCAAAGACAAGGAAGGAGAAATGCACACTCAAAGGGCCTATTTACACTTGGCCACTTCATGCGTTTTAACTGATCTGATTGCTATCTGATTGAAAAAGCTCATTCCGTTTACAATTGGCCACGTCAATGTATCTCCGCAAACGGATATAAAATCGATCTTCAGTTCCTGCGCTATATGCAAATAAAACAGTTCACTTCTGCTATTATGCTAATTCTGGGAAGTGAATTTAAAAGATGTGCTTTATTATTTGGTTCCAAGTGACTTGTAGTGAGCTTGCGCGTGTCTGTGTATGGGCGTGCTGTGTGTTCGCATGCACGTCAGCTGTGCTCATGTCAGTGTTAAGTTTGTTTCGTTAGTGATCTGCATCTAATAAGTTATTTAAAACATTCTAACGCTCCTACAATATGCATTAATTTTTTTGTTGTTATTTACTGTGTGACCAAGCCCTATGCAAATATTCGATGACAGCTGTTATGTTTTGCATTTTTCCTATGCTGACGCAGCACTGTTTGGGTGGAGCAAAGTTTACATATGTGGCTTGAATAGCCAGATGCATTTACACGTGACCAATTTCGTCTGGAATGTATCTCAAACCACCTCCTGAAGTGGTTTAAGAAATCGAATTGCAATCTCTTTCAAATCGGTTTCGGAGGGCATTTATACTGGATTTTTTTTCATGATTGGGTTGCTATTCAGTCAGTGAAAATGCATGAAGTGGCCAGGTGTAAACAAGGCCTTTAGTGCTCCCAGACACGAGACAAGTTCTTCTATAGTGTTTTGTCTGCGTGCTCTAAACAGAGTATTTTATCAATATAGGAGTGTCACAGTGGCTACAATTTCTCCGGAAGTGACTATTTTGTTCTTTTGAACACATGGGATGGAAACACTGCTTTATTCGCACATTGTGTATGTGATATTATGGTTTTCCTCTTTGAAATGTTGTACTCTGACTGGCGCTACTGAGCTCTGAGAGTCCAGGCCATCCAGGCACAGTTTTTACCCTCGGGCCATTTTCCCTTATGAACAATTAAACTGCCTCAGGACTCCCCTATAGTGCAATAATGTAAATGCATATCTCAGGTACATATGTAAATTCACATATTTAATTTAATATCTGTACATACCCCTAACTTGCACATACATTACTACTTGCACATGTACATACGCCATTCTGTTATGTCCTATTATTTGTATATCTATTTACACTCCTTGTTTTATATTCTGCCTCACTGAAATGTTCTGTGTGCACATGTTTCTCCTATCACACACATTAAAATTCCTTGTGTACATGAGAACATTTGTCAATAAAGCCAATTCTGATATTAAATTTGCAATTTGAATCTAAATGTAGCTAGCGAGTCAGCTTCAACATTGACAAGTGTATGGATCATTACACATTTGTCATCTCATCTTTGTCTTCCTCCATACGCTTCCTGCTGTTCTACACAACCTTAACCGAAAACATCTGTTTTTATTTCAATGTACAGTGCGAGTAGACCGAGATGACAGTAGATTAAAGTGTGGGTGGACAGTTCTTAACCTGGGTCAATCTGATCATGTTCATGATGGTTTATATGTGTACTATTCTGAATGTTTTCAGCCACAGCTCTGTGTTTGGAGCATGTTTCAAGAGTTTGTCAGTTACTGTGGTGGGCATTCTGGGAATAGTTTCCCCAGTATAAAGATTGTTTTTCCCAGAGAAACAAGATTTGAAGGAATTTTGGGAATTGACATGGATTAAGGGAGCTGGTGCATGGAATGCACCTTTTATCTATTAAACATTTTATATGGGGAAACCACATGACCACAAATAAATGGTAGTTTTTATCTTCCGCCTTTCAGTGGTCATAATCAGAATTATAAAACTGTGACTTGGAGCGTTGAATAGGTTTCAGCCTTTTGATAGATTACTTTATAGTAGTTATAAAAAAAAAAAACTGTCAGTTCATGATCAACAACAGAACCTTGAGGTGATACAAAAGACTATTCATGCACACATTCAGTCACATGTAAACACTCCCACAATACTTCATTCTCACACTTTTCAGTCTTCCTGCAATAACACCCTCATAAAAAGACAATGTTTTGCACATGATTCAGAACATCAGGCACAAACACAGACTAAATGAATCTGTGCCTCTCTCACTTCTCTGGTCCCTTTGCTATTCATGTTTGCCTCTTGTTTTACAGTGTGCATGGTCATTGATTTGAAGGGCATACGTTGTATGGGATTATTCAAAGAATAGAAACGCACAGATCCCCCAGCTGTTGCAGTGGTGGGGTAACAGGGCCACATTGGAACAGAGTGTTCTTGTTTGCATCCTGCATGGAGTGTTCTGTGTGTGAGCTAATGCCCCCAAAAAGGAATCCTTCCATATTCCCAGTGTCTCAAGTTCCACTCGGGATGTAAAACACATCAGAATGCATTGAAAAGATAACATAGCAGTGATACTCACGCATGATAGGCATAGTTAGTTTTGCCTGGCGGATGACATGAGCTAAAATCCCTTTGTCTTACATTGAAGGAGGGTCCTGAACCATATCTAGAGACCAGGGGCCTCATATATTAAAATTACATACGCACAAAAATGTTGCAACTTTGCCCTTTTCCCAATTTAGGTGTACGCAGCTTTTAATAGTGTAAAACCTATGCAAGTCTTAAAGGTGGGTTCTTTTGACTAGAACACCCTAGCAACCACATAGCAACTACATAGCAACAAACACCCTCGTATTATGGAGGCAACTTTTGCACAAACTAAGCACCACACTTGAGCAAAATTGAGAGAGAAAAAAACTAGTTGTTCATTTGTGTTGCCAAAATGTTTACAACTTAGTTTCGTACAATAAATACGGTGCAAAACAAAGTGTACAAGTGTAACTCTTCCATCCCTCCACAGCCAGTGTTGGGAAGTAATGGAATACATGTAATGGGATTACATGTTTAAAATACTAAATATAAGTAACTGTATTCCACTACAGTTACAATTTAAATCGTTGGTAATTAGAATACAGTTACATTCAAAAAGTATTTTGATTACTGAAGAGATTACTTTGTATTTTATTATTTGTTTAATTTAATATTTAGTCCTTTTCAGATGGAAAACATTTATACATATAAATGATGCGATCCAAAGTGCATTTGAACAGCGGTGAAACACTTTCTTATGATGTGCTACATTCATATGAGCAGACAGAGAAGTAAGTTTAAAGTAAGTCTGGAGCAGAAGAAATGGAAATAAACCTTGTATAAATTGTCAGCTTTACGCTAAGCTAAAATGCTATTTCTAGCCATTTTACATTAGGGCTGCAACTAATGATTATTTTGATAATCGATTAATCTAACGATGATTAGAAGGACTATTCAGCGATTATTGCAACAATTAATCATTAGCTCTTAACCGATTATTCAGCTTGTACCCCAGCTTAAAAGGTTGTATTAAACATACGCAATAAAGAGGGAAAAAAATCATCTTTTAAAAATAACTCTAAATGACATTCACTGAATTAAAGGGGGAAAAATACTTTTTATTAAGTTTAATTCAGTAAAGAAATTCACTGTAAAAAAGAAAAGCCGGGTGCAGTTTCAATCTCCCCTTTAGATCGGGACATTCGCCCAACTCATAGAAGAGGCGCTGACCGCACAGAGAAATGTCAGTTTCGGAGTTTGTAGTTAATTACATGACCTGCTTCTGTATTTTTTTAATTTAATAAAGATATAATGCATGAACTATAACTGCATTAAAGATGTAACACCAGGGTGTTTCCTTAAGAGCTCCGACTCTACATATTCCACAATGTGAGTGCTTCTGTATTAGTTTGTATTTTTGTATAACTCCCTTATAGTTTGCGATCTACATCACCTGAAGTTGTTTGGAAAGTTCAGAGTGCATCTGGACTGTGATCTGTGTAATTCTTCCTCTCCTCAGTCAGGTGCAAGCTGCAGTGCTGCTCTCACGCTGCATTGTTAAAGTTTAATGTGATCTCGTGTTGCGTTAATTGAGAATAGACTATTTGACAAATTCAAATGTTTGTTGACAATTTTTTTTGTCGACGTTGTCAATAACGTTGACTAATCATTTCAGCCCTATTTTACATGCACCTACCAGACACAATAATTTTTTTTTATCAAGAAAATTCACGTTGGATATTAATTTATTTTTTTCTACGAAGACCTTTTGAAATTAGGGCAAAAATCATATTCTTGATCATTTTTTTTTTATTTTTCCTGTAAAAATATCTAAAAATCCTTAAAACAAGATCAATTTGATCTTGTTTTAGAAACAACACTGCATAAGATATTTAGGTTTTTCAGAGAATGTATTTTTAACGTGTATTTTGTCTTACTGTACTGGCAGAGTTTTTATAGTTAAAACAAGTGAAAAAATCTGAAGAATTAATCCAAAGTATTTAGAATATATTACTGACCTTGAGTAATCCAATGGAATACATTACAAATTACATTTTACAGCATGTATTCTGTAATCTGTAGTGGAATACATTTCCAAAGTAACCTTCCCAACCCTGTTCACAGCATCAGTGAGAGCTTCCTAACAGTAAAAGGTGCCGCCCTTTTCCTTCCACGTGGAAATGGTTCCTCTTCCTGCTCCTCCAGAATCACAGGACAGCGCAGTAAACATGCAGGTAAGGAACCAATTAGAAGCCTCATTTAACTAGACTAGGTAAAGCATACATATGTTTGATTTATGCTTTTCCCACTTCCCTTCCACTTGTACAGGTGACCTTCAGCAGCACCTGCAGACCATGTTCACTTTTCTGCGGCCAGAGGACAACATCCGTCTGGTGAGCACATGCAATCAATTGCTCGTATACTTGTATAGAAGTTTATATCTTTTCAAATCCAGGTATGTTTGCTTATAGATTAGTTTTGAGTATTTCTGAATTAACACTCAACCCTCCCTATAGGCTGTGCGGTTGGAGAGCGCCTTCCCTCAGTGCACCCGCTACATGGTGGTGGTTTCCACTAATGGGAGACAGGACACTGAGGAAAGCTTGGTGCTGGGCATGGACTTCAACCCCTCTGACAGGTTTGTGTTTGTTGGCGTTGCAGAGTAATTTGATGCATGTACCATTTTGTTAGGTCAGTAAATCAAATATAATAAAAAATATAGCTGCAAGCAGCAATTCAAGCTATTTTAGTCCATTAATACATTTGCAACCAGTATTAATTAGACTGTCCATTAGCACCTAAAACAATGATTAAGTGCCTTAATTTTTCAGAACCATAATGTTAGGTAGCACAGATATGCCATTTTTTACATTCATGACTGTTATAGCGCCACCAAGAGGCAGAGATGCGCAATAGTTTTTCCTGTGTCATCAGACTGATGTCCTACATAAATGTGTAAAATTTGGTGTGATATCTCATTCTGTTCAAGAGTTATAAACATTTAAGTAAATGTCGCCACGGCCCAATAAATGTTTTGGTGTATCGAAAGTTAAAACTTTTTTGATATGGGACTCCAGAGAATCTCTCTTCACTGGTTTGGTTCTGATCGGGCAAACAGCCTAGGACTAGTTTGAAAAAGTAGAGACAAATAGGCCTACGACATTTCGTTCCGATCGGCCTTTTCTAACCCGATCTAATAGCTGCTAAAATTTGATTTTACGACGGTTGCCATCTTTTTCATGAAACGAGACTGTCCTCCTAGACCTTGATGGCACATTGGATTGAGACACTGCATGCTAAATTTCAAGTTGATCGGATCAAGGGTTCCATAGCCATTTTTATTATTATAGTGCCACCAAGAGGCAGAAGTGTGTGTGTGTGTGTGTGTGTGTGTGTGTGTGTGTGTGTGTGTGTGTCACCTCAGAATGACCCCATACATTTGCATACCAAATTTGCTGATAATCTCATTCCGTTCATGAGTTAACCCTCTGGGGTCGACAGACGCGCCACCACGTCCTGCTGGATATTTTCGTCATTACATCAGAAACAACTTAAAATACTTTGTCATTTTTGGGTATACACATAAGTGTAAGACATCATTAGAGACTATAAATGCTCTACTTTTATTTATGTACACTCATAATAACAATTAAGTGCTTTTGTAAAATAAAGAAAATAAAAAGGGTGAGCTTTCAGCAGTCTCTTGTGTTCACGAGCATATTTCAGAAACACGTCACAAAAATGACCTGAAACCGCGAATAATTATCACACAAACATGAAACATATGTCTAAAGAGCTTTAAATGTCAACTTTTAATTTTAATTAAAATTTAAAACAAATATTCTCCTGCAATGCAATCCGTTTGAAACAAAGCGATGTTCAGTTTTTACTGGTTCATCTAATTATCTGTAATGTGATCCCACCCACCATTCATACACTAATGTGCTGAGACGATCAATGCAAATATACACGCCCCCGAATGTGCCGTGAAAACATATATAGTTCATTCACTTTTCTGCGCGTTTGCAACGATACACAGGCGAGAAAGCTCCAGGATCGTAAGGAAGTGTTAACATTTTCCTCTGAAGAAGAGCGGGACTCTGATGAACGTTTGTATTTTGAAGAGAGACTTGATCCAGCCGAGGATACAATTTCGGATGAGTAAGTTTAGTTTTAATTAGCTGACATGCTATTTTATATAAACTTGAACATATTTTACTAGTGGGAGTGTTTCCAGACTTGCCAGACAGGATTCAGAGTATTGACATTTGAAATATGTCCTAATAAGCAAGTTTTAGTTACATTTAAATGCTGTTTCAGCTAAAGCAGGCATTTAAATTGTATGTTGTATAATATAAATATGATATGTAATATGATATAAAAATAATATGAATGTTTAGATTATATTTTATCTAGTGTTTATAATGCCTCATTATCAACAAAGGTTGTGCTTGCAAATATGTGTTCAGGTTAAATTAGTAAAATGCATTTTAAATATGCCCATATTAGAAAATCAGCATATTATAATGATTTCTGAAGGATCATGTGACACTGAAAACTGCAGTAATGATGCTGAAAATTCAGCTTTGATCACAAATTGCATTCTACAATATATTTAAATAGAAAGCTGTTCTTTTAAATTGTAAAAATAGTTCAGAATATTAATATTGTTTCTGTATTTTGGATAAAATAAATCCAGTCTTGGTGAGCAGAAGAGACTTCTTTTAACGGTAGTGTAGATCTAAAATTATGTCTTTATGTTCAGAAAATATATAGTCAGATATCGTCTTTTAACTTAACTTGATTTTGATCATTAAGTCTCCTTTCATTCATTCTCTTTCTGTCACATTCCTCATTGATGGGCCCAGGGGTGGGGTCATTGTCTCTCAGGTGTGAAATACCTAAATATTCATGATCGTTCACGCCTCCTTGCATATTACCTTTCAACACTGAAATTGTCTTACAAAAGTTAAATTACTATATTGTTTTGTATGAATGAGTGATCAGGATGGTTTTCACATCATTTTGTAGCAAAAACTGTAGGCTACAAGATCCAGTTCTCAGAAGGCTTGTGGACAAATGTTAAGTATGTGTTATATGGCCTAATTTCAATTACTTCAAATTTGAGTTTTTTTCAAAAACCACGCATAAACGTTATTTTCTAAAAAATACAAACATGTACACATATGTTGCTCACATATTATTGTAGCCCTGTTTGTGCTGAATACAGTGTTATCAGACTTTAGCCATTAATGTGTTTTTAAGTTACTGAAAAAAGCACAAGTGTCAAGGCATGTCAAAACTTCTCCAGGGCCCAAAATACCCTCAGACCCCAGAGGGTTTAAACCATTTTAATAAAAATGTCAATGCACTCTATGTACGTTTTGGGTTTTCGTTTGACGATAAATTGAAAGTTCAAAATTCTTTTGATAACTTTGCATATTGTGCCATGCCACAAGGAATCACAGGAAAATTATTTTGTTCCTAGGCCTAACAGTTCATGTTTTTTTTTTTTTTTTGTTTGTATTGATTTGTCCTCCTAACAAATCATGTTTGTGTGTGTTGCAGTTCCTGTTCCATAGGCATGGTGCTTCCCCTTTGGAGTGACACACGGATCCACCTGGATGGAGACGGGTACGTATGACAAATTTGTTGGTAGCAGGTAGTTAAACCAATTCGGTAGCTCTGTATCAAAACCTAGTGAGCTGCCTTGCTGTCTTCTGTCTGTGTAGGCAGTTACCTGTCTACTATTTGGAACTGCATCAAGAGCACATGTATGACAAGGTATGTTCTTGATATCTATGCTCTATCTCATCTCTTGGTTTTCTTCACAGGGGTTTCAGTGTGTCCACAGATAACAAGATGCACATATTCAAGCCAGTTTCAGTTCAAGCCATGTGGTAGGCACTTTTCTGTTTCCTCTCCAATTCTCCATTCATTGTTTCCATGGTTCTGTGGTGGCATGTTTTAAGAGCATCTCTTTCCATTAGGTCTGCTCTGCAGTCTCTTCATAAGGCCTGTGAGGTGGCCCGCTGTCACAACTACTTTCCGGGCAGTCTCTTCCTGACCTGGGTGAGTTACTACCAGAGCTGTGTGTCCTCAGATCAGGCCCGCATCAATGAGTGGAACGCCATGCAGGACGTGCAGTCCCACCGCGCAGACTCACCTGTTCTCTTCTCTGATGTGTGAGTATGGATCTGTCAATGGTTGTTGACAGATTGCAGACAGTTTACTGTTGAGCAAAGTTTTGACCAGGCCAAGATGAAATTTGCAGACTTCTTTCACATTTTCTGCACTAATTTTGTTTGCTTCCGAAAAGTTATCCCCACTTATTCCTGTCTCTCAAAAATTCTGCATTCCATTTGATCTTAATGTAAAGTTATCGATGTGAAAGAGGGATGAATACTGGAGAATGGATTGATGAAGGAGGGTAAACAATGGGAGAGCTAAAAATGGCTCCTTTCCTGGTTGCTTTTAGTTTAGCAGAGCTCGTGGTCTACCAAATTTGCCTGCCTTGTGCAGATTTACTGGCAAAGTTTACTGGCAAGTTTGTGTATTCACTTTGTAACTGATGTGGAATAGCCATCAGTTATAGGAAAAGCTGTAATATAAAGTACCTTTTAATATCCATTAAATGTGCTTTAATTATCCAAAAGGCATTAAACATTGTAGGTAGGGGTGTAAAAGCACACAATTTCTGATCTTTGAGCATATCTGAATACTTTACCTTTCAGTGTTAGTTTCAGAAATATTTAAAGATTTACTATATATAAATGACAACTAACAGATGTAATATTTAAACTTTTATTTTAAAGATTATTAGATTCCAAAATTTTATCAAAGGATGGCCCCATATGTATCCACTTATGTCTTGGGCTAAGACCCAAATTTCTATTCACCCTAGAACCACCCCTGAATTGCAGTAAACTTGAATCAAGTTACAGAGCAAATCAACAGTCAGCAATGAATGAGTGACGGATGTTTGTGCTTATTCAATCAAGAACATGATTTAATATGTAATGTACATAACACATTATAATCGTTATTTAGAGAAACTATGCATCATGTATCATAACACAATACGCATAGGTCTATGCTGACTATGTTAAATTTAGATTTTTAATTGGTTAAATGTAACTTTTTATAAATCGATATGTCGTTATGCCCCTAATTGTAGACAAACTTTAAATAAACTTTATTGATTGTTCCAATGGGGTCAAACACTCAGGCCAAGTGGTGGACTTTCTGGTCTGTTAAACTGACAGTTGAATCCTGTGTGTGAAACAACAGGTCATAAAACTGCGTGGAAGATGAGTCTGAACTCTTAATAGTTTCACATCCCAAAGGTCACATTAGCCGCTTTTCCACTATCAGGCTATCAATTGGCCAGCCAGTGCCAATAGCCTCGGACCTCGAGCAGAGACCAAAATCGATCTGCATTCCTACCGCTGGGTCAAAAGCCACTCAGTGGTACCCTAAAACCTGCCCTTAATATGCCGCTCTGGTGCCTGTCACACACCCTGACCCATTTCACAAGCAAGAGGAAATTCCAGCTGAGGTATCATTTTAACTAGAATATTAAGTTTATATCATTTGTAAACATTAGTTAGCTAGCAAGATAAGTTAGCGTTGACAACTCAACGAATGTAACTGCCATGGTTACCCGAGTAGTCTCTCCACTAACAGCGGGACGATGTCCCAGCACACCGTTCATGATCTCAAACATGATTTTTGGGCTCCGCTTTGTCCATTTTGTGTTTTAACGGATTTGTACTGTACCCGCAATAGTTTTTTTTTTTTTTTTTTCCAAATCTGTACTTTTGTTCGCTGGATACACAACCTGGAAAATATGGAGCAACGCTGCCTTTGACATTGATCCTGCAGTTGGCCTTGTTTAGCCCAAGGGTAATTGGTGGGCCAAAGGCCGCTGGCCGAAAGCCCAGAAGAGGCACAATGAAGCCCCGGAAGTGACGGTGGGAATGCAACTGGCCTTGGTACTCACTGCCATGCCCTCATTTAGCATGATATTGGAAACGCGGCTATTGACAGATCTGTCTGAATGTGACAGAATAGCAACAGAAGTGTTTGATGCTACGCTTTCTCCTATAATTTTGTATCTAAGATGATGATGATCTTTTCATTATAAATTAAACTGATCATATGATCTGTTTTGAGATTTAAATAAATTTTGGTTTGAAATGAAAGTGACCTTATAAAACTTAATTCAAACTGACCTAAAATCACCCTCTAGACTACATCTTTGTGTGTTAAGATTGGCACAGTTTCTTTTTTTTTTATTGGCCTTGGTGGATTTAAAAATGTTAACATAAATGTGTCAACATGTGTCCATTTTATTTGGCTTTTTTTCGACAGGCCAACTGAGCGAGAAAGAACAGAGAGACTCATCAAGACTCGTTTGAGAGAGATAATGATGCAGAAGGACCTTGAAAATGTGACTTCAAAAGAGGTGTGAATGCAAATTCACATTCTACAAGTCACTTCATGAATGATATGTTTATTCAATTCAGTCGTATATGTACTTAACTCAAACACTGTATCTTTTTAGATCCGCACTGAGCTGGAGATGCATATGGTGTGTAACCTACGGGAGTTTAAGGAATACATTGATAATGAGATGATCATCATCTTGGGTCAAATGGACAGGCCAACAGAGATATTTGAGCATGTTTACCTGGTGAGAGGGAGTTAACTCATATATTTAATGCATCACTATTACTAATGCTTATACTTGAGGTAACTAGTGAGCAAACTATTAACATTAAAGGTGCATTAAATAAAATTCATCATTAAATAGTTTAACTCTTAAAGACATGAATTGTAATTTTGCAACACATTTAGGAAATCATGTCCTCTCACTTTAAAATTAAGACTTCAGTCATATCAGTAACCTTATGAAAGCTGTTTTATTCTACATTGAATGGGTCTGCACATGGTGGCTGCCATGTTAGAATCACAAGACCAGTCGTATACTACTTGCTCAATCTCAGAGGTGTGCTTTTGCTATGGTTCCCCAGCAACCACCTGGAACATCCTAGCAACCGAATAGCAGCACACTAAAAACTATAAACACTAAAATCTATTAAGAACACCTTAGCAACTAAATTGAAACACCCTGGCAACCACACACAAAACCTTCTTTAGAACGTATAAAAACAAATTTTTTGTATTTTCCTTTACCAGTTATTAGTAGCGCAACTATTGTCTCTCTTTTTGTCGAGTTGTCACATTGCTTTAAGTTTTGCTTACAGTGTTTGAATTACAGTGCGTTGTCAGTAATTGTTAGAATGTGTTTAAATTACAGGGTTCTGAATGGAATGCATCTAATCTGGAAGAACTGCAAAATAGTGGGTGAGTTTTGTTCTTACCTCCTGTTCTTTAAAACACACATACAGTCATGGCCAAAATTGTTGGCACCCCTGAAATATTTCTCACAGAAAAGTATTGAAATTACATATGTTTTGATATACACATGTTTATTTCCTTTGTGTGTATTGGAATAACACAAAAAAACAGAGGAAAAAAAGCAAATTTGACATAATTTCACACAAAACTCCAAAAATGGGCCGGACAAAATTATTGGCACCCTTAACTTAATATTTGGTTGCACACCCTTTGGAAAAAATAACTGAAATCAATCGCTTCCTATAACCCTCAATAAGCTTCTTACACCTCTCACCCGGAATTTTGGACCACTCTTCTTTTGCAAACTGCTCCAGGTCTCTCATATTGGAAGGGCACCTTTTCCCAACAGCAATTTTAAGATCTCTCCACATGTGTTCAATGGGATTTAGATCTGGACTCATTGCTGGCCACTTCAGAACTCTCCAGCGCTTTGTTGCCATCCATTTCTGAGTGCTTTTTGAAGTATGTTTGGGGTCATTGTCCTGCTGGAAGACCCATGATCTCGGACGCAAACCCAGCTTTCTGACACTGGGCCCTACATTGCGACCCAAAATCCTTTTGATAATCCTCAGATTTCATGATGCCTTGCACACAGTCAAGGCATCCAGTGCCAGAGGCAACAAAACAACCCCAAAACATCATTGAACCTCCACCATATTTGACTGTAGGTACTGTGTTCTTTTCTTTGTAGGCTTCATTCCGTTTTCGGTAAACAGTAGAACGATGTGCTTTACCAAAAAGCTCTATCTTGGTCACAAGACGTTCTCCCAGAAGGATTTTGGCTTACTCAAGTACATTTTGGCAAACTGTAGTCTTGCTTTTTTATGTCTCTGTGTCAGCAGTGGGGTCCTCCTGGGTCTCCTGCCATAGCGTTTCATTTCATTCAAATGTCGACGTATAGTTCGCGTTGACACTGATGCACCCTGAGCCTGCAGGACAGCTTGAATTTCTTTGGAACTTGTTTGGGGCTGCTTATCCACCATCCGGACTATCCTGCGTTGCAACCTTTCATCAATTTTTCTCTTCCGTCCACGTCCAGGGAGATTAGCTACAGTGCCATGGGTTGCAAACTTCTTGATCATGTTGCGCACTGTGGACAAAGGAACATCTAGATCTCTGGAGATGGACTTGTAACCTTGAGATTGTTGATATTTTTCCACAATTTTGGTTCTCAAGTCCTCAGGCAGTTCTCTTTTCCGCTTTCTGTTCTCCATGCTTAATGTGGCACACACACAGAAACACAATGCAAAGACTGAGTCAACTTCTCTCCTTTTTATCTGCTTTCAGGTGTGATTTTTATATTGCCCACACCTGTTACTTGCCCCAGGTGAGTTTAAAGGAGCATCACATGCTTGTAACAAACTTATTTATCCACAATTTTAAAAGGGTGCCAATAATTTTGTCCGGCCCATTTTTGGAGTTTTATGTGAAATTATGTCAAATTTGCTTTTTTCCAGTTTTTTTTTTGTGTTGTTCCAATACACACAAAGGAAATAAACATGTGTATAGCAAAACATGTGTAATTTCAATACTTCTCTGTGAGAAATACTTCATTTTCTGGAAAAAATTCAGGGGTGCCAACAATTTTGGCCATGACTGTATCTATAATACCAACAATTTAAGCTACATTTGTCACGCTGCTTTTATCATATACTTAAGTTATCTTTTATATTGTTTTAGAAATATATACTAGGTGTTAATGATTATACTGATTTCCAATTGTGTCTTTGTGTGTGTACCATCAGGGTGCAATATATCCTTAATGTGACACGGGAGATCGATAACTTCTTTCCAGGACTATTTGAGTACCATAATATTCGTGTTTATGATGAAGAGGCCACAGACCTGCTGGCTTACTGGAATGACACTTACAAGTTTATTTCTAGAGCCAAGTGAGTGTGAATAGCGTCTAATGCTTACTTTGCACTTGTTAGAAGTTGGGGATAGCTGTTGTTATACAAGATATTTGTTTAAATCGTGCTCTTTCAAACTATCAATAAAAGAGCAATAATTTCATGTAAGGCTCAGCTTATAAAACAAATAAAAATATTACGGTGAAGGTATATCACAATATATAGTTATTTTTCTGGAAATTCAACCCAATTTTTTACACACATATTTCATAAACATGTAGGACTGCCCATTTATGGATAATCCAATTTAAAATTCTACTACTGAAAGGTACTTCATGGTCAGGTTTGCAGAGTAGGCTTTATTTTTCTGCACGATGTCAGTCATGTCGTAGATATACCGTGGTTTTATTGTTTAAAAATCTCTACTGGCTTTTACACTTCTACCTTTGCCAAGAAGCCAGAATTTCAGGCTTAATTGGTTACAATGTGCCAGCTTTTCATTAGAAAAGTATTTTTCTCTTTTTCCATGTAAAATCTTAATTCGAATTAAGTCATAGCCTGTGTATTACCTAAATAGTTTTACAAATGTCCTATTTGAAAATACTACTTCTGCCATCTTTTAACACAAGATATCTGATACCTACAGGAAAGCAGGAGCAAAGTGTCTAGTGCATTGTAAGATGGGAGTCAGTCGTTCGGCCTCCACTGTGATTGCATATGCCATGAAGGAGTACGGCTGGGATATGGAACAGGCCTTTGAATATGTTAAAGAGCGTCGGGCTGTCACCAAGCCCAACCCTTCGTTCATGAGACAACTGGAGGAGTATCAGGGCATCCTCATGGCCAGGTAAATGTCTCTTTTGCATTCATACTTATTGGTTTTAGATTTTGTGACATTTTAAGCCACCGTCACACTAGATAAATTTTTTTCAGCGATTTATTCAGGCATAAACTTGATTTATAGAACTGCCAGCCAGTAGGTGAAAGACGGAGCTCAGTTCAGCATCTGCCAGCAGGAGGTCTAGAATCCCTTGACTGTCTGGACTCCCTGCTGAGTTAATGACTCTGAAAACTAGAAAGGCAGATCAAACTTGTTAGAAAAAAATATTTGTCGCTGAGCCAGGCAGGCTCTTGCGGTCTCGTCAAGTAAAAAATGAGCTTCTTTTACTAAAGAGCTGACAAGATGTCAAGCTGATCTGAACATTTTAATCAGGGGTCACACTCAGCTGCATAACGTCACAAACATCTTTGTGATTCTGTCACAAAGCAGTTTTACTGGGGTTCTCATTCAATAAAATTAGTTCAATATGTCTTGTCACCCCTCAACCATTCTGAATTGGCAAGTGTGCTATACCTCCAACCTTAGAGAGCAAGATCTCTGCAAAACAGTTGTTAAGTGTGACACCCTAAGTGAAAATCTAATTGTTTTGAGTTGGCTAGTGTGATGCCATCTTTAAGTTCATTTAAGGAAGATTTGTGTAGTTCAGGGTTATTATAGTTTTTCATTTTTAATTTAGTTTTTATTTCTATTTTATATCTAATTTGTACTTTAAATTTAGTTTATAGTATACTGTATGACTTCAGTGTAAAAAATTTCAGTGTATTTGACATTTACTTTTAGCTTTTCTGTATATTTAGCATTAATTTGGTTGCCAAAGTTAATGTGTTAAATTATATCTTTAAAAAAACATTTATTTGAATATAGTAATGGTTATGGTTTAAATGTATCTATAATATTATAATAATAATAATAATATATATATATATATATATATATATATATATATATATATATATATATATATATATATATATATATATATATATATATATATATATATATATATTGTTTGTATATGATGGATTTGTGCTTGTGGGTCTCTGTGTGGGTGGCAATGCATGAGCAACACAATGTGCTTTGCACTTCCTGTATCTTATTTGGCTTATTCCCCCTTTTTTTTTTTTAGATCTAACAAAACCACTGTTCGGAAGGGTTAGGTTGATAATGTGTCTGATTCCAGTTTATAGCATTCGCTACAGGATGTCGATCAAGACTTACGAAAACAGTATCAAGTTGAAAGATATTTACTTGGCTCAATGGCAATCAGCACGGTATTGCATATAGATCTTTACTGATAAGTTCCAATACACTTGATGATGGGTTGAAGTATTTATATGAGTGTGTGGTTGTAAAATAAGGAAATACAATAAATAATTACTAAATTGGAAGATGCTACATCACTAAATATAATAGAAGGTAATCACTAAATATAATATTCATAAATAGAAGGCTAGATTATTAGGACTGCTTTGTTTTTACAGTGTGGCCAAATAAACAACACAACAATATTCCAAGTAAGGTTATCCTCTCTACTACTTCAATTATCTCAATAGTCACACAAATATTCAATATTCAAGCAACAATATTGTGCAAAAAATGTAATCAAATAACATTCAGTAGCAACTTGGTATGCTAATGAAGCTAATTCCACTTAATTTATCAAACAGACCTTAATAACCTTCCTAGATCACAAATTGTGATAAACTGAACACTTTCATTGTGTCATTGAAGCACACTCATTGAAAACGACTCAGGAATCACACAAAAGGATTACGAACTTGGAACAAAGGAAAAAGCAGTCTGTTTTGGACATGCGGATCTGCCATTTTGTTGCTAATTAAAAACTTGTGGTGGCCGATGTAGTACTTTTATTAAACTTTACTTGAGCATCACTTCCCCCTGCTGGCCATAGTTGGTAACACACTTTGAATAACTATGTTCATGTTCAATTTACTAAGGGCCTTTTGTATGGAGCCAGAATAATGCCAAAACAATTTGAATTTGAATTGTGTAAATTTGAATTCTAGACTTTTGAATTTGAATAATAAGTGTTTTTTGCCAAATGAAATATTACGTTGTATTTTAAATAGGTTTGAATTAGAATTTTTTTAAACTCCAATCCTGAACATTTCATATTTAACCAAATTGAATTGTTTTTTTATGGCATAATTTTATAAATATGTATTTTCAAACAGCAAATTTTTGGTTCTGAATTCTTACACTGTAAATATTCCGTTTTAAAATACATCTTCAAGTTTTCAAGATGAAGAACAAATTCAGAACACCAAATTCAATATTCTAAAATTCAAACCGCAGAAATTCAGATCTACAGAAAGTAGGTCAAAGGTCAAGCTTCCATGTTCCACAGGGAAGAGTAGAGGGTCTCGGAGAAGTCGAACGGAGCATTTTGGCCAATTACAGGTCGAGGTGCAATATTTCTCTGGCGTGAGCATGATTCAAAAGGTCACCATTCTGACCATGAAGTGGTTCTTAAACTTTTATGATTGATATTTTTATGGTCCGCATGTTAGCACATTCTCAGCACATGAGACATTTGTCTAAGCCCAGGGGTCGGGAACATATGGCTCGCGAGCCACATGTGGTCCTTTGTTAAAAATCAGGTGGCTTGCCGGGTCTCTCACCAACATATGTTTAAAACTTTATAGATATACTTTCCAACAGAACGTGTGGTGCGATTGCAAAGCTTGAAGTCAATGACACTGTTTTGATTTCCTTTCTCACGAAGTTTAAAGCCTCCAAATGCGGATTTTTCATGCCGAGTGTTTTGCTGATGTACCAGCTTCCACTACCTGTGGAATGGTACCTGTAAGACTTCTTGGAGTGTTGTATTACAATAAATTAGACACAAAAACGCACGTTTGACAAAACGTGATTATATTTTGACGATCGGACGTTTGAAAAGCCGCCGATGCGCGTCTGATTTGATATGCGAGCAGTGAGCTCTTGAGTGCAATGAAAGCGCTTCTCCAACACACGAACATTCATAGAGTTCTGGGACTCGTTTCCCAATAACTATTGATCTTAGCTGTTAAGAGCATTTTCTTCAAGCGATTTTATGAAAGTTCGTTTTTTTTTTATGTGCAACCAGGGTGTGATATAGCATCCGCAAAACGTGACGAGACTCAATACAGTTCACGAGCTCATAAGAAGATAAATTATAAGTGTGGGTGAGAAACAGATCAATATTTACATTTACGCATTTGGCAGACGCTTTTATCCAAAGCAACTTACAGTGCACTTATTACAGGGACAATTCCCCCCGGAGCAACCTGGAGTTAAGTGTCTTGCTCAAGGACACAATAGTGGTGGCTGTGGGGATCAAACCAGCAACCTTCTGATTATGTGAACACATAGTTATGTGCCTTAACCCACTACGCCACCACCACTCTTCTCCTTGCTCAGTCGGGGGCGATATTCATGAAGAATGTGAATCGCCAAAAACACAAGAAGAAGAATGCTGACATTAAAGGAATGTTCTGGTTCAATACAAGTTAAGTTAATCAAAAGCATTTGTGGCATAATGTTGATAACCACAAAAATGTATTTCAACTCATTCCTCATTTTCTTTAAAAAAAAAAAAAAAAAGCAAAAATTTAGGTTACAGTGAGGCAATTACAATGGAAGTGAATGGGGACAGTAAAAGTGAAAGTGGTTGAATGAGTTGAAATAGTTTTTTGTGGTAATCAACATTATGCCACAAATGCTTTCGATTGAGCTTAACTTGTATTGAACCTGGAACATT
The DNA here is from genome assembly GCA_032164185.1 of Moxostoma hubbsi. Taxonomy (NCBI): domain Eukaryota; kingdom Metazoa; phylum Chordata; class Actinopteri; order Cypriniformes; family Catostomidae; genus Moxostoma; species Moxostoma hubbsi. The sequence continues at coordinate 7,912,034 of JAVLUX010000042.1, forward strand.
CCTTTAAAGTGGACTTTGAACAGGGAGGAGAATTTATAGAAAAATGTACTTAAATATTGATCTGTTTCTCATCCACATCTATCATATCACTTCTGAAAACAATGATTCAACCACTAGAGTCGTATAGATTACTTTTATGCTGACTTATTGGAGCTTCAAAATTTTCTGAGAGCTGAGATATTCTTCTAAAAATCTTAATTTGTGTTCTGCAGAAGAAAGAAAGTGATAAACACTGGGGTGGCATGAGGATGAGTAAATGATGAGAGAATTTTTGGGTGAACTATCCCTTTAATGTAATGTTATTTTACTATATTCAGTGATTAATATTTAGAACATTACTGCAGTAATTTGACAGAACCTTGGTACAATGATGGTACCAAGATAGTAATGCCATGGTTCTACATGTCCAAATAATGGTAATTCCATGGTAGTTTCTTTAAAGTGATTCTAATAGCTTATTTATTTAAACAAAAATAAAGTTGTTATGGCTGCATGCCACTGTGTTAATGTGCTGATGTGTATGCACTAAAGCAAAATTTAGTTTGCTTCAATAGCCACATTACATTTTTTTTTATCAGCAAAATGGTACTACTTGACTTGTTATTAACTATGGCAAGCACTACTATTACCATTACTTTTGACTACTGTTGGAACCCTGAATTGGTTTTAGATTTCTAATCGAAAATACATGTTAAAAACCTTATGCTTGTTTAGTTTTTTTCTCTACCTTTTAATATATTTTAACTTGTTTTTCACCATGAAAATAGACTTGGAAGCTGGCATGGCATAAAATCACTAAATGACTAACTAATTGACTAGTGTTGGGTAAGTTACTCAAAGTAATCCACCATTCTATATAAATGCTTATATAGAAACTGTAATAAAATTACATTACAGATTACTTCCTCGATAAAGTAACCACATTACTTTGAAGTTACTTTTTAAAACATTTCACTGAAAGTTTTTTTTCTTTTTAATAAATAATAAAAATTCAAAATAATGTCTGTATTTCCTCCTTGTTCATTGTCATGCAAGTCACATTCTGCATTACACGTTTCTCTCTTAAAAATAACTTGCGTACACATGAACATAATTCATGTAACACAAGTTTTACATAAATTGTACTATTTTAGAAATGTGTAGCTGAAGTAATGTACTTAAAAGTAAATAACTTTTGAAAGCCAGTAACTGTAATCTGATTACTAGAATTTTAAATGTAGTTACTCAAATTTTGTACTTGTTGATCAAATTGAGTAATTAGATTACAGTTTAATTTCTTTTGAGTACTTTGCATGAACAGTTATTGAGCAGTCGAGCTACAGTATTCATCTCTGTCCAAGTATCCATGACACCACGCGTAGTCGAATAGCTAAAATAAGGATGTCAGCTGAGTAAGTGACACAGGCGGTTTCTGGTGGACCTTTTGGATCATAGTAGCACGTTGAAGAAGTCAGCTAACTAGCTTCTTAACAGCGAGATGCACACAACATGACACAGCAACATGGAAAACTTGACAGCCATGTGCATTTCTTACATTGTTTATGCATTGATTTTGGTGCGGATAAGATGTCCGTTATCTTTTTGACAACGCAATTTGCTCCTGGAATAACTATGCGAGCTCTGCTTTGCTTTACTTTAAATGAGGAGGCATGATGTCCCTGGCACGCACTTGTATGCCCTCGTTTGAACCTCAAATATTGAGAGGTATGCTAATGTGTTTTTGTAATCCTACTTATGATTGTGGATTGGAGGGAACCAATCCATTTCTTATACATATATTATCATGTGCTCAAGTGCCCCAAACTTGGGGCTCTAATGACTTGGCCCAGTAAGCAACCACAGAGAACACCCCAGCAACTACATAGGAATGCCCTGGCAACCACACACAACACCACATGTAATGTCACTGTGACGTTTGCACTCAAAAAAAATGTGATGGTTAAGAGTGTAAAAAAAAAAGCTCCTTTTTTATTGTGTACTTCTTTTATCAGTTCGTATTCCTACTTTTTGATTATTCTACCTTTTTTCTTTTTTCCATAACAGCAAACAGAGGCACAATAAGTTGTGGCGTTCCCACTCAGACAGTGACCTGTCTGAGCACCATGAGCCTCTGTGTAAGGCCCCTGCTGCACAGTCTCTGGGTCGTTCCAATTCTCGCAACCAAATCAGCAGCCAGACCTCACCCTCAATACAAGAACTAATGCAGACTCTTACACCCAACTCAGCCATTGCCACTGGAGCTAAAAACCAGGTAGATTCTGAAACCATACCTTGGCCAGAAACCCATATTTACAACGGTGTGGGGAACCCAAATGAAAATCTCCATGGACCCCCAAAGGAAGCCTCCCTCCCTAGACCCAAGGCTGCCACTGTTGTCCCTGAGGCCAGATCAGATCTCACCTCCTTGACCATTGCCGAGACAGTCCCGTTGGGTCGTCCTCATCCACCTGCCACTATACTCCATCCCCCCTCGTCCCCAAGGCTTCTCTCAGATGCAAAGGTCAATCAAGCAGTCCCTGAACAGCTGGAGGTTTCCAATCTTGTGCCTTTGGAGAAGCCTGATTCTAAGGTACTCTCGTCTGTGAACATTAGGAGTATAACACCTGATCCATGCACACAGACCCTGGGTTTTTCAGGGCTGCAGGACCTCCGCCAACAAGTGCCTAATACGGAGACGGACTGTGCAGGGCTAAGTCACACCAGTGATGAAGACCATCACCCTGTTGCCACATTACACACAGCTGGTCTCTGTACCACCCACCCCTCAACTCAAAGCACAGACCGAATTGACTTCTTCAGTGCCAGAGAGAAATTCCAGGGCCTTTCTCAGGAGGGGCAAACCCGCGGGACTGAACAAATAGCACAGCAGGCACCGCTGGACAAATGTCCGAGTGTAGAGACAAAGCATCTACTTCTTGACAACCCTATTAAAGAGGAAGAGCAGAAAAAGGTATGTTATTTTTTTTTTAATTATGCAATTACATTTGCTATGGAAACATGGATTGCTGGTACAATTTTGGATCCTGCCTATAATAGTTTTAATTAAAGGGAAGGTTCACCCAAAAAAGTTAATTCAGAATTTTTTTTTAATGTTACTCATACTCATGTGGTTCCAAACCTGTATGGCTGTGAATGAAAGTGGATGTTAAGTAGAATGTTAGCCTCAGTCACTTTTGATTTTCATTGCATCTTTTTTTACATACAATGAAAGTGAATGGTGACTCAGACTAACCTTCTGACTGACTTCAGACTGCCTAATCTTCTTTTGTATTTCATGGAATAAATACATTTTTGGGTGAACAATCCCTTTAACAAAAGTCTTTTTAATGCACTAGATTATATAGTATGTATTAATGCTACAATGCTGTAATCATGCTCCTTTCATTTCTAAAATTATTTTGCACAAGTACACAAAGTACAGTACTCTTTATGTGTCATTCTCTCTATAAAAGACAGTTTACCATGCCTTGGTAAAATATTCAGCCCCCAATACTTTTTTCACAAATGTCTCAGATTCAACATTTAAAATATAAATTTGCTTCTAAAATATTAATCAGCTGTTGAACATTGACAAATCAAAATGAAAAAAGAAAAAGTCTTTTAAAAACATTTTTTTACATCAAAAGCAAAAACTTCCTGAGAATGAAATGTTCATACTCTTTATAACTTTAAGGCTCAACTTGTTCAGGTCCAAGATATTATCCTATTAATAAGGTTGGGATCTGAGAACAGGTTTTGGTTTCTTTCTTTCTTTGTTTCTTTCTTTGTTTCTTTCTTTCCACTGGAACCCTATTTAAATGTTCTTGAATTAAACTTATGCAATTTGTTTATGGTGTCCACCTCTGTAAGAAATTGGTGGTCTTCTGTTTTTAAATGCTTAATGAGCATATAACTTTTCCTTTCTATAAGGTCAAAAAGTGAAGCAAACCAAAATGAAGACAAATCAAGGGATGAGTGGGATGAGTGGCATGTGTGGCAGGGCGGATGGCGGGCCGGGTCGTGATCCTACACACCCGGTCCCGTATTAGGCTAATCAAGCCTCCAAGAGGGATAAAGTCCGACTGCAGAGGATGGTGCGGGAGAAGAGATAATTTACGGACGTGTGTGTGTCTGTCCGTGTGTGTGTCTGTGTCTGTCCTTTGGTTTAAGTTTATAATTAAAATATTATTTATGTTGTCAAGCCGGTTCTCGCCGCCTGCTTTCCCTTGAACTCCTTTACAGCATGTAATTGTGAAGGAGCACAAATCTGGAGATTGATACAGGACAGTTTCAAAGGTACAGCACATATCTTGGAGCTCAGTGCAGTCCTTCATATAAAGGCTGAAAAAAATATGGAACCACAGCAACACTGCCTAGGGTAGGCCACCCTCCTAAACAGGCATTTTTTTTTAAAGAATTCAGTGGCTCCCACTGAAAATGATGTCCATGGGGGAACAATCTTCAAGCTATTATACAAAAAGGGCCTTTATGGAAGAGTGCCAAAGAAGAAGCCTTGATTGTAAATATCAGTTGAAGATGTTAGAAGACGTGAAAGGAGGTCTTGAAGTCCCTGTTTACACCTGGTAATAAGATCCATCTCCGATAATCAGACCTCAAGTTGATCAGATGAGACACATCGCCTTTTACACCCGTTAATAATGTGTCTCCTGTGATCACTTGTTCAGCTTTCCAGTGGAGGGTCTCTGATTTTGTGACTACATACATTGCATACTACGTCAGTGTTACTTTACGTTTATTAAATGCAAAAAGGTCAAGAAAAAAAGCATGAAAAAATTGCAGCACTTTTTATTTAAAATATATACTTGAATTTTAATCTAAGATCAAATATGATGTTTTGAGCAGAATAATTTTATATGTTTTAGTGGAGTCCGAATTTAAGCGAACTCTAGATGATCTGTGTCACTGCATGATGATACCAGACATTGGGAAGAAGTGCCGCGAAGTCTTGTGCTTGTATGTTTAAACACTTTTTCAAATTATTATTTTTTTTTCAAAAAAGCTGCACATACACTGATGGACAATGTAAATCAAAAAATGTTTTGTCTTTGCACTGAGCACGTTTTGCACTTTTTGGCCTCTCGATAAATGTAAAAATTGAGTGGCTTAAAATGGGGAAAAGTGATGTCCTTGAGTGACTTAGTCAGTGTCCTGAACTTAGCCCCATCGAACATCTGTGACAGGACCTAAAAATGACTGTTCACTGCCACAAGCCAACTAACCTGGTACAGCTTGAGCAAGTTTGCAACAAGGAAGGAGCTAATAATAATGTAAAATTTATAGAGACTTGACTGATGGCTGTTATTCCTATGAAATGTTTGAGCTGGGTACTAAAGAAGGGGGGTGAATATTTATTAACTGCTGACATTTCAGTTCTTAAGTTTTTTCGTTTAGAATTGTTTTGATTTTTTTTTATTATAAAAAATAATATCAGTCTAATTAAAGTTTCAGGTTGTGAAAAAAGGATTGGGGCTCAATATTTTTCAAGGCACTCTATTTAGTTTTTAGTATATTTTAAATACTGTATTTTTATTTATTTTCGACAGTTTAATAAAATGCTGCTCAAAACTTTTAATATATATATGTGTTAACATTATATTATCATCCCGCAGCAAGGGAACAATGTACCTGAGAGTAAGTGACAAACTCATTAAAAATCAGGTTCTGTTCCATACCATGTCTCTCAACCATGTTTTAAGTTGAATCTCATGTCCCACACTGCCACCCACTGTTTATAAGAAATGTTGCATGGGCGCCTCCATCTCTTGTCATGGTGTTTTGATCAGTCTGCTGCAGTTGCATTACAATGTAATGCATAATTAGAGTTAAAGGTGATGTGTGTCATTTATTTATTAAAAAAAATAAAAGTGCTCTGTAGCACTTTAAATGTTTTTTGTTTGAGCTACCTGACATGACAACATCTGTTTCAACCAATGGCGAGAGTTTGCTGCCTGCTCCAAACAAGGCAGACGGTGTCGGGGGGGGGGGGAAGCCTCATGGACTTGCACTGAGGGAAGGATGGACCCGAGCTATATCTAGTGACCAGAATGTCATAGATTCATGGGGGGTGGACTTTTTTTTTTTACTTGTGCCAGGAAATTTTGTCATTTCCACATTTCCACTGTCTGTGTCTGTGCATCTGCCTCCTTGCCATTGACTGTACCAAAAGTATTACAACGTAATCATAGTGCGCGTGTGTCAAACATCAGCCATGGCCAAATGTAATGGCACATGGAAAAATTAGGTATACCTTAGCCTTCATCAACCGCTCTTAGCACCTGCATAGCAACACATTAACAACTATTTAGGTCGCCTTACTCAACTGCATAGCAATGCTTCTGCAGCCATTCAGAACACTCTACCATTGTGTTTTACAAAGGCAAGCACCACTAACATTTGTTTCAGAAAATGAAGAATCTCTTATTTTTGCAATTTTGTTTGGTGCCACTAGTAGCAAAGAAATTACACACTTCACCTTTAAGTCATTGAAACAATTAAGTTAGATATTCCATGAAAATAAACATTCCTTTCTGTTTCTGCTACAGGAGAGTTGCAGTGTCTCAGTCCATAACAAAGTTTCAGAAATTGAGTCCATAAGGCACAGCGTAACCCCTCCTCCCCCTCCTACCAGCCAACCTGTTTCCTGTAGCAGTGAGGAAGAGGAGTTAGCTCAAGGCACATTAATGGAAGCTGAAACGGAGAAGGTGGATCAAGGGAAAGACGTGCAAAGCGACTGGCCAAAAGGCACTGTGCGCCGAGCTACCAGAGAGCTTGAGCAGAAGATCAAGCAGGAGGTCACGGCAACGGCATCCTCGGCCCCTGCGTGTTCCTTGCGATGTTCCCCCATCAACACCAGCACCAGAGAGAGAACTGAGGAGACCTCACCCCATATACACCTCACACCTGATCCAAGCACTGTGTCAAGTCACCGTCACCAGCCTCAGAACATTGTGGAGAAGATGGAGAAAGAAGAACATTCGGCCGATGAGGGAAGTGAGAGTGAGAAAAGACACAGCGAGGGAGAGCACACAGGTTTTGTCAGGTCAGAAATGAGCCTCATCCACTTAAGACAAAACTCATCTCCAGCCATGGTTCTTCAGCTGGAGGGAATCACGGAGCAGGAGAGTTGCACAGACTCAGATTGTCCTTCTGGACGCTGTCCTAAAGACATGAGGGAAACTTGGGAATCCCTGAAAGAGCTCGGGGCGTTCCTCTGGAAGGTGAGTGGCTTCTCAGACAAAAGTTTTAGCCCATCATGGTCGAGAAGGGAGCAGAGAAAGGGCCGGGATTTGCGAGAGAGGACCAAAGAGGTGGAGGCTCGAATTCGTCAAGCTGGGCTAACCCGCCCCTCTGTGATGAAGCGGTCGGCCTCTTTAGCCAAGCTTGGGTTGTTGGAGCTCTCACTCGTTGACCTGAGCGAGCTTGATTCGTGTCCCGCCTTACTTTCTTTTTCCACCAATAAGCCACGGCCCCACTTGTGTAGTGATGATACCTCAAAAAAGAAGCGAGTTGTACCCCTTTGCACTCCCAATCTTCCTTCCTTGTTCACATCTCCGGTTTCTTCCACTGAATCGCATATGCTCGGACACACCGAGGATTGTAAGACTGAAGAGGCGGAATGTAGTGACTGTGATGTCATGCAACTGCCACTCTCCCCATCGTCCAATCATTGTTGTGGGCAGGATAACACACAGGATGCAGTGATTCCCCTGGCGACACGCCAACAATATGGGAGGACGCATCCCTTGCGGAGGCTGAAAAAACGAACCGTTAACCCTTACCACACAATGTGACTTTGATTTAGTTTTTATGCCAGTATGAGTCAGTACGTTTAGATGCACTTTTATAATCTGGCTACATCAGGTTTATGCGTAGTCGAGCTACAGTCTTCAACTGACAGTGCATAATTGAATATTTGAAGTAAGGACATTAGCTGAGGACAGTGTCAGAAATAAACCTGCTTTGTCAAGGAGCAATATTTTCGCCTGAATTAGATTTTTAGGGGGATTTTTTTTTTATACCTTTTATGACAGTTTGTCTCAACCAATTACTTCAATTTAATCAGTCAATTTACACTTAATTGTCTTTGTAGGTAGAGAATTGATTACTTCTTACCCTATAAATTCAATCAACATCAATATTATATGCCATATGTATAACTAGGACTGTAATAGAATATTGAGAACAATATCAGATGTTACAAATAATAAATAGAAGAATTCATTACAAGGGCGATTCATTATTTTCTTGACCCCGCATTTTGAATTTCGGGGCCTTTTTTTGTCCCGAGCCACCCTTAATTTCTGAACCTGGCTGAGGAAGTGCATGCGCACAATGGTGAGGCCAGTTTTGGTCCGATTAACGTGTATACATGCTGGACGAAGCCAAGCTACAATGGCATTATCTACAGTAGGTCTGTTAGTCTGACATTTGCAAAAATCAGACTAGTATAATTTCAGTCTGACTAAGCATTTACATGAATTATTTTTTTTAGTGTAACTAAAACAGAACTTTTAAAGTGCATGTAAACGTACTAAGTGCATGTGTTTGTATCTGCCAGTGCGAGTCTGTGATTAACCACTTGCCATGCATACCTCAGTGGGCCTTATCCAACCTGAAATCAAAAACTGCAAGAAAGGTTTATAGTCGGCAGATTTTTAGGGCACAAGGGAATGAATGTTTTGGTGGGGTTGATGGCACATAGTATAGGAATCCTGTAATCCTGACCCATCATTTGAGTAGAAAATTCGCTGCTCTGGAAGAACAATAAAGTGTAATGACTGATGTACTTTTTGCACAATGTCTATCAATTCGTTCATTGCATACAATGGTAAAGAATTTACCACTTTATCCTTTACCTGTCAGTCTATGAACAGATACCACAAAATGCGCTCTGCTGACTTGTATGGATTCTGTAGGGTGTGTGTGTATGTGTGTTGAGGGCTGGAAAAGAGCCATAGATGAGTATGTATGTTTAATGCATTCAGAAATGAATGTTATGTAATTGTGAGTGTAAAATTATTACAGATGTGAGGTTATTTTGTGTGCATGAGAATGGGGTCAAATCTGTGGTACTTGTAGAATGTGGAGTTTAAGGGCCTCAGCGTGTGTGTATGAATATTTTGTGGATGTGTATGGTGTGTGCACATTTTCTGTCCGTTTTAAACTCCAGTGCAGTTTCTTCCTTCAGCATTTTTAAACAGAGACTTGGAGGATCTTTATATGCATTTTTTATTATCGTTTTACGTGTCTTTTTTTTTTTTTAAACTGTGGTTTGTATTCTGGAGGCATGCTTGCAGAGTATGTATTTAGTGTTGCTTGTAAGGATGTGTTGTACAGTGCAAAAAAGAAAGATGACTGAAATGTGTCTTTCTGTTCATTGTAAGACTGGAAAATATTTCTCTTTATCGTGCTTAAACTGTGACAATTAAAGGACATTTCAAAAGCACAATGGTAACTGTTTTCTTGTATTTTATTAATCTGAATGATTCATATGTTCCGTGTTGTTTTTTATTCAAAGAATTTAAGTTGAACTGACAGCTTGCTACTCTAAAAAGTGTTGTTATTCGGGAGCTATTTCTACCTGATCTACACTTAAAGGGATAGTTCAACCATAAATACATTTTCCATCATTATTTACTCATCTTCATGTCATTCCAAACCCACATAACTCTTCTGTGGAACATGAGATGGAAAACAATTTTTAAGATGGTTAGCTCTTTTTTTTTTTTTTTTTTCTCCATACAATGTAAGTGAATAGGGACTGGGGCTATCACTCTCTAAAGCCAAGCGTACACTACATGACTTGCAGTCGGCACCCTGTGACTCACTGTCTTGTTTTCCATCATGCTGGTTGGTACATGGACTACAAGACCATTCGTACCCAACTGAGGCATGTATAAACTGGTATTAAGATGTGTTTTGGTTGATCCAATCACAAATGAACAAGCGAGACATCACCATTACACCTGGTCGTCTCTTGAACACTTGTATTTGGATTTCGAGGAGAGAGTCTCTGATTTCATGAGGACATGCATCAATCATTACGTCTGTGTTTTACTGAATGATAATAAAGCGCAAAGACTAAAAATAAGAAAACACTAAAGAAAGCACAAAAAATCGGTGCACTGTTTCTCTTTTTATATTTGCGAACATGATGTTTAAAGCAGAATTCTTGGTTGTTTTAGTGCAGTACCTCTTGAGCTTCTAATGTGTGTGCTGCTCATATTTGTGTCCCTTATCATGCATGTTCATGCATTTGTTTGTTTTTTAGATCGTATGCCTATAAAAGGACGTTACAGCTGTCTTCAGTTGTCCCGTTTCACTCAACCGAACATCTTTTGTGTTCCCTGGAAAAAAAAATTATTCATACAGGTTTAGAACAACATGAGGTAATAACTATGTAAGTGATGACTTAAAAATGATTCCTTTAAAATGTACTTTAATTGGTGTAACCTAATGCAGTCATGTTGATTCAGTCATATTAAATAATTTTGACTTGAATAAAACCAGTAAATTAGATGTTACTCTACCACATGAAGCACATCTTTAGATTTCCTAACAAAACTTGTAGTGTACTGTATGTATTGGAGTACGTTAAAGAAAGCTACAGCAAACTAGCTGTTCACAATGTACAAATAAATGACAATAACCTCACTATATCAGTAGCTTTTATTGTTGTTTTTTTAACACCACCAAAATTTAGATTTATTTCACATTGTATGCAAGGGTGTAGAAGGGGGACGTGACCCCCACACTCTTTAAAAAGGTGATTTTTTTTTTTTTCCCCCCCACAATTTTCCAAGCTAAACCCATACTGAGTCCAAATAGTGGATTTGTATATTCTTTGTGGTTTGCCAGTCACAGGTGAGTTTCATGAGCCGAAACAACCCTTATGTAATATATGTCAATAATGGGCTCTGTTAATTTCTACTAAGTTGCTTCAAACAATGCTCATTTCTCCATGTTTTTATCAGCATTGATGTTGATCTAAATGAATAATCTAGAGATGAGGAACACAGAAGTGAGAGTTATTTATTGGCATATCATTCTTGATTGGCAGCATTATGTAAAATACACTGCAGGAAAAACAAAGAACAATCCTTCTTTTAAGCACACATTGTAAGTGGAGTTTATATCAGCGCATGAGTCTTCATTAAGTTGTGATTTTTACATTATGTTTGTGAGGTAATAGTTTGATCCGTTCATTTTGACTACTTAAGCAGATTACTAGATCTGTTAAATATGTAAAGTTATTTTTAATAACAGCTCATCAGACATGTAGACACGCTTTTATACATGAAAACATAAGGATGATATTGAAACTTATAATTATTATAAGACTATTGTTGTCTTTTGATAAAAGTCCTGCTCAGCAGCTCACAAACTGTAGGGAAATGATAGATTTGCTTTGTAATGCTTAAAACCTCTACTAAAGTCTCTTTGTAGGTCTTTAGACATACACATTTTAAAAGATTACAATTTTTTTTGATAGTTGACTCCGTGACTAACTCAATTCACACAAGACACTTGTTTGTCACCACCGGAAATGGTCACTGAATCATTAAATGGATCTGAATGAATTTTGGTGAATGTAGTCAAAACACTCGAGCCACTTGGATTTATCCCACAATGCACAAGCACAGAGTAAAAAATGTAATTGTCATTATTGTAATGAATTAAATTAATTATTCAGGACCAGCTTGTGCTCAGTCTTTTATTGTCATGTGAGAAACAGAAGCAAAAGTGCTCCAAACAAGATGCCCTTGAATTTTACAGCTAATTTTGCAATACTTGAATCTTTAAAATACCACACATATGAAATATTAAGTAAATAACTGCTACGCCTCTGGTTGTACGAAATAATGTGGTTATGTTGACCACCTTACCTCTGCGCGCGCTCCCGTTGCTATCTATCGTCCTGTCACCGGCGTGAGAAAAATGGCTCGATACCGATAGCCGTTTCGAAAATAGACAGGGCCGCCTTGATCCCCCTGTCCATACACCCCCCACCGTCCTCTTTTTCAGTCCCTTCCAATCCATCTCTCTTTTTTTCTATCTTGTGCTCAGGAGCGACTCGTGAGGTAGAACTCGCGCACTAGTTCTGCGAGTCCGAACCAAGTTTCTGACCTGGAATAACGGCGACCGCCAACGAATACATCTAAAAGCGGAAAGGTTAACTGACACGGGAAAGCGAAGAGGAGATTTAAAGACAGACAGTGTATATTCCTCCAAATACACAAGTAAGTGATTCATTTGATCGGCAGTTACGCAGTTCTTCAGTATGACCTTATGGAATGCTGCATTGTGACGACACGCGCATGTTTTGGAAAGTTCTGATTTGACATTATCACGCACTCTGTTTGGTGAGTGTCATATGACATCTTAATAATGTACCATAGTAAAGCATGTATTGCATGTTAATGGCTTTAAGCCAGGTGTGCGCATAGTATTGATATAAATAACGTTTCCTATTGTTTCATGTCAATGATCTTTTTTCACTCGTTCCCTTTGTGATCACGTCTGGTGGAGTGGACACACGTGGGGCAGTTTGGCATGACTATATTAGGAAAGTGACCGTGTCTGAAGACACAAGCGAGGGGGCCTTCTTACATGGGACAGCAGCGTTGTGTGCAATGCTGCATTGTTTGTGCAGAATAAGACTAAAATAAAACTACTTATGTTCTGCGACAGGGACAATAACCATGAAGTAAATTGTACTTTAATGTGTTCTTACATATTTCTATATTTGTATGCATTTGTGGTCAATTGGTACTTTTTTTTATTATTTTTTTTAGCTCTGTACTTCCCAGCTTGGTTTGTCACAACAGCACCCTACATACCTCCTATTAAACAATACACACAGAGCGTCTGTATTGTTTAATGGGTGCTATTTAGGGTGCTGTTGTGTCAGTGATCTAGAAAGTGTGTCTGTTTGTTTGTGTCAATCATCTTTCTAAGCTTCCCCAAATAACACTGTATAATACTCTCTAGTACAACATCTAGGCATAAAAGTAGTGCAGTTTATTCTAATAAGATATTACACTACAATGTACAGTAATATTTTACCACCATAGATTATTTAATTATTACCTTCAGCTGTTGTTAATTTAAAGGTGAACTGAGCTAGTGAGCCAAGATTAAACACGAAAATAAAATACACTTTATATTAATAAAATGTGTAGAAAGTGTAAAGAAGTTGGGTGCGGTGTAAACAGGCCAGTCTCAGGAGAACCAAATGAAAAAATGATCATATAATTATAGCTCTTATTGTCACTAATAAAGCAGTGCTTGTCAGTTATGAAATTATACGGTGATTGTTTTCTTTATAAGACACATTATAGATTAGTTTTAATGTGTTGATAGCAATTGTTAAATCAAATTATGGCTCATTTTAGCATACTAGCTGTTCAGATTGTAAATAAGGGTCAGTGTCTCAGCAGCCACAATTGTTCATAGTTATTAGTTGCGATTTACACTCACTGAGTGCTAAATTAGTAACACTATGGTATTAGAAAAGTGCCCGACATGGTCTTCTGCTTTTGTATCTCATCTGCCTCAAGGTTGGAAGTGGTATTCATTCTGAGATGCTATTCTGCTCACTACAATTGTACAGAGCGGTTATCTGAGTTACTGTAGCATTTCTGTCAACTCAAACCAGTCTGACCATTCTCCGTTGACCTTTCTCATCAACAAGGTGTTTCTGTCCACAGAACTACCATTAACTGGATATTTTTGTGTTTTTGGCACCAGTCCGAGTAAACTCTAGAGACTGTTGTGTGTGAAAATCCCAGGAGATCAGCAGTAACAGAAATACTCAAACCAGCCCATTTGGCACCAACAATCATGACATGGACGAAATCACTGAAATATATATATTTTTCCCCCATTCTGATGGTTGATGTGAACATTAACTGAAGCTCCAGACACATATCTGCCAGATTTAATGCATTGCACTGCTGCCACATGATTGGCTGTTTAGAAAATCGCATAAATAAGTAGGTGTGCAGGTGTTCCTAATAAAGTGCTCAGTGAGTGTATATCAATATGAGAAAATGTAATCTCTAAAAATAACAATTATTATAAATGTGTTTAACTTGGTGTGCCATGGTGGTCCAGACACATACAGTTGATCAAGAAGTTTTTCCCAGCCAAATTGCTCTCACTGGTCCAAAATGTATCTAATCATGATTGAAATGTGCCATTGTGATATTCATAAATAAACATTTTTTCTTTATTTTTATAACACAGCACTCATTAAATTACTTAAGTCAGTAGCTTAACTGTAGTTACATTTATTAGCTTGACTTCAAGAATGTGATAGTGACTAAAAAAATTTGGAACAAAATCTTTTTGAATTTGCAATAAAAATCTAATGTTAGAAATACTGTGTAATGTTTGCTCTCACCTATGCTTATGATTTCTGTAAGCACTGATTAAATGAGAACAGAATGCTAAATGTGCAATGCAGCCATAACACATCTGAGACTTGTGAAAAAGTTTATGTACATTGAAATATGTTTGGTTTCTTCTGAATTTACACAGGGCCAAGGGAGATAGCTCCTTGGTTTGATGCTTGTGTCTAGACTAAACAGCATGTTGAATTCCACATTGATTTAATGCATTTAGCTTCTGGACACCAAGTTGTGTCTGGACATAAAGGTGCTCTAATAGAGCTTTAATATATGTAAATGTAATATGTATACATTAAACAGGTTTTTCTACCCTACCACTCTCTTTTTCACAGCAATGAGTCGCAGCATTGTGCGCCAGAGTAAGTTCCGGCATGTTTTTGGGCAGGCGGCAAAGGCGGAGCAGAGTTATGATGATATACGAGTGTCCAAGGTGACGTGGGACAGCTCCTTCTGTGCAATTAACCCAAAGTTTTTGGCAGTTATAGTGGAGTCCAGTGGAGGCGGAGCCTTCTTGGTTATGCCTCTTTCAAAGGTAAGTGGCTTGAGGACAGAACTGACAGAAAATGTACAATTCTGTGTTTTACCTTCTCTGAAGACAATGTAGCCACTAATCAAGGTATAATTTGTAAGATTTGTGATCCTTATGGGAAATAGATGGGAATAACTATGGAGATTTGTGGATTCAGGTGTCTGAAACTTTTATAGCTAATTTAATGACTAAATGAGCTGATACAAGTAAGATCTGTCAAACATTCAAAGAATATGTCAATTATTTGTCTTTATATATGGATCTCAGCCATGGAAGTTTGCGGTAAGGTTGCCCAACCCCCAAAGTGCTTCCATTTAATCTTATAGGGGCACAGGGGAGAACTCCATAGAAACAGCGTACACAAGTTACATATGCTGTCTGTTTTAATCTGCTTTGACAGACTGCAACAGAGTGTATAGCAATGGAAATCAGTTTATCCACTCTTTCAGTATATATGTTAGTCGACATATACACTTTAATGTATCATAATTTTCACATTCACAAAGGGAAATATGCAGAGCTCACAAATGAGGATTTCTGAAATCTGTGATTGGGAAATTACTGTTTTCTAATAAAGCTTACCAAGCTTATTATCTGTTTGTTAAATTGTGAGCTTTCAATGGCACGGTTACCTCGGTAGATATAATATAAATATTATTTTGATGTAGGGTAATACATGATAAAATGATGATGCGTGTCCGCTATTTGAATTCAAAGAATTGCATACAAAATATTACGTTTATTCTAGTTATTCCTGATTCATGTGACCTTCATCAGACCCATTAAAGTCATACATCTTTTTGTGAACCGGTCTTGATTCTGTAAGGGTCCATGAGTTTGGCTTCACTGCTGACTCATTGCACAGAGTCACGAGCATATATCAGGAGGCCTGGATAGACACGCTATAAATACCCAGCTAGCCATCTCCCCTGTGCTCAGACTCAGGCAGGCCAAAAGAAAAACTCCCTTTTCAATGCCTCATCACAGGGTTATAAATACACACCAGGAGTATGTGGGGAGGGACTGGAGGAGGAGCAGCTGGAGAAAGAGCCAACACGTGTTCACACCAGCTGAACACGGATAACAAAATAACACGAAAGTTACATCATTGACCAGGACAAGGACTTTCTGATTAATGGACATAAAACTGTGCGTTGAGATTCTGTCACAAACTGCCATGATATCAGTTCAGTCAATGCATGCTGGCCACTTTCCACAAGAAAGGGAAAGTTAGTCTTAAAACTCTTACTCTTACATGTACTGGGGAGTTCAAAAGTCTGTGTCCATGTTTAAATTTCAAAATCTAATTTAAACTTGGAAACAAACAAAGATTTAGGATTTAACATTTTTTAAATCATAGACATGTAATGATGTAAAACGAATAAGAAATATGAACGATTCTGCAGTATTTCTCGGCCACCTATCACATAAGCAAAATTTACCATCATTTATCATTTGTACAGAAGGTCAGATTTCCTTTCTCCCCACATATCATGTGGGGAAACTTGGATCATCAAGTTTTGCATTTCAAAACCAGGCTTTGCTGTCCATGACAGCTCAAGTTCATGCTGTCAATAAAGCAAAAGGGGCACACACCAAGTATGAAGACAATTGTAATGCTGATTATATCATTTGATATAAAGACAAATTTATTAAATTAGAAAATGCAGAATAGAATCATTTTCACAAGTGGTTTTTTGAACAAAAATATTGATAAGTTATAAACAATACTGAGTTCTCAGTATGTTGTTTTATTTTTGTTTTCATATAGATGGGTCGAGTGGACAAAAACTACCCCCTTGTGGTTGGACACTCGGGGCCTGTTTTGGACATTGACTGGTGTCCTCACAATGACAACATCCTGGCCAGCTGCTCTGAGGACACCACTGCCATGGTAATCATTACATACAATCATTAAGTGTCCAACACTTAAGATATTTTTGCTTTTGAAAGAAATTGATGCTTCTATACACCAATGATGCATCAAATTAATTTATAACATTGCAAATGAAACATTTCTATTTAAATAAATGCTGTTTTCTTCAAAACCACTGTTCATAGTCCTGTACTGTAGGTTTGTTTACCAACTAGAGACCCTGATGCACTTGTCCTAGATACAGTCTTTCTTATGTCAAACGGGGGCGGGGGGGGGGGGGTTATAATTACTTGTTATAAATGCAAGTGTACTCAATACCTCATCTCTGTATTGCGATTTCCACAATTCATTAAGAATCACAACTGTGGTGTTGGGGTAGCTCAGCAAGTATTGGTGCTGACCACCACCCCTGGAGTCGCCAGTTCGACTGAGTGACTCCAGCCAGGTCTCCTAAGCAACCAAATTGGCCTGGTTGCTAGGGAGGGTAAAGTCACATGGGGAAACCTCCACGGTGTCATGATTAGTGTTTCTCACTCTCAATGGGGCATGTGGTAAGTTGTGTGTGGATCGTAGATGAGTAGCATGAGCCTCCACATGCTGTGAGTCTCCGCGGTGTCATGCACAGCGAGCCACATGATAAGATGCGCGGATTGAATGTCTCGGATGCAGAGGCAACTGAGACATGTCCTTCGCCACCCGGATTGGGGGAGTAACCGTGACACCACAAGGACCTAGTAAGTAGTGGGAATTGGGCTTGCCAAATTCAGAGAAAAGGTGATAAGAAAAAGAAGCGCAACTGTTTTCAAGTGTTCTCAAAACATTTCTTAAGGATTAGGTGACAGTGTATTCTTAGTAGACTGATGTAAAGACTGCTGAATATGGAGCTTTGCCATTAAGGGTAAACATTTCATTTTAAAATAAAAAGATAAAAATTCAAAACATTTATTTCAAACAGTAATAATAATTTGCAACATTGCTAATGTTTTTTTGTTTTTGGATCAATTTAATGCATCCTAGGCGAATATAAGCATCAATTTCTTTCAAAAACAAAAATGATTTGGTGTCCTAAACATTTTGAATAGCAGTGTATAATAGCATGAATGGTATTGCCACTATTTCATTACATTACATTATAAACGTGCATGCTATGCATTGTATGCACTTTTGCTAGACAAGGTTAACTGCAGCTGTCATTTGTGCTGGCAATGCATCTGTGCACTTTGAATACCAAAGAAACATACTGGAAACCACTATATATCTATAAGTTTACCCCAAAACTTTAATCAGTAGACTGATTCTGCTTATTTAACAGCTCTATTACATTACTAAAGTAAGGAGTCTCATATCAAATTTTTGAATCAATGCTTAGAGGACAAGTTAAGCCAATAATTAGCTTCTTCATGATCATGAGAGCAGTGACCAATGTTTGAAATGGAGTGACTTATTTAACAAAGCATGAGGCTGTTATTCATGCTATCTTTAGTTCCTCACTGGATTTCTTCAACAAGTATGCATTGAGTCTGATTCAACATGCATTGTGAAGAACATGCATTTACGATTAAATGATCGATTTAATCGTAAATCCTTCTCATATGACTATTAGAGCATGATAAGCATGCAGTATACACTCACCTAAAGGATTATTAGGAACACCTGTTCAATTTCTCATTAATGCAATTATCTAATCAACCAATCACATGGCAGTTGCTTCAATGCATTTAGGGGTGTGGTCCTGGTCAAGACAATCTCCTGAACTCCAAACTGAATGTCAGAATGGGAAAGAAAGGTGATTTAAGCAATTTTGAGCGTGGCATGGTTGTTGGTGCCAGACGGGCCGGTCTGAGTATTTCACAATCTGCTCAGTTACTGGGATTTTCACGCACAACCATTTCTAGGGTTTACAAAGAATGGTGTGAAAAGGGAAAAACATCCAGTATGCGGCAGTCCTGTGGGCGAAAATGCCTTGTTGATGCTAGAGGTCAGAGGAGAATGGGCCGACTGATTCAAGCTGATAGAAGAGCAACTTTGACTGAAATAACCACTCGTTACAACCGAGGTATGCAGCAAAGCATTTGTGAAGCCACAACACGCACAACCTTGAGGCGGATGGGCTACAACAGCAGAAGACCCCACCGGGTACCACTCATCTCCACTACAAATAGGAAAAAGAGGCTACAATTTGCAAGAGCTCACCAAAATTGGACAGTTGAAGACTGGAAAAATGTTGCCTGGTCTGATGAGTCTCGATTTCTGTTGAGACATTCAGATGGTAGAGTCAGAATTTGGCGTAAACAGAATGAGAACATGGATCCATCATGCCTTGTTACCACTGTGCAGGCTGATGGTGGTGGTGTAATGGTGCGGGGGATGTTTTCTTGGCACACTTTAGGCCCGTTAGTGCCAATTGGGCATCGTTTATATGCCACGGCCTACCTGAGCATTGTTTCTGACCATGTCCATCCCTTTATGGCCACCATGTACCCATCCTCTGATGGCTACTTCCAGCAGGATAATGCACCATGTCACAAAGCTCGAATCATTTCAAATTGGTTTCTTGAACATGACAATGAGTTCACTGTACTAAAATGGCCCCCACAGTCACCAGATCTCAACCCAATAGAGCATCTTTGGGATGTGGTGGAACGGGAGCTTCGTGCCCTGGATGTGCATCCCACAAATCTCCATCAACTGCAAGATGCTATCCTATCAATATGGGCCAACATTTCTAAAGAATGCTTTCAGCACCTTGTTGAATCAATGCCACGTAGAATTAAGGCAGTTCTGAAGGCGAAAGGGGGTCAAACACAGTATTAGTATGGTGTTCCTAATAATCCTTTAGGTGAGTGTATATCAACTGACCATGCCACATAAATCATAATGCTTAATAGCTCATAAAATGTATTCACCATTCCTTTGTTTAGATACTTTATACAGATATATTTGATATAGCTATTAACCCTGTGTTTTTAACAGATGCACATAATTATGTATGTTTTTGCAGATGCTTTCTTACTAAAGCGACTTCCATTAAAGTGCGCAAATCATGTTAATGTTCACTTGTTATATGCGTTAATACACTTGTTTGTTACATAGGTATGGCAGATCCCTGACCACACCCCCTCCCGCCCCATCAGTGAGCCCATTGTAGTATTGGAGGGCCACTCTAAACGGGTGGGCATCATCAAATGGCACCCCACTGCCCGCAACATACTCCTCACTGCAGGTAAAGATCAGTTTTCGTACTGCCACTGTTGTTTTTTATTTCAATTTGAAAACTTTTTTATTTTAGAACAATTTTATATAGTAAATGCCACTAACTTACAATTCACTTTATTGCTGGAGATCATCTAAAGGGATACTTCACCCAAAAATGTAACTTCTGTCATCATTTAAGCACCCTTGTGTTATTCCAAACCCATTTGACTTACTTTCTTCTGTGGATTAATAACCAAAGCACATAACTGTTAATCAGAAGGTCGCTGGTTTGATCCCCACAGCCACCACCATTGTGTCCTTGAACAAGACACTTAACTCCAGGTTGCTCTGGGGGGACTGTCCCTGTAATAAGTGCACTGTAAGTCGCTTTGGGTAAAAGCGTCTGCCAAATGCATAAATGTAAAGTGAATGGTAACTGAGGCGAACATTCTGCCTAACCTTTCTTTCATGTTCCATAGAAGAACATCATATAGATTTGGAAAACATGAGCAACACATTCTCATAACAATATGTCCCTATAGTGACTTTTTGTATAGTGACCATTGGTCCTTTTTGAAATGTTACTCTGACTCTGACATGTATATTTATAAGTGTTGTAAAACATATTACTACCTGCGATAATATCTGAAGATTGCCACACATGTGACAGAATTATGTAAACTGTGGAGAGACCGTTCTGTCTGTGACGTTTTCATGGATGTAGGCAAAAAGTCGCTATGGTGCCGCCTCACTTATGATACTGCTCTGAGTAAATGATGACAGAATATACATTTTTGGGTGACCTATCCCATGAAGGCCTGGATGGAGCAAAATAAAGTAACAGGGTTAGAACTGATCTGTGATTCGCTAATAAAGTGGATACAAATAAAATTAGCGCTGGATAACAAATTGACCCTAAATAGAGATTAGGCAAATTAGAAGTGTTTTAAAGTCGTTTGATCCACTTGCTTTGTGTCTCAGGCAGTGATAATCTGATCATCATCTGGAACGTGGGCACTGGAGAACCCCTGATCACTATGGATGAGCATCCCGACCTCATCTACAACATCAGCTGGAACTACAACGGCAGCCTGTTCTGCACCACCTGCAAGGACCGGCGTCTCAGAGTGTGTGATCCCCGCAAAGGCGAGGTGGTGGCGGTAAGTGTTATCATTTTGCACTATGTATGTATTACGAGAGAAGCCATCGTGTGCTGGTGCACTTGTGAACTAAGATAGTTACTCAAGAGATCATGTTATTTGATTTAAGCCCTTAAGGGCTGTTCAGACCAAACATGTCCTGCATTCTAAAAACAGCTAAGGCGCAGCACAACAAATAGAATAGAACATGTTATAGCATGTTTTTGAATATTTTAAAGTATTCATAGACATGACTGGACACATTGCACAGTGGATACATTGCACAGTGGTGCTTATGCAGGGGACGTAAATAGAGATCGGATAATGACATAAGCTAGATCTCATCCATCCCCATTTTTTCTGTCTTTTATCCATGACAATAATATAGGAAATAAGTCCATATAAAGAATAAAATTAAACATTTAAAGGAAAGATTAACAGGGATTTGAAGTGGTTGAAGTGAACGGAAACAAACTTTTCTTTTGTCTCCTGTAGGAGAGACTCGCCCCACATGAGGGCATCCGGCCAATGAGGGCTATCTTTACCAGAGAGGGCAACGTTTTCACAACAGGTTTCACCAGAATGAGCCAGAGAGAGCTTGGCCTGTGGGATCCGGTAATTGAGCAAAATTAAGTTATTCATAACGTTTTGAGTTTATCTTCATATTTGTATTTCAGCTCTTATTTCAAAAAGCTAATGGTTGCCTTTTAAATTCACGTGTTAATTTCTGACATTTTAGACTAATTTTGAAGAGCCCATTGCATTATTGGAGCTGGACACAAGTAATGGAGTTTTATTGCCCTTTTATGATCCAGACACCAACATTGTGTATCTAAGTGGCAAGGTATGACTCCATGTTTCATGTTTATGTGTTATTATATGTGTTATTATTAGTTTCTCTAAGTTTGTCTGCTTTATTGTCTCTGCAGGGTGACAGCAGTATTCGCTATTTTGAGATCACAGAGGAGCCTCCATATGTGCATTACATCAGCACATACAGTAGCAAAGAGCCACAGAGAGGAATGGGCTTTATGCCCAAGAGAGGAGTGGATGTCAGCAAGTGTGAAATTGCCAGGTCAGTTAGTTTGATCGGTTAGTGGTTGATTTGGAATACTTTTGTATAAATACGTGTTAGTTTACTTGCCTCTGTCACCTTTAGCTTACTTACTGTGGGGTGTAAACAACTGCCTTTTATTCTTTTCATATAGATTATATAAACTCCATGAGAGAAAATGTGAGCCAATCATGATGACAGTACCCAGAAAGGTAAACAGTGTATTGTTTTTAATATTCATATTAGATGGTATTCAGAAGATCATATTTAGTGAAAGTTGTATAATCAGTTCAATTCATCCAATCAGTTCTTTCTCTGCCCGTTTTTATGATGCCAGTCGGACCTGTTCCAGGATGATCTGTACCCAGACACAGCAGGTCCAGATCCAGCACTGGAACCTGAAGAATGGTTAGAAGGACGAGATGCAGACCCCATACTAGTGTCAATGAGAGATGGCTATGTTCCGCCAAAGAGCAGAGAGCTAAAGGTGGCCAAGAAGAATGTTCTAGAATCCAGGCCTGCAACACATAGAAGCATGTCTGCAGTAGATGGAAGCAGTTTGCCAGTGAGTAGAACTTCCTGTTTATCCCTGGTCTCTTTTTTTCCTTTCCAAGCTTTTGTTCCTTCACCACCTCATTTCAGATATAGGGCACTTTGCATCAATACGGTACACTTTGGTGTCCCATTGCTTTGAAAAAATAAAATCATTAGAGGCAGAAATCCCATGTTTTTTGTTGTGAGAACTGTTAGATATGTTAAATAAACTTTTAGCTAATATAAAATGAATTATCATTAAAAGTAGCTAGTTTTAAAAACATCAAATATCTGTATCCTCCCTTTAAAATGGTTATTTTGTCCAACAGTGTTGGGTTACTCAGAATAAGTAATCCACTACAAATGTCTGATTACTTCATTTTAAAAAAGTAATCACATTACTAATTATTTTACTTATAAGTTACTTATAAATAACTTTTCCTAGAAATGTTTTTGGTTTTCCGATCAAATTCAGAATGTCTATATTTCCTCCTCATTCATTGTCGCTCACCCTTCAGCTCTCACAGAAACGC
Organism: Moxostoma hubbsi; assembly: GCA_032164185.1. Classification (NCBI taxonomy): domain Eukaryota; kingdom Metazoa; phylum Chordata; class Actinopteri; order Cypriniformes; family Catostomidae; genus Moxostoma; species Moxostoma hubbsi. The sequence goes on from JAVLUX010000042.1 coordinate 7,935,305, forward strand.
TAACAGATGTGTATGAATTCATATTTCATATGTATTATACATATAACTTTAGCACAAGTACAAGTAATTACTTTCACTGAAAGTCAGTAACTAATCTGATTACAATAATTTAAAATGTAATGCGTTATACTACTTTTTTAACTAAAGTAATCTGATTACATTAATTATTTCAAATAAACAGATTAAAAAAGCGATTATGCACAAATTCAGAAATTCTGATGAATTCATTGTAGTAAAAACAACAATTTACATTTTTATTTTAATTACCAAAAACATAGTGTCCCACATTTTGCATGCTGCCACATTATATTTCCTAATAGCAAAAAAATGTAACATTCCTTAAAATTGTAAAACCAAAAAAGTAACATCATTCTGACACTTTTAATTCTATCTATTTTTATTATATTTGTAGTGTTGACTGCATTCATGAAGCTCAACATTCAACCGGCTTTCCTAAATTACTGCAAGACAAAAAAATGACCAAATGAAATTTCCAGACATGCTACGTTTATCAGTAACTACAAACCAACGTTTGGTCCCAAACTAGCTAGCCCTTATTGAATGGCAGCTTAATTTATACTAAATTTGCAACCCTGGATGTTTATTAAATGTTTATTGCTACAAAATTACACCAATCTGGGTTTCACTGTATTTAGACATGTTCCACATTTTGGAAAAAGGATTGCAAAAATTGCATACGACAGAAATGTAAACATCCCATGTCATACGTCCCATCCTTTCGCCGTCCTTTAATTAAAAAATATATATATTTGTATAGCTTCAGACACAATTTTGTACCCTATTTATGAATAGTGCCATAAAAACTTCTGCATAAGTCATGTAGTTCTTACCTTTTCCTGATTAAACATGTCCTTGACTCTTGCTTTATTCCCTCTTTGTCCTCAACCACTCCTGTCACTCTTCTGTTTTCTTCTTTCCATCTGTCCTTTTTTCCTTCCCTGTTCATTCTCTATCTCTTTCAATCTCTAGCCTCAGTTGTTGGAGAAGCTTGTTGAGGAGATCAAAAGTCTGAAGGCCACAGTTCTTTCTCAGGAGAAGCGAATCTGTGACTTAGAGAATAAGCTCTCCAAGTATACTAATGGCACAGTTTAAACGCATCAATAAAGCTCAAACTTAGCCTATGCACACTGACCAATTCACTGCTAACCCAAACAACTAAATTATGAGCACTGATAGGCCAAGCCACCCCAGTTAACCCCAGCTGTGATTCTTTTTATCCTAGTTAACACTGCAACTCTAGTTCCATAACTGAACCGCCATTTGACTTCACAAAGCCTTTATAAATGTGAATAAATCCCTAATAGTTGCTGTTCCCAAAATTAGGCATTTTGGTAATATTTTGGAGCATTATAAGATTAATTTTACAAAGGCACTTATGATGCTTTTCCTGTTGCTTTATAGTAGTTCAGGTAATACTGTGTGGTAGTACACAGTGTAAATTATAATTCCTTTAATGCTTAAGGAATCATACGTTTATCAAGAGGCCTTGATGTCAGCTTTGTAATAGTTAGGTAAAGGCTGCCTTTATTTGAGGAATTACAAATGCTTGTATGTACTTGCAGCTTTGTAACCTCAAAGAATGACAAAAGAAATGGAGCTGCAGCTTCCTGTAGTTAACAATCACAATTTCTTTGGTAGTCTCTATGCGAACATACCTCATTGTAAAAACCAGGACCTGGGATCAGATAGTAGCATATGTAGATTTTATTTGGTCAGCTCTGGCCAAGCAAGATCTATGACATTACTATGATATGTCAGGACATTATTAAGCTCTGTAATTGTACTCTACATCACTTGTAACTACAAGTCAACTACTTTTTAGCACTTTTTGGAGCTTGACAACCCTATGCCTATTAATTTTCCTTTCATGTTAAAGAGCAGCCTCGACATTCTGCTAAATATCTCTTTTGGGGTTCCATGAAAGAAGAAAAATAATACAGGAATGAAATGAGGGGTGAATAGATGATTAAATCAGTTTCATTTTTGGAATTATTGCTTTAAGTCAGTTGCCTATGGCTTCAGAGCAAATCTTTACACATCAATTCACACCTTTGTATAAGCTAAATCTAATAATCAAGGCCCACATGACAAAAGGATGTTTGCATAGAGAGTATGTCCCCAACTGTCCCTCTTCTTTGAGGAGTGCTTGCATTATTGGCTCTTACAATGTTGATAACCTGTCACTTCACACACCTCTGCCTTTCCAGCTTTGACCAACACAATTAAAACTCATGTGGCTTCGGTTTAACATTTCAAAATGTAAATAATATTCTAGAAAAGAAAAAAAAAAAAACATGAAAAAAATAACAAAATATCAATACCAAAGACATTATTTTTTGTTTTATGTAGATTATAATTTGTGTTATTATGGTTTGAATAAAACTTTTTGTATAAAAAATGTTTTCCATTGTTTTGTGTATTTTAACCTACTGCTAAAAATACGCACTCACACACACACATCCCATTTACCATGAGTCATTATTCTGCCTGTGACTAGATCATTTATTTCTAGGCACATAAACAACAGGTCCTTTTCCTATCTCATCTGCTTTATAAACTACCCAGCAGCAAATTGAATGGTTTGGGGTGATATCCTCAAGGTCTTTTGGCCGATAATGGTAAATCTTCAATACATTCCACCACTGCAACACCGGAATTGGATTGCAGAATGGCAGTAACAGAAAGAACTGTTAAAAGCTCAGACACTCAAGTGACCAAAAAAACCTGATCAGTTTGACCTCTGGAACTCCATTAGTTCCAGACTGCTTGCAGTGGCTAAAAGCAGTGCATCAAAGATTTGTTAATGATTCCTGGAAGAGGGGGGAGCAAACATATTTTGAGTGGGTGGAGGTGCAAGTACATTTATGTGGACTCACTAGTGAAAGTAGGACAGAACATTTGGTTTAAAGATGTTTCACTTGCTCACTGCAGAAGAAACCATTGTTCCAAGGTGTGCTCACTGTCCAGCTTGACCTAGGTGTTACTGGGAGTAGATGTTTGGGAGCAAGTATTTTTACATCATAGAAATGTGGGAGTACTTACATTACATTTACATTTATTTTTATGCATTTGGCAGATGCTTTTATCCAAAGCGACTTACACTGCACTTATTACAGGAACAATTCCCAAAGTGTCTTGCTCAAGGACACAATGGTGGTGGCTGTGGGGATCGAACCAGCGACCTTCTGATTAACAGTTATGTGCTTTGGCCCACTACGCCACACCACCTCTTCGAGTACTACTTCTGCCTGCTACCTTCACTGCTTCTGGTCCTAATTGTGATTATACTTCGCCGTCTTGCAGAAATTACATTCAAAAGTTGGGTCGCTGTATGTTCGTTACGGTCTGTAGACCCCTGAAACTCCCAAACCCTTTAAAGAACAACAGGTCAAACTGATCTATAGACCCACAACCATGGCCAACCACCTGAAGAGGCACTGTTATGCTTTAACCCAGCTTCCACTGGCATCATGGCCTCAGAGTGACCCGCATCTTCAGATAATCACCAAACTCATGTGGCCCACAAAGGAAGCGGTGAACTACAAGGAGAAGTTTGCTTTAAAAGAGACCAGCTTCTCCTCCAGGATGGAGGTATTGTGGCCCTGGACTGGGCTGTAGGTGTGATGGACCAACAAGCTCAAGCCAAAAGGGAATTTCAACCAGGAGGAAGACTTCTAGGCCTTCACTCTAGCAATCCAGGAACTGTCATTCAGATTCCCAATGCTTTGGGCCGAGTGACTTCACACTTGCTTCACGATTTCTATCCTGTTGTGTTCCATCGTCATGGTCATGGTGGCTGCCCTTTGACTACTCTACGCTACCAGGAATTTAGAAATCCCTCTGACCTTATGCAGGCAAAAACATACCTGCGGAGCCACCATCCAGCCTCAACACTGCTTGCAATCAGTGAGGGCTCTGGATCAGGGTTACTGCTCTCATATCTGGGGGAATGTGGCTCATCATCCTACCTGATGTCTGCTGCTTGCATTTCTTCTGTTTCATGGACCACTGTGGTTTGAGTACAAACTACATTATCTACATTCATTGGCTAGCCCTCATTTACAGGAAGCTTCAAATAAACAGGTAGGCAATTATGCACAAAAGTTAGACTGACTGCAGTTACAACATTCCATAGAGAAACAGTGTAGCAATCAGTACATTTACATGCACTTTAAAAGTTCTAATTTAAATAGATTAAAACAATTAGTATTTTTAAAATGTCATGCAAGCCCTTTAGTCAAACTGAAATCATTTTGCGAAGTCGGACTAACAGACATAGATAATGCTGGCTTCGTCCATCATGTATACGCGTTAATCGGACCACAATTGGTCTCTGTGTTGTTCACATGCTCGGAAAGATAGGTGGCGCTTGACGTGTATTACCAGCTCTTCCTCGATTGATGTCCTTTCTTCAAATATTTGTTTCCGCATTGTGTCGTGTACTTGGGCAGACAGATGAAGACTAGCTCAGCTATGCAAATACCTGCTAAAGCTTGATTGTAACTGTGCATATAAACATTCAAGTGACAGCAATGGCAGTGACTGCAACCCAAGTTAAGCCACTGTAACAATGTAAACATTATCCACAGGTTTGCAACCGCTTTGAGCTCTGCGATGGATGTCACAAAAATTCTACGCTGCAAATCCTTGCGAAATATGGAAGTCATGTTCTGTCCTGCTACGAATCCAGATAACTACATGTCCGACATAGTTGGCCATATTGGAAAGGATACTTCAAGACTATCAATGAAGCTGGAGAGGAATGAAACTCTGGGAGATGCAGATGTATTGAAAGTGCCAGTGCTTTGTTTGTATAGCAAAGATGGCCCACTAGTGCCACATGTCTCCACTCTACTTGAGGCAATTTTTCACAATGGCCCTTACTTTCTGCTGGTCCAGACAGTCAAGGGAGGTCATTGTGGCTTTATGCATGAGAATAAACATGGAGGTAGTGTGTCCTGGAGCAATTCTGGATACCAAAGTCACAAAATTACTTTTGAAAGTAATTTTAGAGAAAAAAAGGAGTATCATAAGTCAGGAAACAAGTTTGAAAACAAGTGAAAAGGAGTACTCCTGTGGAGATGTTTAAAAATAATGACAAAATGCACTGATGTGTGTTCGTTTGGTGATATTTGTCCAGTTCAGACATCCCTAAAATTCTTGACCTAAGTGAATTTGGCTAGACGAAAACCATCGATTATTGGTATTACTGGTATTATAAAGAGATATTACTATTCATAGTTGAAATTTGGAAATGACAAACTTCAGTTACGTCACTTCAACAATTAAAATATAATGCTGCCTGTATTACAAAAGGCATTGTTTGCATATGGTGCTTTAGTTTGTTCGGGAGAAAAAGTTTGGCTTCTTCCATTGTATAAATTGGGCTTTAAAGGGAAGAAACAAAATGTTCTGGATCTCCTAGTAAGAGGACATTTATTGATAGACAAGAAGGCCACACACTGACTGGCAGGGGCTTAATCTTGTCTTAAACATGTCCTTTACCATTAGATGCTATTTTTAGGAATTCTATTTTCTTTATACAAATGTATCACTAGGTGCTGCTGGGGAAATGCAAGTGAATGGGTGCCAAATTTTTAAGCTCCAAAAAGCACATATCGCCAACATAAATAGGAATCCATACAACTCCAGTGGATTAATTAATGTCTTCTGAATCTAAATGCTAGGTGTGTGTAAGAAACTGATCAATATTTAAAACTTTATAATTAAAAATTCACAAGGGTCGAAGTCACGCAGCCTCTCACATGACGTAAGCAAGTTCACGCAAGAACTGACATGTGAAATATTGAAGAATATGGAAGAGCAGTGTTTTTACAACAGAAGAGCATAGATTTTCATAGATGCCTCATTCGACTGGTTTGGAGAAGTCAACTGCAGCGCCATTTTGGAACGGTCAACAAGGAGAGCAGTTTGAATCGGTTTGAATGCAAGTGAATGGAGTAGATGGCTCAGACCGCTGCATAAACTGTTTTTGTGTGGAAACAGTATCGTGGTCCATAGTTACAGCTGCTAATAAGGTATCTACAGATGAATATCTATGCAGAGGAGGTTTATGCGCTTGTGTCACGCGAGAGCCAGTTTAAACTCCACACTCGTCAACGTGCAAACCACAGCTGGCCCGAAGCGAACATTTTTAGTAAAAAAAAAGAAAAAGTGTTAAATATTCATCTATTTCTTACACCTAGCTTTTAACTTCAGAAGACAGTAATTAATCAACTGGAGTCATATGGATGACTTTTTATGATGGCTATATGTGCTTTTTGGAGCTTCAAAAATTTGGCACCCATTCACTTGCATTTTATGGACCTGCAGAGCTGAAATATTTTTCTAAAAAATATTCATGTGTGTTCTGCTGAAGATAGAAAGTCATACACATCTGGGATGGCATGAGGGTGAGTAAATGATGAGATAATTCAAATTTTTGGGTGATTATCAATTTAAAAGCCTTTTGTAGGAAGATTATTAAAGTAATCAATACTGATAATCAACCTGAATCTCGATCATAAAATAGGAAACGTAGGAAAGATTTGTACAATTTAGCCACTCCCTATACACATTCTACGCAGTCTGCGTGGGGCACCAACTCCCTAGGAGGGCACCAGAAATTCCACCGGCTGCCCATGCTTGCACGTTATACTATATATTCAAGGACCCGAAAGCATTTATGAAACCAGGCTTAAACATTCTATATATATATATATATATATATATATATATATATACACACAAATGTGTTTACATAAACAGATGATATAACAGGACCAAGTTGTACTAAAATTACTTTATTACAGTTGATTTCTTTGTCCAGTAGCCCTCTGCCAACAAAAGGAGTAATTACAAACAAAACATTACATTTGTCCCCTCAAGTTTTTAGATGTTTTTGTTCATTTTAATTCACTTGTTTAGTTTTTTTTGTTATGAACAGCCATAACAATTTTTGTAATCTCTGCAACATTCAGTTTTTTTCCCCCCCACAATCTATACAGTTTAATACAGGTTCTATATGGATTGTTATGGTAATGTTGAAACAGAAAAAAGGAGACCGTGGCCATCAAAACAAAACAGTTGAAATACTGGTAATCGCACTGTAAAGAGATGTACCCCCGTTATTACTCATCCCATCATTTTCATGCTTTTGAAAGGGGTCTTTAAAAGATATCTACTCTCTTTAATAAAAGGGCACATCTCTCTCTTTTGGATCATACTTCATGATCCTGCTTTATCTTTCAGGCATAATAGACTACAGGAGAACGACTGTGACCTGAATGTCACTTTCGGGGGGGGGGGTTGGCTTTGTTCGACACCTCCGTGAGTAAGCTTTGTGTCTATATTTATATATATTTCTTTCCTTTTAAATAATCAATATTAGAGACCAAGTTGTTTTTTCTTTTTTCTTCACATTCAAGCAATTACATTTTAGTCTAGATTTAACTTGGGTTTGACTGTCTTGATTTCCATTTAGTTACATTTCTAAATATACAATATACACAAACTTATTCCTATACATCCTGACTGTATACCCTTTCACCATAACAATTTTTTAGTATATGCTTTCTGACATTTTTTCCTTGTAGATTTCTCATTTTTTCTACATGCTGTGATAAGTGTTCAGTTGGAGGGTGAGGTCGGGCAGCAGTCGCCGGAGCTCTGGGGTGGGCTTGGAAGAGACAAAGGCATTGCAGGGACAACAGCAGCGGCACCCACCCGCCCAGCAAAAACACATTCAGCCATCTCAAGCCTACCCAACCCAGACCTCCCCACCCTTAAAATCCACACAACACACTCTTGTGAAACCCAGCCTGAGAAAGGGGAGGAGGGGGCACCAGAGGTTCAGGAGACCTGCTTGTATGTGATTGTAGTGATCAATAAAGTGGAAGAGTAGAAAGGGATGGTAAAGTGCTTTTCTGTGACGTTAAACTCAGGTTTGCAATGTTTGCCGAGAGAAGAGGTAAAAACACAAAAGTGAACGGAACAGGCTATTCTCCTCTTGCATAGTTGCGATTGTTAACTTTGGCATCTCTAAATCAAAAAACTAAAATTAGCATTAATATACTGGACCAGCTCTTGTCACACTGTTATTCAGGTGCGTAGGTTTACCATGCCAACATGCTTTTACATTTATGTACATACACAAAATCCTGCTGATTTTTCACTCTATTTGGATGAATCTCTCAAAAACTCAAGGTCATATTTCACCACAAACTCTTTTTTTTCTTTCTTTTTGACATTTTCATGACAATTAAACACATTCTCAGTCCACAAATTCTCATTATTGTAATGTGTCCAGACATTTTACATTAGTTTTGTTTTTGAGAGTCATTCCATTATTCTCAATGGAAATTCGAATTACTGTAATAAAGCAATATTTTACTGCCAGAAAATACTGCCATGATGTATAAATACTTCACATTTGAAATAATATAATTTTTTTTAATACATTTCATATAATATATAAGATATTAATATATAATTTATAATGCGATTCACCCATGTATGCATTCCAGGACAGAAAAACCCCTACTTTTCAAATCCTCCAAAATATCTCCACATTAATATGCTTGTATCTTTTGATCTTAGAACCGTCCATGTGCTTCTAGCCAATAGAAACAGATCAGATTTGTTAATACATTCACTGTGAATGTGCAGCAGTATTTTAGGCTGGCATTGTACTCTCTATCCCTACCCAGATTTGTGTTTTTGGCTACCTGGACCTGTGGAAGGATGGGAATGCATGGCAAAATGCGTAGGTCTCTTATCATTCTTATCAACTACAGCCATCAAAAGATAATCATTAAAAATATACAATCCTGGCAGCTGATGTATTGGAATTTCACAGTATATTTTCAAAGATAAAATATGTTGTGGCACAAAAAAGTAAAGCATACTGTTTATTAACACATTTGAATTAATATCACCTGTATTTAAAACAAAAACATTAAGCTAAACTAAAAGTCAAGTGCACGGTAAAGCTCGATTCTTTCACATTCTGGTATCCAACCGTTCAAGTTTATATAATCTTCGTAATGTGTATATGTATATATATATATATATATATATATATATATATATATATATATATATATATATATATATACCAACAACTGTGTTCTTATGAATCTTTATTTCTAAGGAAATGATATGTATATCTCCACATCAACTCTCTCTGACAACCAAAAACCAACGGAAAGTACCTGCAAATAAGACTATGATAAAAACCCTTGCATACAATACCCAGAGTTCTTCCTCTCACCTGTGAGAGGTAATGCACAGCATTCATATATTCAATCTCGACATCACTAACTTTCTCATATCAAACTAAAATGGCGTCTTACCTGAATTCATTGCTATTTTTCTCATCACCACAAAGTGACTTAGAAAAGTAATCTGAATTCTAACTGAAGTTTGATATTTGAAGAAACTGGCCAGAACCTTGTACGTGCCTTTCTGGCTGACATCCTTATAAGTGGAACTACAATGGATGCATTTTTGTGCTTACTAGGTCTATAAAACATATTCAGAGGACAAGAAATAAAGGAATGGGTAGAAAAGAGAAAAGTAGACTGTTTTTTCCTCCAGGTCCCCCTTTGACCATGGTGCCCCTGTATCCCTTCCCCTATGGCATTCAGGGTAATTGTAAGATGGGTGTTGTGGGAGAGCAGCGGGTGGTCTTACGTGAAGGACAGGTGCGAGCCATTGGAAATCTGAGAGGCGATGCTGGTGCTCCTGCTCATACCCTGCTCACTGCGGCCCCCTGAGGCCCGCTGTACCGCCTGGGGACTGTTTCGTAGCCCACCACCTCCCCCGCTTGAGCGCTGACTGCCCCCAGACCCATGGTGCCCCCAGGGAGGCGGCCCGCCTGAAGACAGTCCGTGACCCCAGGGCTGCTGAATAGAGCCGCTCTGGCTTGGGTGGTGGTGATGGTGGTGATAACCGTGCTGGCTGCCACCATGGTGCCCTCCACTGATTGAGCCACCTCCCCTGTGTGACCCCTGAGAGCTTGCACCATGCTGAGAGCCCCAGTTGCTCTGGGCCCCCGGAAAGCTGTGGCTGTATCCGTCGGACGAAGCCAAGCTGGACAGCACCATGTTGCTGAAGCCCAGACGCATGCTTTCTGAGTCAAACGCTTCGATCTCCCGAGCCTGTTTCTCCAAGAGACTGCGGATGCGCTCAGAGCGGTCGTTCTGTAGAGCAACCATCTCCTCCTCAATCTGACAGAAACAGACAACATCAGATCAGGTTACTTTTAAATGGCAAAAAAGCCTTTCAGTTAAAGAGCTCACTAAAAATGAAATTGGGTCATCATTTACTCACACTCATGTTGTTCCAAGCCTCACTTTCCATTTTTGTGGAACACAAATAATAATATACTATCATTATACATTCTGTAAAAACATCTCTTTTTGTGTTCCACAGGTTTGGAATGATATTAGGGTGAGTTAATAATAAATAATTTTTTATAATAAATAATAATACATTTTTGTGTGAAATGCCTTTGAGTAAAAAATTAAGCCCTGTACACACATGCAGCGACTTTAGCACTTGATGTTGCTAGTGGGTGTTTCTGCTGCTGTCGCTCTAACGTTATTGGTGGACTGCACGTCTGGCCATATGTTTTGAAAATATGATCACAGATAGGGCATTTTGCTGGTAAAACTACGATTTCATTCTAATTTAACAAGTCATCAGTTATCTTAAATGCACATTTTGCAGGGGAGTGTTTTTATATGAACTGCAGCAGTGCTCAATTCATTTTAACATTAAAAAGATGAACAATCTATCAATATATGATTAACTCAGACTGCCGACAATTTCTTTTCCACGAATCAAATTTTATTATATCCATGTATATGATTACAGATAAATCATATATAACAGTGTAAACACTCACAGAAAAAATAACATCTCCTCTGTGTTGCCTGCACTCGACTAGAAGATGGATGATATGAGCTCCGCTGACACCCTCTTAACTCCTATTGGTTGTTGCTCTTGAAAGTTGCTTATCATTTGCATAAAGTTAAACTTTTCTCGACTTTGTTGCTTCGCTCGCCACGCCCACATCTAGTTGCAAGAGGTCACTGTCGCTCGTGTCGCCAGCTCACATTAAAAATGAATGTGATGTGATCGCTTTGTCGCTGCATGTGTGTACAGGGTTTAATTGACAGTACCCTTACAATTATAATCCAGGGGTTTCTTGCAACTGGGATCTGTCCTTCAAAATGGTTTCAATTGTTTGGGTCAATTGTTTGGTATCATTTTGAAGAAAACCTTTTTTTTAATGATATGGATCTCTCAGACTAGGAAAAAAAAAAAAAAAAACAACGAGCCACGAATAATTTTTTTTATTCTCTTATTTTTCAGCTTTGACATAATATATATATATATATATATCTTAGGGTGGCAATAAGGTAGCTCCAAAAATTGCTTTTGTTTTGTTCCCTATTGTGTCACCTGTAACCGAGTAAAAAAAATTTTTGGCCTACATTATAAACTTGTCCATTTATTTAAAAGTAAATTATGTTCATTGCTCTTCATGTCTTTTATATGCCCTGTCAAAGTTAGACAGATCTCCAAACCCCACCTTTGACCAAACAACACATCCGTGAGATGGTTTCATCAAGAGGCATGGCCAGCAGTACATTTTATTTGTCACAGCACTTCCAGTCAGCCAGCTAACTTTGTCATACCAGGAGAGCTGAAAAGACCTGTTATTTTTCCCTATCTTTTGCACTAAATCAATCTTAGGTGTTGATCTGCCCTGCTGTTTAATTATAATTTTTTCCTCGTAAGGAAGACTTTCAAATGTCTTCGCCAAAATCAGGTCGACAATATTAGCACTGTCTGCCATCGTGCGCAGTTTCACCCGTACGACGCTAGCCTAGCCTACTGTATAAATGAATGAATGAATGAACAAATGATCTAAAAACAAATATTAAACTTTGTAAAACTGAAACAAGGAATGTGGTGTATAATTGTGTGAAATGTATTATGCAAATTGACTAGCAATTTCGCCAAACAAATATCAAGAAATAGGTTGCAGCAGTTTGTCTTTCGACTACACTTGAGAAATCCGCGACGGGACTGAGCGCGAATAGGCATAGCTTCAGCGACTTCTTATAGTACAGATTCGCTGTCAGTCAAAAGGAGATGCAGTCTTTCGACAGATCCTCCAATCATTACACGGAAGCCCGGAGTCCGGGCCAGCCCACTCCTCATTCACCCCCAGAGAAGCTGAGCGTCCGTGGGAGGGACATAATCGCAGCATTTATCCAATGACCGTCTAGTTTCGGAGCACTGAAAAAAACTGTTCAAAGCAGCCTTATTGAAGTCAATGGACGCTCGGCTTCAACAGGGAAATGCACTGTGACGCTACGGGAATGTATGAGAATGAAATTGAGTCAGCCGACCTGCTATATGTAGCTGATTCTGAACGAACTCGTTTTCGAGATGAACATGTTCTAACGCATTTTTAGTCAATAAATTGTTTACACAATAGTACATATTTGACCATAATTTTTTTGACATTATATGGGAAGCCGAGCGTCCCTTGCAGTCTTAAAGAAATCCCCACTGAGATATATATTTTATTATATTATTATCCTAGTGTCCAATAACGTTTTAAAAAAACTTAAACATAATAATTTTACATAATAACTAATTACACATGCAAATACAACAATGACTAAAGGTATCCTTTCTCTCCACAGCATACAGGCATGAGTAACGAGATCTCATTCAGTTTCATTCTGTGTCATTTGAGCCATCATTGAATCTGTGTCATGTACTTGGCACCATCTCCTGGTGGCTATTTGTAATCAGAGCGAACGATTCTCTCTGGCCATATCTGGATGACTTCCACCTCTGGTTGGATCTGCATCTTAATATGACTGGTTTAACGTTCTTAATTGAAGTTATAATTGAAAGCGCAGCTTATAAGCAACACCTGTTTACATGTAACACGTACGTCAAAGTAATATACTTTGCTATTACTTGCTATATTTTCCTCTGTGAGTAAACGAATAGTGGTTAATAATTGGTTGTACTCTTTGAGAGCTTTCCAATGACGTATGGTACATGGTTATTTAATCAGTTTGATGTTTTTACAGATTACACTATGAAAAGTGCAAAAATTTGTATAAACTATCAAAATATAACGCTTCTGATTTGTCTGCAAGTTTCAAAACACTTCTTAAGTTTTGATCTTAATGCCTACATGCATTGTAAAGTAGAGCTTCTAAGCTTTAAAACGATACCTATTTTGTGTTGGTCAAGAATATAGTTATTAATATTTGAATAACTATTTTTTTCTCCCCTTGCCCACTGCCAATCCGAGCTTAAAGGGTACCTTCTGCTCAAGTAGAGCTCTCCGCAGTGAGACCCTCTGCTCTAACTCTTTCCTCTCACGGTCGTGCTGTGCATCAGTTTGCATCTTGATCTTGCTCTGATAGGCATTCAGTAACTCCAGCTCCTGTTGCAGCTGCATCTTTAGCACCTGACACTCGGCCTCCTGAGCCTCATCCAAACGCAGCTGATGAGCAAGACAGAATGTGGTGTTATATTTAACATTAAAAGATGGAGAATGCGATGTTAAACAATGGTTATTGATACTACCTATAGCTACTTTCACACTTAAAAACATGATGTCAGAACTTTTCCGGTAAAGGTAGGTCACTCACGGCTTGTGTGGAGAGCATGTCATTGATGGAATGGTCGTATTGCTCAGCGAGGATGGCTAATTTTCTGGTCTGCTCCTCCTTCAGTCTCTTCAGCACAAGCTTGTGGTCAGACTTTGGTGTGGTCTCCAGGAGGTGGTTACGCAGGGCCTTGTATTGTCGTGTCTGAATCTTACATGTGTCCTGGAATTGCTTCTTGATTTGCAGCTCTTTTGACTAGTGTAGAAAACAGAAGAATCAGGCGAGAGCCATGAGAACAACAGAAAGCAAAAGAAACTAGTAGGTACATAACAAAACTAGCATTACCTTGGTAGTATACACTGCACTAGTATGCCCAAAATATGCATGACAAAACAAGTATACACTACAAAAAGTAATATGCAACAAAAAGTATGCACTATAAAAACAGTACAGTTCATACATGAGGGTGAGTAAATGGTGATAGAATTATCATTTTATGGGTGAAAAAAACTTTAAACAGTATTCAGCGTAGCCACAAGACAATGGCCCTTTATTGTGCCACATACTTTAAGGCTCTTGGGCTGTTGTCGGACCTCCATGACATGTTTTCTGCGCAGCTCTCGCTCTCTGCGTTTGTTGTACTCCAGCTGGTTGGTGAGCTCCGTCTGGTGCTGCAAGCGGATCAGCTCTGTACGCATCTTCTGGATGGTACCCAGCTGCCTCACCTCCAGCTCCTGCATGGACTCATGATGGCGGAGCAGCATGGCGTGTTCCAGATCTTTCTGCGTCTGACGCTTATTGAGCTCCTGAATCATGGAAGAACAGACAAAAAATTCAGAGGGGTGCAAAAAAAAAAGGTGCAACATAAATGAAGGGGAATATAAAACAGTGGCCCCAAAAAGTATCTGAACACTTATGTCACCCTTAAAAATGTCAGTGTTATTGCATTAGATGCAAAATATCAAACCACATGGCAACTGCAAACAAAATGATTGTAGACCTTTTCTCAGTACTAACATTTTGTCCAATTACATTTAACTGGTTTAAAGGAGATTTTATTGGACGTATGAAAGTTTCCCTCAATTTCACACGTGTTGTTGCAGAGTAACCGACAGGTGTAGTTCATCACTACAATTTGAGCAAAATATACATTTTCCAATCATTAGAAAAGGCACGTTACCTCCCGTACAAGGTCCTGCTCCACATTGTGTCTTGCAATGAGGATTCGGCGTTTAAAACGGCGACACTCGAGCTCCAGGTACTGGCGTTGGCGGCGGAGTAGGTTGGCCTCCTCTTCTGCCTGGTAGTGCTGAAAGTTCTCCTTCTGCTTCGACAACCACTCCTGCTTCTCCTTCTTGGGGGTGGACTGGTTCTCATTGAGCTCCTAAACAATTGGGAGGTTACGTGGGAAAAATCTTGTGGATGGCAGAATATGAAAATCAAGGCTTAGTAACATAGCTTGTGGTTAAGCTGAAAGAGCTTGGGCATTTCAGACAACGGCTGAGTGTCACATCAAATAATTAAAAATATATCATGTTCAATATCTTGTTGGCGATACAAAAATAAACATTAATTATTAAGACAGAGATATTTGAACATCATCTCTGATTTAAACATCAATTGCAAAAATGTAAAATAAGCTTGAAACTTAAGTTTTCATGAACTGTCCATTACAGTGAATCAGTTCAAAACAGATTCACTGGTTGATTTGCATCATTACTCAAAAATGTTCACAGAAGTACCTGTGAGGCATTTTACTTGCTTTGTTGTTTATATAGTTTTGATATAGTTTAAGCTGCATTGCTCAGCTATTTCAAACTACCCTTTTTGGTTTGTCTTGTGTCATTGTCAGTGTCTTTTTTTTGTACCTCTCACACTGAAAGTTCAGACAAGGCTTTAAAGAAGTTCATTCAGCTGGAATCATCTCAAGTAGGTTCACACAAACAGTGAATTAGTAGGTGGACAAAAAAGCTGTGCCTAAATAATTCTCATGTGTACATACCTCTTTCAGTTGCTCCTTACGTAACTTGTACTCTCGTTTCTGTGACTCCAGGAAGCTACTGAGCTCTTTTTTCTGCTGGGCCTGAATGTGCTGTTGGAATTTCTTCTCATCAGAGGAAAATAGCTTGGCCTTCGGGGCAAAACATTCATAAAAATGTAAGAAAAGACACTGTCAAACAAGAGGCTCAACAATGAGGATGGCAAGTGTGAGAGAGTTTCTTGCCAGTTGACAGAACTTTCTTCTTTTTTTTTTTTTTTAAAGATAAAATGTTTGATAAATATATTTTTTTCAGACACATTTAAATATTTGTTTATTGATAAAAATGTAGTCATTTCTGTTGTGGGACTTGACCAACTGGACCAGCCGAGAAAGTCCTTAATGTTGAGCCCTCCAATCATATAAGATAGATGAGGATTGCCACTGTTACTTGATTAGGTAACTATGGTTGAGTGATGTAAGAGGCAGTGAGTGTGACAACTAGCTAATATTGAGGGCAAGCTTTTCAGGTGGACTTAAACATAACTCTGCTGAATAGTATCTTTGTGCACTTGGGTCTGGGTAGATCATGTGACATGTCTCGTGTGTGCTTACATCTTTCTCCATGGCTGCTTGGTTTTTCTTCACCAGTTTTTCCATCTCAGCAGCAAAGCTGTTTCTCTGGGCCTCCAGCTCTTTGTCCAGTCTCAGCCTGTGTTCATCCATCTCTGCTTTCAGCTTGTTCTCTAGGGCCATAAGGTGCTTCTGGTGCTGCCGTCTCATGCGCTTGTAACCGGACATCTGCTCCCTCAGCTCAGAGTCCTGCTCATGTTCTTGCATCTGCCGTGTCACCTGAATGACAGAAGAGGAGAAACAGACAAGGAAATAGAGGGAATAGAGGGAAATAGAGCAGCCAAAAATGATAAGAAGGCAGCCAAGAAAAATGTAATGAATGTTGAACATTACAGGAACGCCAGACTGGGAGCAAACAATAAATTCTTGATAGGGTTGAGGGGAATTGTAAAACACGTTTGTAACAATGGGTCATTCACTAACCGTGCACACGTGTATTAGTGCATTAAACCTGTTAGTGAAGGTTTTCACACAAAAATATTTTTTTCCTACATTTAGGATACATTTTAAACCAACTCAGAGCACACAAAGGCAAAAATCCTACACTTATGGAATGTGTTGTAACTAAATGTTTTTTTAAATGATAAATATTGCTAAAAACTTAAAGCGAAAGTGACCCTACAATAAAGCTTTTGAATCCAGTGAAAATTTTTACCTGAAATTCAGTGACTCACCAGAGACGCTGTGCGGATGGTGGCAAAGTGCTCGCGGTTGCGATGGTGCTTGCGTTTTGGGGGCTGTGCAGGTGCAGTGAGGGCCTCTGTAGGATGAGGACGCGTCTCAGGATCCTCATGGTAAACTTCCTCTTCTTCCTGATGGTCACAAGAGCAAGAAAATTTATTTTGAGTATTAAGATATTTCCTGAGATATAGAGCATTTCTGATTTGGGGTGTAAAGGAAGAGCACACATCAAAAGGCTGCAGTTTTCTATGATACTTTAAGCTTAAGTGTGTAATTTGTGCACCAATAATGTTTACTGGAATTGCTAAAATAATTATTGTTTTTGAACAGATTTCCCCAACACACCCCCAGTTTGCCATTAGTTGTACAAACAGGTACTCCTGCCCCAAACTCATGCCACTGGTTGAATCAATGCTGCTGTATCAGGATGCTCAAACAAACAGAAGAATGTGTTGATAGCACCACAGAGCCACAGTGTTTACACTTTTTGGGGAAATCAACCTACAGATGGCTTTCTGTTTTTGCATAAGATGGGTTAGGAATATTTTCAAGGAAAAGTTCAAACAGAAATGAAAATTCTCTCATCATTTACTCGCCCTCATGCCATCACAGATATGTATGACTTTCTGTCTTCTGCAGAACACAAACAAAGATTTTTAGAAGAATATCTCAGCTCTGTAGGTCCATACAATGCAAGTGAATTTTGCCCAAATTTTGAAACTCCACAAAGCACATAAAGGCCACATAAATGTAATCCATATGACTCCAGAGGATCAATCAATGTCTTCTGAAGTGATCCAGTTGGTTTTGGATGAGAACAGACTAAAATCTGACTCCTTTTTCACTGTCCATCCTGCCATTAGTCTCTAGGCATGATCATGATTTCAAGCTTGATTACACTTCCTAGTGCTTGACACATGGAAGGCACCATGATCATGATCGCCAAGGAGACAAATTCAAGATGTACAGTGAAAAATTATTTATATTTTGGTCTGTTGCCATCCAAAACTGATTGCATCACTTTGGAAGACATAATTTCAACCACTGGAGTTGTATGGATTATTTTGTTGCCTGTATGTGCTTTTTGGAACTTCAAAGTTTTGGTCACCATTCACTTGCATTGTATGGACCTACAGAGCTGAAACATGTTTCTAAAAATCTTCGTTTGTGTTTAGCAGAAGAAATAAATTCATACACATATGGGATGACATGAGGGCGAGTAAATGATGAGAGAATTTGCATTTTTGAGTGAACTATTCCTATAAAATTTAAGAGGTACATGAACTTACAGGCTTCATGTGTATGACCGAACTGTTAGACATCACAGTGTGGTCTTTCTCCAGGTCGTGGTCACTCTTGTCATCAGCAGCATCTGGAAGGCTGTTCACTGAGCTGCTCTGAGAGCTGGCACTGATGGACATGCTGGGAATGGACTGGTTACTACCTACACTGCTCACTGTGCCTGTGCGCCCAGCACCGTGCTCCGGCTCCTAAACACAGAGGCAAAAGATGTTCAGAGCTCAGAACTGCTCATGATCATACAGTAAAAAAACAACAAACAATTCTGTACCACCATTCTCCAAAATCCAGTCAATGTTAAAATTACTTATTGACCCACTTGTTAAAATACTTGTACTAGGAAAGGTTTGAGATCTGACCTCATCTCCCTCCTGGGTCTCGGTGGTCGGCCCGTTGTGGGCCTCCTGAAAGAGGATCTTTTTCATCTTACGGTACTGTAGGTTGTCCAGCTCTCGGACAGCATCTTTTGTTCGCAATATTAAGTCCATTAGGACAGATTCCGGCCTCTCTCGCTGGACAAATGCATGCTATGATTTCAACAGAGCGAGTAGAAAACAAGGACATTAGTGGAGAAAGTATTCCTGTGTGTTACTATGACAAATAAAGAAAAGAGATAAATGCACTGCCGTTCAAAGGTTTGGGGTCACTTATCTGAAATGTTTCTCATGACCTTAAAAAAAACTATGCTTTAATGTTTGAAATTATTTTTGTAGACAAAAATTAATTGTGCCAACACATTAATTTATTTCATTACAAACTAAAATTGTATAAATTATAATTTTTTTTTTAAATGGATAAGCAGCCAACAAGTCCCCAGCATATGATAAATGCGAGAATCAATACTGTTTGGCACCAATGATGTGAAACACATTTAGATTAGAAAACACATGAAATATATATATATATATATATATATATATATATATATATATATATATATATATATATATATTTCACATGTTTTCTAATCTAAATGTGTTTGATTTGGTGGAGGGGAAGATTTTCAGTGAATTACAACTCAAATTCAGTCTAGCTTTAGCACATGAGTTACATGGTCGTGGTCACTATGAACTGTATGGAAAAGATCTGCGTAGAGATTCTTCAAAATAACTTTTCTAAGTGACAGCATACAGGTCTTGAACAACATGAGGGTGAGTAAATAATGACTAAAGAAATTTTCTTTTTGCAATAATCATCTCTTCAAACTTTGAAGATTTAAAGCAAACACCTGCAACAGATCCTCAGAGTGTGGTCTGTCTTGGGGGATTTTCTGAAGGCAAGAATCAACAAAATTTCGAAAATAATCCGTCCTGGAGAGAAATAACACAGAAGGTTCAGTCAATGACTAAGGGCATTACACTAATACAAACTGCTTTCTTTACATGCATACAGTATAACGGACTCACCATTCACTTGACTGCAGCGTGGGGCTCTCATTCTGCGCTATGTGGTATAAGGCACTCATCGCATTCATGTTAAAAAGAGGGGGCTTCCTTTCCGCTACAGCAAAAGGGAGAACCAAAAGTAAGACATAGCATTTCACAACATATATATATATATAAATAAGTGCAGTTCATTTTATGATGAGCGGCACTTGTGCATTGTCACCTAATTCTATGCAAGTGATCCCAAGAGACCAGACGTCAATCTTTCCATCATACTCTCCCTCGTCCATGGCTAGAATCACTTCAGGGGCCATCCTTAGAGGAAATGAAAAATTTTATTAGAGCTGCATTAGGTTGTGTGAATATAGTTATTATACAGTACAAAGACAACCAGTGTGCTCACCAATATGGTGTCCCCACAAAAGAGTTGGCCGGAGAGGCGATGGAGGCAGAACCGAAGTCTGCCAGTTTGACTTGTCCAGGCTCGGTCAGCAGGATGTTCCCAGCTTTGATATCCCTAAGTGGAAAATAGGACACCCATAGAATAATTAAGATTGGGGCTGTTTTTCGACACCAACAGGCAGTGCAGTTTCAAGTTTTCAGTGAATTCTCATAATAAGGGATTGTGTTAAAGACTCTTAATGCTTTTGAGGAAGAACTTTTTGACCAATTCATTACAAGAACCGGGTCATATGTTTGTGCAATAATGCAAAGATTTTTATTATTTGCCAGTGCCCAGTCTTTCACACTCATCGCTCATCAATTCAGACCGAAAGGTCAGCTAAAACAATTTATTTTGCTGTGATGCTGTAGATTTAATTAGAACATGTTATTGATTCCCAATGCTACTCAATACTCATGATACAGTTAATTTACAAAACATGGCAATAAGCTGTCACATGCACGCACACTGAACAGTGAATAAAAGCACTAACCTGTGAATCATGTTATGGGAATGGAGGTATGCAAGGCCCAGCAAAGCACCATGGGTAATTGCTGCAATCTCAATTTCCTGAAGGGGCTTTTTGTGAACTAATAAAAAACAAACAAACATTAATGGGTGCATGTTCAACACCAATGAGGCTGGGTAAAAACATAGATTTTCCAATGCATTGTGATCTTTGTTTGAACGATCTTGATATCGATTCTTTAATCCCAAGATAGATCTTTCACTTTATGTGGCAACCCTCTATATGAAAGTGCATTCCTCACACGTGCAAACAAATCTCACGCTATGCGAATAAAATGTTTATAATTAATCACTGGATAATAAATGTTCAGATTTTACTCACTAGTGATTGAGTAGTATACTAGAGAAGTTATTAGCAGAGAGTTCTTTTCTCTGCATGTTGAGAGTAAAAGTTTGGTTTAACTCATTCCGTGTGTCCAAATATGAGATCCACGGATCCATATGTCATTGAATAATGTCTCTTTTAATACACTTTGTTTTTTTTTGTCAGTTGTTATTCATAAACAACAAAAAAAGAAAAATGTATTTCTAATGACACATGGATGCACTAAAGAAATTTTGCACGTCCTCTCTCGTTATATGCGCTAACTGGCTGATGCCTCTAGTCTTAAAGAGACAGTACAGATTAAGCATGTGTTCTACATATTAATGCAAATACTTATAAACTGTACAGATTATGCAAGTAAACAATAAAAATGTTACAAATATATGTGCAACAAAATATTTGTAATTTCAAGAATTTAATTGAAGGAATAGACAGAATTTGGACATTTTTCAAAAGCTAAATATGACAAATATGATGAAAAATTAATGATAAAATATATTTAAAATTATATTTTTAATTGTACCTAGAAAGGTTGTCTAGATGGTTTCTTTGAGCATTAACTGAATTTCATTTTTATGTGAGCAAAATGGACACTGTAACAGAAATGTAAACATCTAAACCCCAGTCAGGTACTGAATATAACAAACTTGATAACTTGATTTATAACAGGTCATAAATTAGGTCTTCAGTCATTCTGCTTAACATCTTTTGTGTTTGACAGAAGTCACAGAGGTTTGGAACAACACGAGGGTAATTAAATTATAACAGAATTTTAATTTTTAATGAATCTCATCATTAACTCACTTAATCCCAGATAAGTATGCCTTTCATTTTCTGCTAAACACAAAGATTTTTAGAAGAATATTTCAGCTCTGTAGGTCAATACAATATAAGTGAATGGTGATCTGCACTTTAAAGCTACAAAAACCAGAGACAGTCGTAGTAAAAGTAATCCATAAGACTCCAGTGGTTTAATATATCTTCTGAAGCGATGCAATCACTTTTTGGTGAGAATCAGATCAATATTTCAATACTGTTTTACTATAAATCTCCACTTTCACTTTCAAAATGTGGAAGTGAAAGTGAGAGTGGAGATTTATAGTATATAAAAAAAAAAAAAAAAAAAAAAGGACTTTAATCTTAATCTGTTTCTCACCCATACCTTATAATATCGCTTTTGAAGATGTGGATTTAACCACTGGAGTCATATGGATTCATTTTAAGATGCCTTTATGTGATTTTTGGAACTTGAAAGGTCTGGTCACCATTCACTTGCATTGTATGGACCTACAGAGCAGAGATATTCTTCTAAAAATCTTTGTTTGTGTTTAGCAGAAGCAAAAAAGTCATTCACATCTTATATAGCCTGAGTGAGTAAATTATGAAAGAATTTTCTTTCTTGGGTGAACTATCCCTTTAAAATCTAGTCTAACAGTCATCTCAAAATATATTAGCACACACTAAGATATCATAGCTAAGGATTTAGGATTTACTTTTGCTTTGAGCATAAATGGTGCCTGGCAAATAAATGAGCACACCCACATTTTGAATAAAATCATGATAAAGGTTTCATACAAAACTAAATGGCATCTCACCTTCAAGGAGGTCAGAGGCTGAGCCCAAACAATACTCCATGACAAGCTGAGGGAAATGAAGATTAATCATTTCATACATATTTAGTAGTAGTGGGGTACTGAACAGAGGTTACAATTGTTATTTATATACTCGTTAAAATGCTTTGCCCATGAGAGAGAGAGAGCTGGGGGATGGCGAGATCTTACCCATGCTGTGTGTTCCCGCAGGTAGCATCCTTTATACTCTATGCTGTTTGGGTGTTGTATTCTCTGGAGGAATCTGACTTCCTTAATGATATCCTGCCATTTCTAAGTAAAGAGAAGATTATGTAAAACCAAAAAAATGAGCAGTCGTCTTTATAATGAATGTACCTCATTACATTAATATACAGATCTTCAGAAGTGTGCAATCAATTCCTACGGACAGATCAGATAAAAAACGAATAGACTGGACATATCGACTCACTAACATGCGTAGGTCTAAAAAAGAAAGTCAGTCCTAAAATCTTCCGAAGGAGTCTTTGCACACAGATTACGTCTAATCTGATTACTGCTAATCTGAAATTACAAGGGAAAACACTTCCACCCACTAAACTATGAATGGCCTTTACTTCAGAATGAGGTGTTACACGAGAGACTAAATGTGACTGCAGCCATTTACTTTTTCAATTGTTACTTAATAATGGTTGCATGATGTTGCGCCAAGTCATTGTTAGTGAAACCTCTGAGATTGGGTTTCCCATGATCTCAGTTTTTATTGATTTTGAACCAAAGGTAATATGGGATAGCACACAGAAACTATGCCATGATTGCATTTCACTAGAGGTCGACAAATATTGGATTTTGCCGATACCGATAACCAAGGTGGTGGAAAAGGCAGATAACCGATTAATCAGTTGGTAGTTTTTTTTAAATTTATTTATAGAATGATGAAACATTTCTTAGTCTTCCTTACTATGACAGGCTTAGACATTGAGGCTACAAGAGTCCAAAATTAATAAAATCCCAAAAGCAGTTTAGTATGCAACCAAAATCCCAATAAAAACAAGAAAAATTAATATTTGGTGCATAACGCTGAATTTTAAACTGTAAACAAGCCCTATTACTATAAACTTGAATCTGTTATAATGCTTTCTATGTTAGTAATTACCAAATTAAGCTTTTTATAGCCTATATATTCACCAGATGAAGAGTTTTGTATATACAGTATAAGTATATATATATACTGTATGTATTTCTCAAGATGAGGTTTATTGATGAGAACATAAATAATAAAAAAAACTGTCTGCAACGATCAGTAGAGATTTTTGGCCAAAACGGATAGTTCCTAAAAGAATCTATCGGATTCGCCACCAATTAAACGGTAAAACTGATATATCGGTCTACATCTCATTTCAATCACCATGTCTACCTAAGGGTATTTTAAGAAATGCAGAGAGAAAAGTTGAATTCCCAACAGCAATTGCAGTACTGTGTAATGACTATAGAATTCAGGAAAACTGACCTCATTGGACTGTTTCCCACTGTAGGACATCTTTTTGATGGCCACCACCTCTGCCGTCCGCACATCTCGGGCCTGAGCAAGGAACAAATCAGATATTATACAATTTACCAAAACATGTTTTTGGCACTTTCCATGATTAGGGTACAAAAATGAGATGGTACAATTTTAAATCACAATTTTAAAAGCGTTATATACAAACTTTTTCTTTTTTTTTTTTTTTATAGAAAATGTTTTTAAAACTAGCCACTTTTCATGCTTACTGTAACGGTCGACCCCATCCAAGACTCTCAATAGGTAAAAACATATTACATATGAAATACATACAAAATAAACAGCGCCAAAGCTCCCATGACCGATCTCACGAAGGTCTGTATAGAGCTTTTCTGGGTCCTCCTTGAAGAAAAGGTCTGCGATATCGGGGTCCTTCAGGCTCCCTGCCCGGCTGGTAGCGGGCATGCTGCGAGCCAAAGGACCCGCCGCAATTGCAGGGGACTATCTGGCCGTGCGACTGTGATACGTCAGGCCCCGGTGGTTACTCATCTGCCAGAGGGAGGCAGTGTACACATAGAGACCTGCAGTAGAAAGACAGATATCAACAAATATGCAAATAACGAGAGGTTTTGTTTACTTTGAGGCACGAGTAGCAAGTAAATCAGATATTTTATAGCATCTCAGATAACCCTGCCACTAAATGGCACATAATGACAAATCTGACCACATAACGTTTCAGTTAGACGGTTCTAAGTGGGAAGTTCAAAGCTAATTTAAACTGCAATATATTCCAGACCTTTGCTGTTTTAGTCAAACGTCTGGCTACACAAGACTAACTGGATCATAGTAACATTCTTAACTCGGCTCAGATACTGATTAGGACCTGTGACCTGACCATTTCTGTCTATAAGCTGTAAATACATCAGCTTTAAAAAGTACGACAGCTGATGTGCTCCCAGCTTTCTCATTGACCTGTTCTGCTGTATTCTTATCGCATCTTCTGGCTCATTCAGGTTTAGAGGGAATTGAGATAATGCATTTCCAAGTCATCAAACAGTGGGCGTATTCACAAACCATTAGAGCCGGTTAGCTGTATGGGCGCTCGGATGAACGAATGACTGAACTATACAGTGACAGTGGGGAAACGGGTCACTGTGATGACCACAATAGACCCTATGAAAGACATCTTACAGTTCAGTGGCAAATCCATCCCTCCTCTCTCTTTATGATGCTACTTAATAAGGACATTATAGCAGCATGAATAAGGATGTAACTGAGTGGGCGAGTGAAAAAGTTTTGCAGTTTCCTTATGCCGACACCTAAAAGGTTGATGCTCAAAGCATGGAAGGCTAGTCAGCAAGGAAACTCAATTGTGCAGTCACTAGCATTCTTCACAACCCTTTACCACTCTTTCTGTGCTAACTGGCTGTTGAGCAGGGCTTTTAGTTATACAAATATATAAATGTGTGAAAAACTTTCTATGCTTTCAACTATGATTTAAGTTCCAAAAATGCAGAATGGTCAAGCGTGGCTGGCAAAATACTGAATTAAACTAGTTTTTGTTCAGGAAAAAAACAAACTTGTTTTTATTCTCTATTGTACTGCTGTAATTTCTTAACACATGGTCACTATCTTTACTAAGATGAGCATAGACAAAATCATAACAACATTTTTCACAAGTGTCTTAAAGGATCCTGCCATTCACCAAAAACACCACAGCTATGGGTAAACAACAGATTAAGATTTTAAAGACTTTTTTAAACACTCAAGAAAGCAAGTCTATTCTCTCAGACATGTGATAACACAGAGGGGAAGCTGGAGTCACAAGACTGAGGAGGGTGGCTACGGTCTGACACAGGCTTGGATTTTATTTATTTTCTCCTCTAAACTGTAAAGGCAGAGGGTGAATCTTTAAGAATCAGAAGACCAATGTTATGAGGAGAGCTGTAATTAGTATAGCCAAATGTTTTGCAACAATGTCAGCTAAATTTCATAGTATGAATCATTACATGAGAAAGTGAGTTTCACATGGTTGCTAATGACAAATTGTGCAAATCAACTAGACATGGGGCCAGGGTAGCTCGGCTAAAATTGGCCCGGTTTCTTGGGAGCATAGAGTCACATGGGGTAACCTCCTCGTGGTCCCTATAATGTGGTTCTCGCTCTCGGTGAGACGCATGGAGAGTTATGCATTGATGCCAGGTGCCTTCGTGTCTGAGACGTCAATCCGCGCATCTTATCACGTGACTTGTTGAGCGCGTTACCATGGAGACCTAGTGCATGTGGAGGCTTCACGCTATTCTCCACAGTAACATGCTCAACAAGCCACATGATAAGATGCGCGGATTGATGTCTCAGACGCGTAGGCAACTGAGATTCATCCTCAGCCACTATGAGGACTTAGAGCGAATTGGGAATTGGGCATTTCAAATTGGGGAGAAAAGAGGAGAGAGAAAATCAACTAGACATTTTGACTTTTTAATTAAAGGAACAGTTCACTTAAAAATCCAATGTCTTTTAAAGAGATATGATCAGTTTTGGGCGAGAAATAAACCACTTTTTCACTATAAATCTTGACATCTGCAGATACATTTGGTCCATTTCTCACCAAAAACTGATCAAATCACTTCCGAAGAAATGGATCAAACCATTTGAGACATTTGAATTATGCTACCTTTTTGTTGCTTTGATGTCCTTTTTGAGCGTTAAAGTTTTGGACCACATTGACTTTTTTTGGATGAACGAACAAACGCATCATATGTCCTTTAAAAAAACGTTGTGTTACGCAGAAGTGTTTGAGATGGCATAAGGGTGAAAAAATTTAAAGAATTATCATTTTTGGGTGACATATTCCTTTAACATGTAAAGGATTAATTTGTGCCTCGATTGGTTGTTTATTAACTAACGTCATGTCAGTTGTGATAAGACATTCCAGTATTATTGAAGTCAAAATCTTTGATATCTAGGGTCCTTTCATCCAAGCAATTTTGGTGCACACCCATATTCGAATGGCATCAAATTTCGGTTCGTTTGATGATGTAAACAAAGTTTACGAACTCTGTTTCACACCCACAAATCGCATGTTTTAAAATGTGGTCTGGGGTACGGGTCATGTTAACACTGGTACAGTTCGCTGTTGATATGAATGCAATCGTACCAAACCACGGTAGTGAAATTTGTGTCTTTGCAGGCTTGCGATCGGCATTATTATGTATAATGCATTTCTCATACCTGCTTATCTCCAAATAAAATCACCATCAGCGAGCTGCTCGTATTATTCACATCTCTTGCAAGGCATCCACAGGCTAGTGGGTGAGATCAAAACTTTAATAACACAGCAAAGCTGATCATTTCTTGAGTTGTAACCTAGTTACAGTGGTAAACATTTGCTGCTTATACTCATGTGGATGACGCAATCAGACCGCAGTTTGGACCAAAATGATATGGTGTTAACAGAGACCAGTGGGAGCAAGGGGAGGAAATGAACTCTGGATTGGTCTAAACCAGGGGTCGGCAACCTATGGCACGTGGAGGCGAGACAGCAGAATATTTTATTTATATGAAATTCTGCACCTGCATCCCAATCTACATCTTGATGTAATCTTTCCTCATTATCATGCAGTAATGTATTTTTATGAGCTGAATGGTAGGCTAAGCAAAAAGTTGAAACGTGGCGAGACTGCAGTATACCCAACAGACATAGCGCACGCAAGCCATTCACGCATCACGAGCCGACAGCGCTTCAATTTCGGTTAATTGTGTGAGTAAATGCACAAGTGTGGCATGGTGGAGGGACGCACCCCGGTCCCGTATTAGGCTGATCAAGCCGTCAAGAGGGATAAAGGCCACTCGCGGACGGCGGTGTGGGAGAGAGAGATCGTTCACGGACATGTCCGTTGTCTTATGTGTTTGTCTTTTGAGTTCTCCATTAAACCTATTATTTTATATGTCAAGCCGGTTTCTCACCTCTTCCTTGCTCGTAAAAATGAACTGTTTTACAACATGCTTTTCTTCAGTCAGGGTTTGCGGATGGCAGCCTTCATTCAGTGTTTCATTTGTTTCTTTTTGCTTTCAGAACAACACGTGAAGAAATAAGGAATACACCACTATTAACACTTCAAATTTCGCATACAGGTACACCCTCCTTATCCATGGTCACAGTCACATTCAAAATTACATTCAATGATTAAATGTAATCAGTTGTTGTGTGATTTGATGATTGTAAAAACAGCCAATAGTTCATATACACTCAAAGGCTTCAACTATACATTTATGCATTTGGTAGACGCTTTTATCCAAAGCGACTTACAGTGCACTTATTACAAGGACAGTACCCCCGGAGCAACCTGGAGTTAAGTGCCTTACTCAAGGTCACAATGGTGGTGGCTGAGGGGATCGAACCAGCAATTTTCAGCTTACGAGTTCTGTGCTTTAGCCCACAATGCCACCACTCCACTTTAGTAGTGACTTTTTTTAACTAATCCCATGGGCACAATGTCAACAGTATACAACTGAGTAAATTATTTAATTTGAGAAAAAAAAAAAAGAAACATAATAAAAAAGGGATCTCAGACAGTATTGACCCATTTTATTTACCTTATTTTTCAGAAAAACTAGGGCACCGCCATTAGCAACATTGAATGTGGACCACTTCTGGTATTAGCCATTTCCAGCTATTTTAGCTATGCAGAAATTCTACATAATGCTGCTTTATATTACAGGCTGGCAATAAATGTCAACATATTATTATCATTAGGATTTTCATAAACTCATTGGTTTTGAGCACATATTTTTACCGTTTATTGCATTTTGCCATCGTTTAATCACATACTGTTGCACTGATAAATGAACGAAATCAGGCACTGACACGGATAGTCTTCTTGACATGCCTCCACAAACAACACAAGCAGCAGAGAGAAGACAGATGTCGGGAAAATGCTGCTTCAACTTTCTTTGCATCAAAACTGCATCTTGTTTCATCTTGGCAAAATAATAAACACATTTTACACTCTGGTCTTGTCAGAGAGCATTCTCTCTTTCTTAGCAGTGTATAGTAAACAGACACACATATCAAGTATTCAGCATGGCTTATGAAAAATCGCCTTTGGAAATAAATAAATAAATGCTTCATCGGAGGTTATGCACGTACATATGAACAGAGGTTTACATGGAGACAAGAAAGACTGCATCGTTACAATCTCTGTAAAGAAGCAAGCTGATTTTATTACCGTCTCCTCAATACAACAACACACAGCAACAAGTAAATGATTTACTTACTCTTTTACAATAAATGCTGACGGTAGAAAATTATACGACATTATGCCATCATTCTGCTGTACATCCAGTGGTTGTGTGATAGTTTATAATCTTTTATCAATAAATTCTGGTATTATTATCCTTGTATTTATTTATATTGCGGTCAATAACAGTGGAATTTTACACATTCGCTGGAAATGCAGCCACTGCTTACTTCCGCATTACAAAATAAGCTGGATAGAGAAAACATGTAGCCTTTCAGAAAAATTGCTGAATTACTCATTATGGACGCTCCTCCGGGACAAAACAGTATCCAGATCTGCAGACATAAGCCAATAAGGAATTATGTTACACACCAGAAAATACTTAGTACCTACATAATAATAATCAATGCTTTCACTTTGAATAGATACTGGTGATAAAAAAAATCATAAAGGGATAGTTCACTGAAAAATAAAAATTATTTTCATCATTTACTCACCTGCATGCCATCCCAGATGTGTATGACTTTCTTCTGCTGAACACAATCAAAGATTTTAAGAAGAATGTTTCAGCACTGTAGGTCCATACATTGGAAGTGAGTTGTGATCAGCACTTTAAAGCTACAAAAAGCACTTTAAAGCTAAGACAATCATAGTAAAAGTAATCAATACAACTCCATTGATTTAATTAATATCTTCTAAAGTGAAATTATTGCTTTGGGTGAGAAACAGATCAATATTTAAGTCTTTTTCACTATAATGGTTTACTTCCGGTTACACTCTGATGCATGTCCACGAGGGGAAACAGTTCAAGCATGTTCATGCAAGAACGGACGCGATACAACCTGAAGTGTAGCTCAATTTGTTAACAAGAAAACGCGGTTCACAAGCTTCATTGGTTTTGCTTTCATTTGAACATGCCAGTGCGCTTGCATCACGTGAGTGGCAGCATGAACAGAGTCCCCTCATGAATGCGATTTGGAGAGCAACCGGAAGTAGGTCTAAACAATTATAGTGAAAAGGACTTAAATATTGTTGTTTCTCACCCAAAGCGATTGACATTTATTTAACCACTTGAGTCTTATGGATAACTTTTACTAAAACTGTCTCTGCTTATTGGAGCTTTAAAGTGCTGATCACCATCCACTTGCATTGTAAGGACCTAGAGCTGAGATATTCTTAAATTCTATTCTAAAAATCTTCGTTTGTGTTCTGCTGAAAAAAGAAAGCAATACGCATCTGGGATGGCATGAGGGGGAGTAAATTATTAGAGAATTAGTTTTTTTAGGTGAACTATCACTTTAACCTGTGCCTTGCATCTAAATTGAGTCTTGCTTAAGCAACATTCCATTGTGCTGCCTGTAAGCAATGCAAGCATGCAAGATCTGAGAGATAGTAACTCTAGTGTGAAAAAGACAGGAACTTGGCCATGATCTCTGGTTAGCCTTGTGGGAATTCTCTTAAACATTTTTTTAAAATGAGCAAGAGATCTGTTGACCCTTAATCTCCAATAAGCAGTGTGGATTTAGGGTTTGGTTTTGTCGGGTCTCAACCTCTACAAAGAATTTCCACCAAACTAGAGTTGAGCCCACAATGAGAAAAACTTCAATAGAACCAAAGACATTTGAGAGACAATCCTTGAGATCTAACTTGCCATACGTTCCAGGTGTATTTAATCAGGAAAGGAATTGTTGCATTACAAATATCAGATTTCCAAGGAGTGAAAATAAACAGATTGCTAAATGATACAATCCATGTTCATCTTTTTATTTTGAGTTATGGAAGAGAAAAAAAAAACACCCCCTCTCAAACCATTTCATAACTCACAAAGTTTTCTGCTGGCTTGTTTGGAAACCAAATCTAACAAAGCAGAGTAAGGCATTATATTGCAGAGAAAATAGAACCGACAGACTCTACAAAATCAAAGAAAAGGTGGAGTCTTTCAAAGAGTTGAAGTTAATTATTTGGCATTCCAGTGTGCCCCATTGACATTCAACTCATAGAAGCATTTTAAAAATCTACAGTATTCTGACTGATCATGTAAGCATGCTTACACTGAATGTTTCCTTAACCAAGCAGCAGTTTCCCTTGCAGTTTGAATACCATTTCAGAAGATTGTAGAAGGTTCTGATGGCATTGTCTGTCTACACATTGATTGTCATTGTCTGACAAACACTGACAACACTGTCAAAATTCCTGCAATAGTTTATCAGACGATGTTTTCACAGCTTGTGATGTCATAATTCAGCTGTACGCAAAGTCAAAACGATACCAGACAACACCAGACTTGTTCTTTTCAGTTTGTCTGTATAAAAGGGAATGACTGCCCTTCACTGGAAGTCTCCTTTATTGATCAAGATCTCTGCTGTTAAATTGTTCACATGACAGAAGGTCCAGGCATCCAGTTGAATTTTTCAAAGGTGACATTCTCACACACTTTTCAAGTTTCTGATATTTCTGTTATTTCCTACAGTGTCACTAAACTTCATCAGCATTTCAGGACAGGCCATTTGAATTTGTATTAAATATGTCATGCATGCCTTTTAGTTTATACGTTAACAATTCAAAACAAAAGTGGTTAGTGCGGTCAATCATATATAGAACAAGACAGTGAATCAGGGCAGAGTCATATTCCCTCACAAAAGACTGAAATGCCTGTATTACTAGTACGGTCTACAGAAACAGTAGTAGTGATAGTAAGGCTAGTAAAATGCTGGCCTTACATGATATGTAAAGTAGTCAAAAATGCTATACTGAACAGCTAAGTTTGTACATTGGTCAGTTTTCATTACATGTAGCATTTAAATTAAAGATTTTGTGGTAAATAAATATAACAGAAAAGATTATGTACTTTCTACATTGAATAAGTTAGTTTTTAGCATGAATTAAAAAAATACATTTGTACTCTGTTTAAATGTAAATAATGTATGCTCTACCTTGTAAGTATTATTTAGGATTGTTTGTTATCTTTAAAACGCGTCAGCGTGTTTCAATCCTAAAGTAGAAAACCTTGTCATATTTATTTGCTAATTTGAGTAAATTGTACTTAACTTTTTGAAGCTGGTGTTCCCAGCTTAAATAATAAAGAGCTTGCATGGAATCACTGTTTTTAAGTTGATTTACACAGTTGTTTTGTGAAGTCTGAAGTTCATTTTCTACCCAAAATGAGCCATTCATGATCAAAAAAATTCATCGTGTTTTGTACACCAAGTGTCCTCGTTTGTGTGGGCAGCTCTTGATCTTCTTTCTATCGCCACTAAAGCAAGAGGATGTTGTCTAATAGACTACGTAGCATGCATTAAGCTTAACTTTTGAAGACTTCCGTGTGGTACATGACCAAGAACGTTTAAAAGCATTGATTTGCTAGTACAGTTTTTAAAGCATAGCTTAATTCAGTGACATTGTTTGAGTAAAATATCCACACACAAAAAGAATGTATAATATGTACATAAAACAGAGTATTGCAAATTAAACTTTACTTGAGAGTTCCTAGCTGAAGTCACCAAGAATTGTGTAGCCTTTACTTGAAAATTTAGTCTGTTAAATTAACTAGCAATTTCTGCATGAAATGGCACAAATTCTGCATGAACTAAATCCCACTCCTAATTTTTTTTCACTGTATAAAATAATATGCATGTAATAATTGCATCAATTTAGTATGACTAACAAAAATGACGGTCTGGAAGGTCTGATATGATGTGACCGGAACCATATGCTAATTTACTACTAGGGAAAACAACAAGGAAAACATGCTAGATTTGTCACTAAAATGTAATTTTGATTAGTCATTGCATCCTTAAAAACAATCAGAATAAAAATGTATCATATTATGCATATTAGAAAGGCTTGTTATTAGATTTTAGTAAGAATAAAAACAACCACATGCACCTTGCTGAAAGAACAAAAGAAAATTTGAATCACATTTATCTTTCAATCACTAAAGATGCTTTGGGGCATTTTCATGCAGATTCGTGGATTGTCATATAAACCTTGCATTTTTAAATCGTTAAATGTGACAAGAATACATATATACACACAGACTGATCACCAGATCCACATGAACAAAGAATGGGAAGAGCAGCGCAGTCTTCCTTAACAGCTCAATAGACAATCAATATTCAGACTATGCCTTTGTCATTGTTTGAAAAAGATCTAATACATGGGATAATTGAGATAAGGAGGGAATTATATTACCCCTAGGCCAAGAGACTATCACAAATAATGCTTTATATACAATGCCTAGCCAAAAGAAAAAAAGAAAAAAAAAGAGTAGCTGTTTGGATTTAAATAAGCAGATATTTAAAGAGTATATGTTTGGATCATTTTTGCAGTGATTAATATGTTTTATCTGGCAACAAATCTTTTAACCCTATCTGATGCAGTGTGTAGCTTCTGATTTCTTAAACAACCACGTCGGAAGACATATCCCGTGGTCGTGGAAAAGATGTTACTGTATATCAGAAGGGCCAAAATATTTTCCTGAATCAAGCAAAGAAAACAACTAAGGATATTGCTGAAATCACTGGAACTGGGTTAAGAACTGTCCAATAATTAAAACCTGGAAGGATAGTGGTGAACATTCAGCTTCATGGAAGAAATGTGGTCAGTAGAAAATCTTGAATGATCATGATCGGAGATCAGTAAAACGCTTGAAGTCACGTCATAAATAATAGACAGAACTCACAGCTATGTTTACTAGTGAAATTAAGAGCATTTACCCATGCACAGTGCGATGAGAATTTACAGGATTGGAACTAAAGAGCTGTGTGGCCACAAGAAAGACACTTGCTAGTGAGGCTATCAGAAAAAAACAGGGAGCATAAAGATTGGACTGTGGAGCAATGGAAGCAATGGAAAAAGGTCATGTGGTCTGATGAGTCCAGATTTATCATATTCCAAAGCGATGTGTGCATCAGGGTAAGAAGGGAAGTGCATGAAGCAATGCACTCCTCATGCATATTGTCCACTGTACAAGCCTCTGGAAGCAGTGTTATGATCTGGGGTGCTTCAGTTGATCAGGTCTAGGCTCAGCAACGTCATGTGGCAATAAAGACAGAAATAAAGAGCGTCATGAAGTCAGCTGACTACCTGAATGTACTGAATGACCAGGTTATCCAATCAAAGGATTTTTTCTTCCCTGATGGCACGGGCATATTCCAGGACGACAAAGCCAAGATTCACCAGGCTCAAATTGTGAAAGAGGGGTTCAGGGAGCATGAGGAACCATTTTCACACATTAATTGGCCACCAAAGAGTTCTGACCTTAACACTATTGAAAGTTTTTAGGATGTGCAGAAGAAGACTTAACGGAGTGATATGACACCACAAGATCTCTGCCAAAAATTAACGCAACTCTGGATGGAAATAATTGTTGTGACGTTGCATAAGATTGTCAAAACAATGTCACGACGAATGTGCACTGTAATCAAAGCTAAAGGCGGTTCAACTAAATATTAGAGTATGCAACTTTTTTTACATTTATTTTTGCCCAGGCAGTGTCGTTATAATAGGGAAGAGTGCAGGGCAGTCCTGTGTTTTACACGGTGTCAACAGAAAGAGATTAGGAATGCGGCACACATCAGCAACACTAGTTTCCATCCACCTTTCGTGCTATTTTGTTATCGACAAAGTGAAAATGCGTAAAACAAATTTTGCTAAATTTTCCGTCTTCAGCCCGTTTCTATTCAAATGGACGTTAATCGATAAAAATGGTGTGCATGATGACATCGTGCCTAAAAAAACACTGTGACGCATCAGTTTTGGTTTATTGAAAAAGAAATCTGCCCTTGAGCCATTTCCATAAAGAAATGTGTGTATATCACTAATTCGCCTCCCAGTTGTCTCTATTTTTTTTTTTCCTATGAAGTTTTGGTAAAATGGGGAGAGCATTGAGACAATTAATTGAAATTAGCCAGCACTTTCATTTTAATTTCACAAATAAAATCAATCAGAAGAGGAAATACAATCAAAAGGACTGTAATATTGGTCCTGATGCTGTGCCAATCTCAGATTGATACCGGTTCCAAACCAAAAGCAAATCGTCATGCCCTGTTCAAGCTGGCAACCTGCACCAAGTAGTGAGGAAAACTTTCGGTCTTAGAACCATCCATCCATGTGTATGTGCTGTGCACAGCTATTAAAGAAACATTTGAGGCGGTGCAATATCAGGGTTTACATTTGATACATTCCTGATATTCAATAGGCTATTTTGAACAATCATCTAAAGCATCGCCATCACAACTGCATTATGTCCTGCATATTTGTCCAGCAACTTTTAATGACCAAATGAACTTGATTGTCATCTCAAATTCATTTTATTGACATAATGCAACTGACATTTTCTGAAGAAGCTCAGCAAATGTGATGCGAGATAGATGGTTTTCAAATGTTCAATATATATATATATATATATATATATATATATATATATATATATATATATACCTAAAAATATATCTATATATTATTTTATTTTTTTATTTGGTAATTTATTTAATTTTGCAGGCATTTTTTCAAAAGTAACAATAATTTAATAGAATGTTAGTGTTCAAAAATAGTAAATGTATCTTAATTTTAAAAATCTTTGAGCACAGACTGATATAGTTTTGTAATGTGGGCTAATTCCGTGACTGCCATCTATTATTTTGAATGGTGTGTAAAAGCATCTTTAATAAATAAATGGATGGATACCATGATTAAATGAATCACAAACATTAATTTATTCTCCATGCACTTGTTGATGTGCATGATACAAGATATTTGTGTTGGATCTGCCAATAAAATCAATCCATAATCGCGTACAATAATCTGGCTTTCAAGGATGTATACCTTGTGGTCATGATTAACACTGGCTAATGATTGGGGTAAATTCTATCATGTGACACTACATTTTTGCATTAATGCTAATTTTCTTGACAAAATTTGTTTCCAAACCATTTTTACGCGACATTTAAAGACATTTAGAGTTATAGAGTTTATGCACTAGAGTTAAAAATACTTAAGTCGACACTTATGAAATTTTTGCGCTAATTTGCGTTTCCTTCAGCTACATTTTGATGCACTAAAACTTTTTCGCAATAAGTCCTTGGCTGGAAACGGAATGCTGCTTACGACTTGATAACATGGCTTTAACATACTGTTTGCTTTTCATAATAGCCCATAGATAGCTATTTTATATAATTATGACAATATACTACCAAAAGGCCGTTTCGCTTGATTATATTTAGGCTAGTTATTAAAGCATGTTGTTGGCTGAGGAGTGTCACTGCAATAGTGCACCACCATGAACAATGTCTTATGAACTACGTGGATAGCTCATTCGTTTCCTGAAAAGTTAAATTGAGTGTGTGAGATATATATATATATATATATATATATATATATATATATATATATATATATATATATATATATATATATATTTTTATTCCCTAACTTAAGGTTCAATATTTCAAAGCATGGCTTATGTAAGTTGACCAAGTTTAAACATTTAAACAGTTGGCTATTTGATACTCCATTTATTGGTACTGTCAACGTAAAATTACATAAATAAACCAGTATAGTCTATGTTTATGATAACCCTGTATGCTGAAGGTGAATTGTCATTAAAATGTGCACAAACGAATCTAGTTTTAGCTGCCTAGTAGCAAAACTCCCTCTCGTTAGTGACAACACTTGTGATAATAAACGGTTATTTTGGTCGTTTGGTAAAAGTTGTGGACCAAACCCAATTTAGCCATAATAACACTACTGTAAGATCGAGCTGTGCTGCTAGCGGAGAGTTAACGACACGACTGTTACGAGACTTGGGTTTAGTCGTGACCAGCACATATAAACGGCTCTTTTGAGGGTGTAGTTGAACTTACCCGTCCAACAGGCACTCCAAGAGAAAACCTCAACGTGCTAATGTGGCTAACACACCAGCTATCCTGGGAGGAAACAGTGAGAATACAGGAGAGATTTGTAAACACAATCTCTAGTGTTTATCCCCCCGGAGCTTCGGCAGCTCGTGTAGTGAAGAAGAGTCGGTGTATTTACAGTATCCAAACCGTCGGCACTGACAGCGCTGAAGGTGATGACTCACCGGGAATATAAACTAAATCAGCTGGGGCCCTTCAAATCTACCCAGTTTACAGCTAACTCCCCACTCCCAGTCAGTCACTTCCAAAAAATGGCGGCGGGTAGTTTTCACCTCCTTCCCTTCGTGGAAAACACGGGAGAAATGCTATGGGTAGCTCGCTAACCAGCACCATGGGCGCTCTCTATAACCACCCGAGACGTGACAACCCCACTGTTCCGCTCCGCGGAGCTCAATGTCGCCCCGGCCGTACAAGTACTTCATGCGTGGCGCGTCAGTTTGTGTAGCCGGACAGTGATTTTCATCTCTCGCTCGCGCTCTGTCTGTCCCTCTCTCTTGCTCCCTCTCTCTCTCTCTCTCTCTCTATATATATATATATATATGTCTGTCTCTCTCTCTCTCTCTCTCTCTCTCTCTCTCTATATATATATATGTCTGGCTCTCTCTCTCTCTCTCTCTCTCTCTCTCTCTCTCTCTCTCTCTCTCTCTCTCTCTCTCTCTCTATATATATATATATGTCTGGCTCTCTCTCTCTCTCTCTCTCTCTCTCTCTCTCAATTCAATTCAAAGTAGCTTTATTGGCATGAGTGTAAACAGTACAATATTGCCAAAGCAGAGGCTGTATAAAGACAGAACTACATCTATAATTAAATTTAGTACATATAGAAATAATTAATACAAATAAATAAATAAATACAAAACAAGATCAGAACAGCTGAAGACCAAAGTGTTAAAATAGCTGAAGAGATCTGACATATACTTACACATAAATGAATATACATACATAAATTGAGGGTCACTGTGGTGAACATTGGGGTGTCACACTACAGTGAGCACACACCATTTCTTCTCTGGGTAACCATGTTTTTCTGTGTCTGCCTCTCTCGATGGCGAGACTGTGCTCACTGAGGCTGTACTTGCTCAGGATCTGTCTCTGCTTTGTATCTCTGACAGTCAGGAGATACTCTTCCAATTCATACTTTGATTTTAGAGTCCGATAGAATTGTAATTTGCTTTGTGTTTTAGTTTCTTGATCCCAATGTTCCAGATTTTAGATTGTTTGATCTGATTTATTCTGATGTTTGGTTGTAAAGCAGTGCTGGTCTGAGGCTGGTTAGTGTTAGTAGTGTTAACCGGGTTTGTGAGTCTCAGAACCAGCTGACTGAGGGGACTGTTATCAGGGCTCAGTTCTTGGGTTTGTAGCACTTTCTGTGGGACTTGATTTTAAATGCATCCAAAAATTTAGAGATATTTTTTTGTATGTTAATAATCAATGGGAATCGTCCTAATTCTGCCATACATACATTATTGAGTGTTTTCCTTTGTAATTTCAAAATTAATTTGCTGAATTCTGTGTGTAGGGCTTCTGTTGGATGTTTGTCCCATCTAGTGTAGTTCTGATCACTGAGTGGACCCCATACTTCACTTCCATACAGCACTATGGGCTGTATGACACTATCAAAGATCTTACACCAGATTGGAATTAGTAATTCAGTATTATAGAACTTTTTCTTAATAGCATATAGAGCTCTTCGAGCTTTTACTTTAAGTGCATTCACTGCCTTACTGAAACTCCCTGATGCAGTGATGATCAGCCCAAGGTAAGTATACTGCATAGTGTGCTCTAGGACAGTGCTGCCTAGAGAGAACTGGTGTCTGTGTTCCTGACATCTGGGCTTTTTCTGAAAGACCATAATTTTTGTCTTCTTCAGGTTTACTGCCAGGGCCCAGTTCTGGCAGTAGTTCTCCAGCAGGTCCAGATGTTGTTCAGTCCCTGTGGGGTGGGTGACAGCAGCACCAGGTCATCTGCATAGAGCAAAAAGTTGATGTCTTTGTCTTGCAGAGTGAGTCCAGCGGCTGTAGACTGTTCCAACTGCACCGCTAATTCATTAATGTAAATGTTGAAGAGTGTTGGACTCAGACTACAGCCCTGTCTCACTCCTCTCTTCTGGATGAAGAACTCTGTTTGTTTGTTTCCAATTCTTATTGCACATTTGTTGTCTGAATACATCGATTTTATGATGTCATAAACTACATCACTTTGTAATAATTTGTAATATAGTCCGTCATGCCAAATAGAATCAAATGCTTTTTTGAAATCAACAAAGCATGCAAATATTTTCCCTTATTTGGTCTGGTTTACGTGTTGATTAGGGTGTGTAGGGTGTAAAAGGAATCCAATCTGACTCTTGCTCAGGACATTGTGTTCGTTAAGGAATTCTATTATTTAAAATACTACTAAATAACTTCCCCAGATTACTGCTCACACAAATGCCTCTGAAATTATTTGGGTCCAATTTGTCCCCACTTTTGTGAATTGGGGTAATAAGTCCTTGGCTCCAGATGTCAGGACTGAACTAAGTACAAGTTTGAATAATTTGAGCACAGCTGTCTGCAGGTCAGGTGTGTTTCAGCATTTCACACAGGATGTTGTCAGCACCACAAGATTTTTAGCATTTTTGTCTTTTAAGTTTTTGAACCAATTCATCATGTGTAATTGAAAAGTCAAGTGGATTTTGGTTATTTTTATTGTGTTTTTGTATATTTGTAGTTTTTGTTTGACCTGATTATAATTGTCATTTAGTTGTTTTGGTGGGATTTCTTAATATAAGTTTTCAAAATGTTTTTTCCAGATTTCTCCATTTTGGATTGGCAAAACTTGTTGTTTTGTTGTGGTCAAATTATTCCACGTATCCCAGAACTGATTTTGATTTATTGATTGTTCAATTTCTTGTAAGCTTTTGGTGAGATGTTGATGCTTTTCACTCGAATTGTTTGTTTATGTTGTTGTAATTTGGAGCAGTAGTCAATTCTTATGTCTGTGTTTGGTTCATTATGTTTCTGATTTGATAATTTTCTGAGTTGTTTTCTGAATGTTTTGCAGTCTGTGTCAAACCACTTTTCCATTTTGGTTGTTTTCTTAGATGTTTTTTGCCTTTCTTTTTCAACTCAGTTTTACAGGCTGCTTTTTTAAATATATAATTGATTTCATTTGTAGCCAAATTTACACCATCCTTGTTCATTCCAAATAGTTTGTGCATAAATGTAGCTATTAGGTTTTTCAGTTCTTCAGAATTGAGGGCCTGGATATACAGTATTTGTCTGAGCTGTCTGGAGTCCATCTGTATCTCTGCTGGACTTGATACATTTGACAGTTCTCCATTCTTCTTTGATTTGCTGTGTAGTGTCTTTTAATATATATATATATATATATATATATATATATATATATATATATATATATATATATATATATATATATATATATAGGTAAGGGGATTCTGCTGGAGGAATGTAGATGGCACAGAGATATGTGTCAGTGGTACCAATGGCAATTTCATTATTTAATTTTAACCAACAGTGGAATTTTCCTAGTGTAATAGTAAAGATGTGTTTGGCCAGATACTCCCTGTACCACACTAAAATTCCTCCCGAGTCTCGACCGTGATGGACTGTACTTAATTTAACTGAGGGCACAATTATTATTATTTCATAGTAGCCTGAGGGACATGAAATAAGGGGCACATCCTGTCGACACCAGGTTTCTGTGAGAACAATGTCGACATCTTTGATTTTTTTTTTTACAAATTCTGGGTTTGTGCTTTTAAAGCCAAATGTGGAAGAATGAAGACCCTGAATGTTCCAACAAATTATAAGTAATGAACGCATTGATATTACTAAAGATAAACCTATTTGGTAAGACAGAGAGTAAACATGTACAATATATTGCA
Source organism: Moxostoma hubbsi (assembly GCA_032164185.1). NCBI lineage: Eukaryota > Metazoa > Chordata > Actinopteri > Cypriniformes > Catostomidae > Moxostoma > Moxostoma hubbsi. The sequence continues at coordinate 7,976,363 of JAVLUX010000042.1, forward strand.
TATGTAAACACATGCATGGCAAACAATTTACATAATTTTGTTTTTTTCCTTCCTTTTTATTTTTCTTTCATTTTGCTGTGTTTGTGGGTGTGAGTGTGTGTGAGTTTGTGTGTGTTTGTGGGTGTGATTGTGTGTGAGTTTGTGTGTGTTTGTGGGTGTGATTGTGTGTGAGTGAGAGTTTGTGTGAGAGTGAGTGTGTGTGTGTGTGTGTGTGTGTGTGTGTGTGTGTGTGTGTGTGTTTGTTTGTGTGTGTATGTGTTTGAATAGTGTTCTTATCTCTGTAATAGCTGGTTGCAGAGTGTTTGTAGCATCTCTTTAATGTGCCCCAGCTCACTGGTTGTCGTGAGTGTGGTTGTGGCAGGGGGTTGGGTCACAGCTTCAGCATAGCTCTGTGCTCTCTGCTGTGGGGGTCTCTCCTGGTTTGGGGCAGTTTTTTGTTTCCTTTTCCTTGTGGGGGGTTGATGGCCAGCAGGTGGATGTGGAGCAGGTAAGTGTGGGTTTACAGGTGTACAAGGGGCCTCAGGTAGGTGTGTTGGGTGTACTGGACGACGAAAGTTGCTTGTCCAGCTGTTGTCTTTCCTCACCAGGGTTCAAAGGGGCATATTTGGGCATGTAGGGATGGGCCTTAGGTTCTTTGCAAAAACCTGATTCAAACCTCTGTCTTTGTGTAGGTGAATTCCATCATAGAGGTGGTGGAGGCCGATGTGGTGGTGGTGGGCCAGGGTCACATTAGGGAGCGTCGAACATCCTCGTGAGATTTCAGCATTGATGTTGTTGATGACATGAGATGGTGTGTCACGCCTCAGCAGGAGTGTGGAGATGACAATATGGGTTTCTGGGAACTTTTTGCTGGTGATTTCTGAAACATTCTTCACTGGGGTTACAGGCATTGTAGTGCTGCAGTGAGGTGTAATATCTCTGCTATTCTCCTGTTGATCTCTTAGCTCTTTAAACTTTATGGAGAGGTTTTTTTCATTACTCAGTGTCTTCTGTTAATTTGTCAATCTGTGCATGGAGAGTGTGATTTTCTTCTTTATGTTCTTTGAGAGCTGCTGTGAGTTTAGTGATGGAGGTGTTGCTCTCTTTCTTCAGCTGTTGGAGTTCGTATTTGAGCTGTTGGATGCAGATGTTTGTGCTGTGTGTGTTTGACTGTCTGTTTTGAATGTGTTCTCTGAACTCAATAAAGTCCAGTTTCAGCAGGGCCAGACTGTCTCTCAGCTGACGTTCAGACAGTGATGGTGGGGTTTTTTCTACACTCTCATCCTCAGAGTCGGAGCAGTTTGCAGAGGTCTTGTCTCTCTCCTTATCTACTCTGGCTAACAGCATATGAAGGATTTCCTCAAATGAGTTCAAGCTTGCATCATTGCCTTGCAGAAGAATAGTGCCTTTAGTGTAGTAAGTTATTGTGAGAACGGGGTTGTCTGTGTCCAGAATTTCATCTTCACATACAGTTAATCTCCCACCTCTGCCAATTCCTTCTTTAAAAACATCTTTAAATTGATCACAGGTGGATGATTTCCATGCAGTAATCAGAGCAGTGTAAAAAATGTAATTATTTTTTATACTTTTCACATTCAGTTGAATGTAGTCCGCATAAAGAAAATCAGGATTTTTTATTTAGCTTTAGCCTTAGCTTGCAACGGTGGCATATTTTGATAGATATAGTTCAAATTTAAAGTTGTATTGCTGTTGTATGCCAATTAAAGCTCACCTGTCTGTTTAGCATTTGGAGATCACTGTTGTAGGATGATTTTTTAGCTGTAGTCAATTTAATGAGTCCTTTCAGGTTTTGGAGGGAAAATGCAGGTAGCTCATGTAGTGATGTTCCAGTAGCCAGATGCTAATCCAGAGGTTTTTGTCTTCTTTGTAGTCAAAATATATATTTTTCTAGGAAAAAATATGTCTTCAAATGTTCCTCTATTGTTTTTTCTTGTTTGCTGTTATAATTTTACTGTTACTTTTTTGGTTGAATCTTTCTTAATTGTTCAGGAGCTCATTTTTAGAGTGGCTGCTCAGTCTCTCCTGTCCGTGTGTGTCTCTCTCTCTCTCTCTCTCTCTCTCTCTCTCTTCAGAAGTAGCTGGTGCCATTTATTATTACAGAATCATTGTATTCATGACATTTTAAAACTGTGTATACAGATTCTCTGAAAATTCAGATTCTATGAATGAGGAGATGAGGAGTGAGGATCCAGACGCAGCCTTTATTGAAGGTAAATCAAAGGTGAAAAACTGGAACAAAGAAATATCCACGGTGGGAAAACTGAGGAAAACACTACAAAATAACCACGAGGGGTAGAAGCAGGAACACGGTGACAGGCAGTAACGACATTCATAAAACATTGACCAAACATCAACAACAACGGACAAGGTGAACATGAGGGCTTAAATACAAAACCAAAGGGGAAACAAAAGCCAATGGGAAAACAGAACTCAAAACAAGATAATAAGGCAATTAACTAAAACCAATGACAAAACTAGAACTGATAATAAAGTAATCAAACAATGAACCAATGAAAACCAGACACATGAACATGAAAACAGGACATGACAAGACTGGGAAACAGGAACATAAGAGTGATTTCAAAATAAGAGTGCATGAACACAAGACAGTATGGAATGTAAAAGGTGCCAAAAACTTAAAAAATAAAAGGAACACAAACAAGACAGTGTGGATGGTAACACCTGTCGAGACAATGTCCTAAGAGGTAAATTAAGCCTATTTAAAACAATTGATTGCATTTTTTTGCCTTGTAATATTATTTTCTCTCCATTTGTCATTATACGTTCTGATGTTTTACTTCTTACTATTCCCGTTGTTTTAAATAATTATTCTCATACATAGAATGCAGTTGAACAGCTGTTATTATATATATATATATATATATATATATATATATATATATATATATATATATATATTCTTTTTTATTTTATTTTTATAAAATCAGTGAAAATTAAATGCAGTAGGCTACTAAGGGAGCACTAGGCCTGATATGATGTATAAATACTTTGCAATTTAAATAATATATCTATATATTTTTTCACATTATGGTAATGAGGATAACCTTATCAGTAAAATAATAATTAATCCTTCAACGCATACCTCAGGTCTTTAGAGACCCAGAAACTCATTTCACCCCCTGTACCTGGTCCATTTTTTGGAGTTGTGCAAAATAAAATAAAAAAGTAGAATGGTTTAAGTACCAAAAGTATATTGGGTCATTAGAGACCTGAGGTATGTCATAGTTTTTTTCACTTCCATAAATTATATTTTTTTATGATTTTTTCACATCTACATAAGTCTACTATTACATGATATCTATTTATTTGTCTATTACAAGATAAATTAGTACAAAATTCATACAAATAAATACTATATCAGTTGATTTTCTGTGCAACAATGGTAAATTATCTGTATCCCATTTGAGCGTACACATACACTCACCTAAAGGATTATTAGGAACACCTGTTCAATTTGGCTGGTGGTGGTGGTGTAATGGTGTGGGGGATGTTTTCTTGGCACACTTTAGGCCCCTTAGTGCCAATTGGGCATCGTTATATGCCACGGCCTACCTGAGCATTGTTTCTGATCATGTCCATCCCTTTATGGCCACCATGTACCCATCCTCTGATGGCTACTTCCAGCAGGATAATGCACCATGTCACAAAGCTCGAATCATTTCAGATTGGATTCTTGAACATGACAATGAGTTCACTGTACTAAAATGGCCCCCACAGTCACCAGATCTCAACCCAATAGAGCATCTTTGGGATGTGGTGGAACGGGAGCTTCGTGCCCTGGATGTGCATCCCACAAATCTCCATCAACTGCAAGATGCTATCCTATCAATATGGGCCAACATTTCTAAAGAATGCTTTCAGCACCTTGTTGAATCAATGCCACGTAGAATTAAGGCAGTTCTGAAGGCGAAAGGGGGTCAAACACAGTATTAGTATGGTGTTCCTAATAATCCTTTAGGTGAGTGTATATCATAGACATGCAATTTCTTACTCAAGGTGGCACTGATGTTTCAGTGATTGATTTGATTGAATTTTGACATTGCTATTTGATGAAGAAACAACACTGAAAGAATGACATAATTTCAAAAGTACACCCAAATAACAATAGTCATATACTGATCATGTTTATTATGTAAAATTATGTAAATTGTGTGTCTATTTAGACTCCATTAGTGCCTGAGAAAATACTTATGTGTAGCTCAATATGTTGCGTTCATTTCAGTGTGAAAGTAATGAATCCTGTTCTAGATTTGTCCTGATTTGTTGCATTATCTCTTTGATATATGAAAAATAAAATAATACAAATATATAAACATATATTTTATTATTTTGCATTTACTTTTATTAATTTGGTGATTTACTTTTATGAAAAGCAACTTTCTTTATAATTGTCTTGAAAAATTTGGAAACTTTTACCTACCTGGGCATTTTGTAGATACATTTTTGATAGAAATACATAATTGATGAACAATTTTTTATTTATTTTTTATTTTAAATCAGCAAAACTGAAAGGCAGTACCAAGGGAGTACTGTATAAATATTTTACAAAAAATTAAAGGAATTGCGGGAATGAGAATACAGTATCATAATGACCATCTTTTTATTATGATAATTTGTGGGTAAAATATGTGTAACTGTCATGAAAATAATGCCACACTGTAAAAATAAGCCTTTTAAAAAATGCTTTATGTTCTATTTGAAGAATATCATTTATTATTCTTCTTTTTTATTTATTTATTTATTTTAAAATACCCAAACATTATCTTGACAGGTTTCGTGAGAATCCCCCAAATAGCTCTAAACCATCTTTCCATAAACAAATTCATGTATTTTCAAACCACCCAGATTATATCCTAAATCACTTTTCACCAAGAAAGGCATTCCTTTCCGCCTCTGCAAAAGATTGGGAAATGCTTGGTTGTTTGTGGTGCTGTAGACTGAGACCTGAAGACTTGTTCAGTGCTGCTGAGAGTGAGAGTCTGTGCGGTTGTTTTGTGCTGAGCTTCTTAGCTGATTAACATGTAACATTAGGCCTGCTTTCCACAAATAGCTTTAAGCCACCCAAGTCAACCAATTCATAAATTCACACACCACCCAGATCAATGCCCCAAAATCATTGATTGCTTTCTCTTTCTGCTTTCCTGTACAATGTACTGTGGCAAACCATTGGAAAACATGCCAAGGCTGTCTCATAAATGTGGCAAAACTGGTTTGATGAAGTTGTTGATTCATTGAAGCATCAAGATCTGTTGTGGTTGACAAGATGGGTTGCAGAACTTCTTAGTGCATTTTAACGTGGACATGTTGTCACTTTTGTGCTACTTTGCCAAGATAAGAATGGTTCAAAATAAGAAAAATATAATTAAAAAAAATCAATCAATCATTATATATAAATTAATATATATATATATATATGTGTGTGTGTGGTGTGTGTGTGTGTGTGTGTGTGTACACTCTTTATTAGGAACACCTGTACAGCCACTTATTCATGTGTTTATCTAATCAGCTAATCAGTGCAATGCATAAAATCATGCAGATACAGGTCAGGAGCTTCCACAAAATCCTTTCCATATTTGGCTCCTAAACTATGGAATGGTCTCCCTAACACTGTTCGAGATGCAGACTCACTCAGTTTAAGTCTAGACTAAAGACTCATTATGTAGCCATGCATACATCTAATTTATACTTCAACTCACAATTAGGCTGCTTTTGTTAGGTCTTCCGGAACCAGAAACATCTATCATGATTTATATCTCTGCATAAAATTTAATTGCATCTACGCTAATATTATTCATATCCCGAGTTTACCAGATCCGACCCGATACAGCTCCTTTCATGCTTGGTGTCGGACTCCACTGCTACGTGTCGCTGAGTGATGACAAAAAACTACAGATGGTAATAGCCAGAAATCACTTCAGTCTTTTGAATTCAGAGGATGAACTGATGCCAACTCCAACTATAAGACATGGGATACTTCATATGCCATTGCCTGAATCTTGGACTTAGGATGGACCCCACCGAACCTCACCAAAATGACCTGCCGGTTGAACTGTGAACTCAATGATCTCTGCCTGCATCACCTTTGCCTATTAATGGACTACACACTTGAAATGGAATACATAGACTACAATATAATTGCCAACAAAAGCCTTCATCAGCCAACTAACAAGGACAATTGCATCCATTTGAACTTCTGCATTTAATCCAGGATGAACTTCAAAGACATTAGTCATTAATCTTATGGTTCATAAAAGTTTTTTTTTTTTTTTTTTTTTAAACACTGGACCTTACTTAGTTTACTAATCTTAAACCATGAATTTCACTGCACATAAACAACTAATATTGTTATATTATTAATGTCATGCTTGTTGGCCAGAGGGGAACTGGTCCCCACAGTGAGTCTGGTTTCTCCCAAAATTATTTTTCTCCATTAATCAACATCTTATGGAGTTTTGTGTTCCTTACCACAGTTGCCTTCAGCTTGCTCACTGGGGTTCTAAATACAATTATTATTCATTACATTTGTATACACAACTCACAATCATATTTAATCAAACTACACAAAATATCACTCTAAGACTTTATAGATATTACAGTTTCATTATTGATTTATTTTTTGTTAATGCATGATTAGTTGCTTTGAAATGATGTGTTGTGAAATGCACTATACAAATAAAAATGACTTGAGTTAATGTTCACATCAACCATCAAAATGGGAAATCTTAGTGAGTTCGACCGTGGCGTGACTGTTGGTGACAGATGGGCTGGTTTGAGTATTTCTGTAACTGCTGATCTCCTGTGATTTTCACACACAACAGTCTCTAGAGTGCCAAAAACAATATGTATATATATTGATGTGTTGTGTAAAAAGAGAGGAAAAGAGTGGTGCCTCTGTCTCATTTATAATAACCTTGTTTTACCACTTAATAGCAGTTCTTGTTTCATCCTGATGATGGAAATATTGTGCTCTTTTATAAACATCAAACTTGAGGTAAGATTTAGCCGAAGTTCTAATGGTAAGTTGCAAAAAAAAGTGATGTAACTGGGTTCCTCATATGCCAACACAATGTGCATTGAAAAACTATATTAATACAATATATATTGGATTTTAATTATTTAGAAAGCTCAATTTGTAATGTTCTATTCCTGAATTATCCAAGATGTCAAAATCACTTGACTGATAACTTGTGAAATCTCTTGCATTGGGAATAACTACAAATTAATGCTTTCTGTTGCTACTGATCAGACCTATACAGTAGTTTGTAGGTATTTTGACGCCTTGTACAATGCAACAATCTACAATGCAATAAACAATGATTTTTCTCTTCACAATGCAAAGGAAAAGGGATACATGTCAGAATCAATTAAGCCATGTGCATGAAAGTATGTCAGTAGAATAATATAGAACAAAATTAGCATGACATGAGGAAACAATAAAATAAAAGAGAATCAATGGCTAAAGTATTTGATTAACATTATGAATAGAGATGTTTAGAAGTGGAAAATGCTGAGATGTCTCAGAGATTCTGTGGGAGAGCTTTCCAAAGACTAGATGCAGTGGTACCAATTTACTTGCTGTCCATAACAGTCTAAACTTTGGAAAATTTACAAAGTTGGCTTAAGGGGATCTAAGAGACCTAATATACAAAATATATAATTAGCATTCTTATTTGAGTAAAAAAGATCTATGTTATCCCAGCATGATTTAAAAATGTTCCAAAAAGGATCTTTTGTATTAAATGGAAGTAAATAAATCTGACATTTGATCAAATCAGTTAACATAGTGTTACAAATTTGCTTAAATAACTTCATTTTGTCATAACTTCCTTTTAGTTAAAAAATTTAAAATTAAATTAAATTTAAATGTTAAAAAGTTGTAGATTATTCAGAATATATCAGTATGCTAAATGACAATGCTCTCACAACCACTGAATGTCTTTAAATCAAGGAAAAAGAATATTAAGATGTCACAATATACTGTATGTCAACAGTTCGAAGGATCTATTAAGCAATACTAATTGTGCGGTACTGTATTGGACACATCAAGCGTAATTTCACACATTAGCTTTGTGCTAAACTCATTAAAAATGTATAGGTGGCAAACATGTCTAATTAGTGACGGTAGGTTGGAGTGGTATCATCCCTGTAGGAATGGTATCAAAATAAAAACAAAAAAGATAAAGTAAGATATAACACAGACTGACAGCAGAGATCACGTTGATCTGGAGCATACTTTGGCAAAGGAATCAATAGTGTGAAATGGCATGCAATTGTATCAGTATAGTATTTTTAAGGTTTTATCTGGAACATTTTGAGAAATGTCTCATTGTCTGAAAGTCTAAACTAGTTTTAAAGTTTGATGGTTATACAGACATTACAGTAAGACAAACAGCCAGCTAGCTAGCTAGATAGACAGATGCGAGAGAAAAAGTCAGAGCAACTTAAACCAGATCAAAGGCCTTGTGTGGGTTTGTTTACATATAAATTCTTGACAGTTTGAATTAGAGAGTTTGAATTAATGAGTATTCCGTTGGCCCGTTTGAACATTCCGTCAATGTAAGTCTATTGGATATTTTATTGTCTGCTGTGTAAGAAACATAAATCCAATCAGTTTGAAAAGACAAAGCGCACTAAGTCAGAACAGTCTGAGGGTCTGTACCAAGTTTGGTGGATGTATCTTGAGGAGTTAGAAAGTTTTAGGAGGATTTAGAACAAGAAATGTTGGTCTTGGTAGAGGGATGTTGAAAACACCCTTAACCAAGTTTGTAGAAGAACAGTATTTTGGCTTTGTCAAGCCAAATTACTATTAAGGAAAGTAGTGTGATTTGTTCACAGATGGTCTGGGTTTTGGTTCTCATAGGCTGTAGTGGAGGAAGTATTTCACCAACATTTTTTATAGTTTGCCAAGAACTATAAAGTAAAAGGCTCCTAAACATAGATTGAAAGAAAGACTTCCCTTTGAGAGTCTCTTGTTTGCGATAAGTCAACTGCCATTAAAATCATTCAGAGGTTTATAGGACAAACTTTGATGTAGCAATATTTTTGTCTTGGAATAAAAGAACACCCTCTTTTTCTTCATGATTGATTTAACATTTGTACAACATGTGTATAGGTCATGTTGGCTCTAGTAACACCTTTCTTTAAACTGTAGGCGAGTATATACATAAACTCAACGTAACAGGGAAAAGGTTTGTGAGGTTTCAACACTGGACAATTTGGAGGTGTTTCCACATTAAAGGTTTTAGCACTTTACATGTCAGTGACAGCCTCCTTTGAATATCCATCAGCATTTCTGTGTACAGGAAAAACTTCCAGCATTTACTCAGTCGTCTTCTTTTCCTCTGTTAATGAGAGAAGGATTGTGCCATTGGACATTCGGTTTGATCTACATTTAAGAGACACAATGGAGAATTTTACCACTACTATCAGTCCCACATGTTTACAAACACCTCCACTGGCTATCGACGTCATAAATCGTAGGTGATCTGTATTTTATTATCAGTTATCTGTAGTTTGCTGTCCAAAAAATGGTTGCTGAGGTTTACCACCTATAGATTTCGCATGTCTCATGTAACTTTCCTAAATGGCTGTGTAGTAAATAAGATGCTTGTACGGTGTTGGTATTAATGTAATGGGATTCAAATATTTATTGAAGCTCATGTGGTCAGTATTTTTTTTTCATGTTATTTAGACAAGCCATTGACACAAGTCTTGCTTTTGTTGAACTGTAACCTGTAAACTTATCCGCTGTTAACAAAAGATACTTCATGTCATATTAACTCAATAATAATTCCTAAATCTAATACCTAATTCCTTCAGTGCTGTGTTCTCTATTTACATTGTGTGGCATTTGCACAATAGTCCATAGCAGTGATTTTCATACAACCATTGTTTTTGCTTCACTGTCTATGGTTGTGTATTCTGGATTTCGGGTATTGTAATTGTGGTTCAGCTATTGTTTTAAAGGAATATTCTGGATTGAATACAAGTTGAGCTCAGTCATCAGCATTTGTGTCATATTGTTGAATACAACAAGAGTTAATTTTGATCTGCCCATCCTTTTCTTTTAAAAAACAAAAATCTGGGTTCTTGTGAGTCTTATAACGGAAGTGAATGTGGCCAGTCTGTAAATGTTAAAATATTCACCGTTTCAGAAGTATAGCCACAAGATACAAATGTGTGTTTACGTGATTTTAGTGTTTTCTGTGTAAAGTTATAGCCAATTTTACAACTTTGTTGCCATAACATTTATGCATTTGGCAGACGCTTTTATCCAAAGTAACTTACAGTGCACTTATTACAGGGACAATCCCCCCGGAGCAACCTGGAGTTAAGTGTCTTGCTCAAGGACACAATAGTGGTGGCTGTGGGGATCAAACCAGCAACCTTCTGATTACCAGTTATGTGCTTTAGCCCACGATGCCACCACTCCGCCATTCTGCCATAATGCCATAACCATGCAATTACAACAAACTTTAAACCTTAAAATGACAGTAAAAATAAAATTATGATTTAAACAACTATGCAGCTCAAATAATACAATTTTAACAGAAGAGTTCATGTAAATGCTTCAATAAAATAATAAGCTTCACATTTCTGCCTTTAAACTCTCCAAAAATTGACCCCATTCACTTCCATTGTAAGAGCCTCAATGTAATCTTGACTTCTTTTTTTTTTTAAGTAAAGAACGTACGGATTTTTTGTGTTAGTCAACATTACGAAACAAATGCTGTCTATTGAGCGTAATGAACCCAGAATATTCCTTTAAATCCAGTTACAAGGCATTTGCCATTGGTGGGTTTCTTCAAGAACTGTAAAACAAAATGTTTAAAGAGAATGAAGGGGAAATAACTATTTTATGTACTTCTTTAGACTGAAAAGAACTAGTTTTTGACATTATTGACCAAGCAACCATTGAAGGGTGCAGAGTTCAGCATCTCTATTTTCTCTTTCATAGAACTGGATATCTATGGAGTTCTCTTCTTTTCTATCTTCACTCTCATGTCCAGCATATCTATGCTATTGTATCTTGAAGAGTGTGTGTATGTCTACAAGATGGTTCCCTCCCCGAAGAAAACCACTATCATCTGGGTGAATGGAGCTGCCCCAGTAAGATCTTTACCTTTAAAAGCAACCTATAGTCTCATTGAATGAACATTACTATAACTCAATTGTTGGGTATCATTACTGGTATGTAATTAAAAAAAATATGTTTGACTTTAGGAGTTTCTTCAGAAAGCCAATTATAATCAATATTTATTGATTGGGGGCCTGGGTAGTTCAGCGAGTATTGACACTGACTACCCCTTGAGTCGAGAGTTCGAATCCAGGGCATGAGTGACTCCAGCCAGATAAGCAAACAAAATGGCCCGATTGCTAGGGACGGTAGAGTCACATGGGGTAACCTCCTCATGGTTGCTATTAAGTGGTTCTCACTCTCAATGGGGCATGTGGTAAGTTGTGCATGTATCGCTGAGATTAGCATGAGCCTCCGCATGCTGTGAGTCTCCGCGGTGTCATGCACAACATGAGCCACCTGATAAGATGCGCTGATTGACCGTCTCAGAAGCGGAAGCAACTGAGACATGTCCTCCGCCATCCGGATTGAGGTGAGTAACCGCACCACTACGAGGACCTAGTAAGTAGTGGGAATTGGACATTCCAAAATTGGGGAGAAAAGGGTATATAAAAAAAAAAGTTTTTTTATGGATTTTCATAGTTTACTATTGAAAGTCTGGGTCTCGGAGAAGGCTAAAACAATAAATTATGTACATAAAAGACATTTGAGAAGTACCAAAAATAAATGATGAAGGCATGGTAAAACGTTTTGCAATGTGACCTTACATAACCAAAAAAAGTTGAAATCTGATAGTTTTAATAAATATCATCACCTGGGACATGAAAGTGTCTGAATTTGGAGATACACCCGTATAAATTGATGTATACAACGGTGACAGGGCGGAGGGTGGGGCGGGGCTTGGTCGTGATTCTGCACACCCGGCACCTAATCAGGATAATCAAGCATCAGAGAAGGATAAAGGCCGACTGGAAGCTGCTGTGCGACAGACAGAGAGATTTACGGACAGCTGTCCGACACCTTTGTGTGTTTGTCTTTTTGTTTAGTTCTTCATTAAACTATTATTTATATCGTCAAGCCGGTTCTCACCTCCTCCTTTCCATTAATCGCTTTACAACAACATTTAAATAATATATATTAATATATTTTCTCTTAGGTGTCATTGTTATTATTCCTGTCACTTTCAGGTCTTTGTTACTATGGCTTGTCTTGGAATGTGGATACCAAGATCTACTATATTCACAGATTTGACCTCAAACTCGTAAGTTACTTGTTCAGCAGTAAAAGCTAAGATGCAATGTTAATAACCTGTTGCTTGTAATAAATATCTTATACTTTTATAATGGTGAAGCATTCTCACAGAAACAGAGAATGGCCTGACAAAATAGATTATTTTTAAAGAATTTAAGTTTAAAAGGCTTTAAGTCTAATCATTTATGCAGATTCTCTTAAAGGGATAGTTCACCCCAAAAAAGTGAAAATCTCTGATCATTATCTCACCCTCATGCCATCCCAGAAGTACGACTTTATTTCTTCTGCTGGACACAAACAAATGTTTTTAGAAGAATATCTCAGCTTTGTAGGTCCATACAATAAAAGTGAATGGTTACCAAAATTTTGAAGCTCCAAAGGGACATAAAAGTAGCTTATCCATATGACTCCAGTGATTAATTCTATATTTTACATTTACATTACATTTATGCATTTGGCAGACGCTTTTATCCAAAGCGACTTACAGAGCCCATATTACAGGGACAATCCCCCAGGAGCAACCTGGAGTTAAGTGCCTTGCTCAAGGGCACAATGGTGGTGGCCGTGGGGTTCGAACCAGTGACCTTCTGATTAGCAGCCCTGTGCTCTAGCCACTTGAAACGTCACTTCCGTCAGCTGTTAAATGGCGAACGGTTCAATATTGATCTGTTTCTCACCCATTCATTTACATTTTGAGGACCTACAGAGCTGAAATATTCTTCTAAAAATCTTTATTTATGTTTGGCAGAATAAAGAAAGTCATACACGATGAGATGATGAGTAATGCTGAGAGAATTTTAATTTTTGAGTGAACTATCCCTTTAAGTTGTTCCAATTTAGTGTAGTTCAGTTCATTTTTCTGTATCCGGTATATAGGATTTTTTTTTTTTACATAAACTCTCTCTTTGCCCCTGTAGATATTTTGCAGTGGTAATTTACAAATTCTTCACCCTGTTGCTGGAAGAATGTGGAGGAGAAGATGCCTTTCTACAGTATTCTCAAGCAACGAGTGAAACATTGATGATCAGTACTGGGCCGTGCTGCTGCTGCTGCCTTTGCCTGCCCAAAGTACCTATTACACGGTAAACACAACTCACCTGGGCTCATTTCAGTACCATGATACAAATGCAAATTGAATCACCTGTAAATGCTACTAAGAATCATTATTCTGCCTTATGTCCTATTCCATCAATAATATTACACACAAATGATACCATTTTTTTGCAACTAATGCAGTGTTTTTAACCCAGGCGTATGTTATTTTGGATGAAGGCTGCATCTCTTCAGTTTGCTATTCTCAAGACAGTTTTCTCTGTGCTCTCCATTGTACTGTATGCAAATGGAACCTTTCACCCTTCTAATGTGAGCCTCCCCTTCTATCACAAATGGACAAAATGATTAATATTTTTTTTTTAAATATACATTTCTCACTATATGGCCTATGTCTTGCCTCCCCTAAATGAGCTCCTATGCAATGATTGTTTATGTACAGTTGGCGATCACAGGAGCTGCTGTCTGGATAAACCCATTCCTTGGAGTTCTGAACATTATTGCTCTGTGGCCGGTGGGCATCATGTTCAGTCATCTAAAACAGACTCTACACAGTTGCAAGATCATTCCTAAGTATGCTATGTATCAGGTCAGTTTCAGAGAGCTTTTGTCTCATTGACTCATCATACCTCTACTCATTAAAATACACACTAAATGGCCAAAAGGACCATATAGTGTGACAAACACCCCTCTCAAATGATCAGATTTGGCTAGGACCCTTAATTCCAGTAAAACAAATCTTAATGCCATAGCGTACAATGACATTCTAGAGAATTGTGTGCTTTCAACTTTGTAGCAACAGTTTGCAATATAGTGTATAAAGGCAGGGGCGTAGCACCACATTTTTGGCCCCAGGCACAGAACTATTTTAGGGCCCCCTGATCTTTTTGGGTTTGTGGAGGGGATAATATCCAGTATAAACATTTAGTCATAAATATTAGATGGATATTTAACAGTGCTATTCACAACTTTTTACTTTCAAATGCAAAAATTATTTGAATCAAGCTAAATATTATTATTTTAAAAAGTCTACGAACAAAATAAATTATACATGTATTAATGTATGAGTTTTCATGTTGGCAAAGTCACATAACATTTCTGAAATGAGAAGAGTGCCATGTTGTTTGGTCTATCCTGAGATATCTCTCAGGTAGTTTTAGTAAGTCTTAACTGATATTTACACAGGGTCCAAAATTAACATAAAATTAGGGCTGGCCTGGGTATTGTTACAGGTTTCCAGATTCTATGTAAATTTCGAAATCAATTATTTCTCAGCTCATGCTGTTAATTATGAAGGGACATTCTAACGTTGTAGGCAACCCTTCTATGTACAGTTTGAAAATGTTACTTTTACTTATTATATTTTGTCAATTTTTCATTATATTGGTTGCATTTTAGTTTTTGAAAAATTGTCAAATTAACTATATTCCATCAATAAATGTCTTGAAACTGCATTTATTATTTAGCATATACATTTGTTTCATGTCTATTGTTTACATGCATAAATTGACCCGTTTACAATACTTAGGTTGATATTCAGAACACATGTTAAATCGGTACTGTCTCTTTAAACAGACAACAGCATATGAGCACAACGACAGGTGATTTTGTTCCTCATATATTCTTTTGGTGGATTAATTTGAGGAAAATGTCACAAGTATCTCATGGAGTTCTGGGGGAAAAAATAACAGTTAGGCATCACAGATAAATATCTGATGTTAAATTTGCACTTAAGTAAAATGTTTATACAGTAGATGCGTGAGTAGTGGCAGATGTTGACAGTTTGATTTGAATTGTGCACGTCACTTCATTAAGCAAGCATCTGCTTGTTGTTCACTGAAAAGCATGTAATAATGCAGTTGCTAATAATGTTACCTACCATTCTGTAGATACATTAATGGGCTAATCAAATGACATCATGACGTGTACTAAGTTTGGGCTGAGCGCTGCTGATGGACCAGACCACTTTTGTTGAGGGGGGTGGGGGGTTGCTAATATGGGAGGAGACAAGGCAGATTATAAGGGAACTCCCCATTTTGACAGGCGGAAAATAGAGTTGTGTGACGTTTTACATGTGACAATGATAATATAATGGATTATCAATGAAGCCTTTCTGTGGGCCCCCCTCCAGTGAGGGCCCATGTTTCTCAGGTCCATCGTTGTCCAACGCCCCTAACAAAGGTCCCAAAACTGACCTTTGTATGTCTTATTTCAGCTTATACTGGTACTCAGTCAGTTACAAGCAGCCATTATCAACATCCTTTCCATGAATGGGGTTATTGCTTGCATACCACCTTTCTCTTCCATTGCACGGGGCTCCAGTAAGTTTGTTACATAAACACACACACACACACACACACACACACACACACACAATCATAATGGAATATATTTAACTGACATAAATATAGCTCATTCAATTATTTACTTAAGTTTCTACCCTTTTTGTTGTTGTCTCTCTTAAGTGCTGCACCAGCAGATGATGATCATGGAGATGTTCATCATCACACTTGTGACCCGAATACTATACAGACGCACCTACGAGACCTTTACCCTATGGCCACCTGAGAATGAGAATGATCCTAACAGAAGAATCAGTTCTGTTACTACAGGGGAGCATGTGGCCTGAAAGAGAGACGAAAGAACACGAGAGGCAGATAGAGGAAAAATATTGATTGGTGACAGGTTTACATAGTAATATGCATTGTTGCTAAATATCAATTATATCAAGTGGTAGTAACACAAAAACAAGGGCAAAAATAAAAATGATTGTATTTCTTATTCAGTATATAACTCTTTTTTATGTTCAACTGCTGAATCTCTGAACTTTGTTGACTGTAATGAAGATTTAATATCAATCTGCTAGCAAGTTTGTTTCATACCTTGCAAAAAACTTCCCTAATACTGTACCTGACAAATATCACTGATATAACATTATGTTTGTATTTTCATTTTGTTAGGCATCATGTTAATTTTCTTGCTATTGTGCAAATAATCAAATTATAATTAATAAAGTGCCTGAGCTTGAACAGAGCATATTTCTGAAAGTCTAGAATATCCTTTTATAGAAATACTTCCTTAATCATAAGAATATCATTTGTTTTAAAACATACAGAGTTCAAAAGGTATCGCAAAACAGGAATTATCCATATACAGCGCTGGGTAGATTACTTCTGAAATGTAATCTGGTACTGATTAAACATTAAATATTTAAAATGGAAAGCTGTAACATAATCTTTCAGAGTACACTTTTAGGTAATTTAGTCTGATTACTTTTGGATTACTTATTCCATGGTTTGATGAAAATCTGATTTTAAATGTTATGTGAATGAGAATCATCATTGTTTTTATTTTTTTTATCCCCCTTTTCTCCCAATTTGGAATGCCCAATTCCCACTACTTAGTAGGTCCTCATGGTGGTGCGGTCACCTCAATCCAGGTGGCAGAGGACAAGTCTAGGTTGCCTCCACTTCTGAGACACTCAATCCACACATTTTATCACGTGGCTTGTTGTGCATGATATCGCGGAGACTCCCAGGATGTGGAGGCTCATGCTACTCTCTAGATCCACACACAACTTACCACATGCCCCATTGAGAGCGAAAACCACTAATCACGATCACGGGGAGGTTACCCCATGTGACTCTACCCTCCCTAGCAACCGGGCTAATTTGGTTGCTTAGAAGGCATGACTGGAGTCACTCAACACACACGATTCAAACTCATGACTCCAGGCCCGAGAATCATCATTGTTAACAATGGGAAGTGTAAAGATACATCGTCCGGTCACCTTATGTTAATGAGAATTGGGGTAAAATTAGGGGTCCTGAAAATACTATTAGCCTACATTTCAAAAATCTAAATGGTGCTTAATGTAAACTTTTTTTTAAATTTTTTATGCAGAATATAATTTCATAGTTTTTTGCATTGATTTTGTATTAAATGACACAGGTTTAGTGAGAATCCCCCACTAGTAGGCTCTAACAAAAGTGTCAGGACTGCCAGTAGAGACACCTCTTAAAATAGTGTCGGCATGTCGCCCCTGCTGGTTTATATGTCACTTGTCGAGTATTAGATAAACCCGTGCGATTACATGTGATAAAATAGTAACAAAATGGTGATCTGCTGAATGAGTGAAATACGACATCCAAATCTGCTGTCACCCCCTTACGTCAGGAGTGGGCGTCAGACTCAAGTTTAATAGACGCTGTGCTACAGACTTATTTCATAATCATGAAACTGTTTCACTTTTTACTGAAAGATGTCACGTCCAAAATTGAGTATTATTCGAGGTTCTCGCCCTCACCGATGTCAATCAAGCAATTCTTGGATTTTGGTAAGTAATGTAAATAATATCTTGTTATTCGCCAGTTGCGAGAACCAGCACGACATTGCGATAAATGCAAAACAACATTGAGCGGAAGTATCGACAAATGCAACAGATGGGGAATTGTTTCCTTATCGTTGTGAATTTACTATCACAACCATTTCTACTGTGCGTCTCATTCTCTTCTTCTTCATCTTCTTCTTCTTCGGGCCATTATCTGTATAATGTTGACTTTCCGACTTACAAAATATTGAAATTTTCAATTCAGCTCAATTCAGTTTTCGCCCATTAAAGCTGAGGGTTAACATTTTTTAACATCTTGATATTGATTTTTAATTATAAAGGGCAAATTGACAGTTGTTCTATATTTTATTATTTATTTAGTTTGTTTGAAAGAAGGACTGTAACACTACTGACGAATTCTCATATAGTATATAAAGCATCATAAAGCATACACTACTGATCAGACTAAAATCAATAAATCAGACAATTAAATACAAAAAATTCAATCAAAATCTTCCACATTAACATTAAACATTATATATTCAAATATATCATGTGAATTAATTACAGTTCAAATGTAAATTAATAACTTTTTCAACATGGGGTAAACCACTATATGCACATTTGAGCAGCCTTTTCTTCCTCTGAACTTTGACCTTTGAAGTTCTTCTACTTTTTGTATATTTAATGTTCATAACACCAATGACATGAAATTACAGGACAAACATTAAAATGATTAATTACGTTTATTTGTTTTGCTTGTTTGCACAATTGTTAGGCCTTGCACTAATGCCAGACCTGAGAAAACAAAACGAGTACAAAAGAAATGCATAAATAACTGTAAATGTGATAGAAGTGGTGTATCAGACGAAGGGGAAAAGGGTTTTTTCAGGCAAATGACACATTCAAATATACGTTCTAAAAAACGTGTAAAACGAAATAGTGTCAAATCATCTCAAATGATTGAATAAAAGGTCAGGTTATAGAAAAATGCCTTCTAAATGGGGGATTCTTGGCTATTTGACATCTTTTTCACAATCACAATATTTTGATACTGTCCTTTTTTATTTTACAGCATTTTCTGCATGATTTAATCAAGTTGACTATGTTTATACTAGATATCACCCTTTGAGTTTTAAGGTCAAGTGAAAGCTAAAACTCTTGATGTCGTGCCCTTTTGGCGCCACTTCGAAAAACTAAAAATAGACTCTACATTACATACTTTACTTTGTGTCATAAGCCTATAACTTGGTCCAGTTTTGCAAAGGACAGGTGATAACATTAAAGTGTGTTTTGAACCAGAACCACACAATGACTCAATTATGTTTAAGAATCAACTGTGCCACATGTAGTTCTGTTAGTCCAACATGTAATGAATCCTCAATTCAGAGTGTGATTACAAATATTTATTATTGGGGCAGAGCATTTGAAGTGTCACTTTTATTACTTCTCAAGTGCTCTCAATAGATTGATTACTGTTATTCAGGGACATTTTTGTTTGCTGATAATATTTAAAATTACTCCCATAAGTCTTTCTAATCTTTGGCAAGAGACGATACCAAACCCAGTACAACGATACCAAAATTATAACAATACTGAAGCTGCTGTTCAATATAGCTTAACCACACACGTATGTATACAGAGACTCAAACACATAAGACAAAGAATAATTTGTCCATTCTTCTTATTTAATAAGGCAGGGAAAATGCATGTGAGAAAACATCCTTCATGTTCCTGCGGAAAGAACTGGCAGTGAGGCTGGCCAATACCATGAGGGAAGTCACCTTACTGCCTGCCAATCTTCTCAGCCAGCCTTCCGTCAAACTGGCCCATTCCTGGTGAGGGGGGCAGGGCACAGTGTGATGATGAGTGTGAGCTGTGAGTAAACAGTGACTGGTTTTGGAGTAAACATGTCCAAATAAGTGCCTGCAAATAAGCAGTTATGAACCAGCAGATGAAGAGGAGAAATGTAAAGGTGAAGTGTGTCTATAAGGATTTTTTTTTCCAGTTTCTCAAACATTACTCCCGTCCTTCATTGGTCAGGCAAACAAATAGTCCCGCCCCAAATTCACGCCATTGGTTGAGCAAATGTTGTTGAGTCTGGCTGGTCAGGAATTGGGTGTCTTAAATAAATCCAGCAATCTTTGCTTGAGCAATGTATTTTCAGGGTAATCAACCTACTTTATAAATGGCTTACTTAAAGTTGTCTCTACCGACTGAAGGTATGGTTCACCCAAAAATAGTTTTTTGTCATCATTCACTCATGATGTTCCAAATCATGTTGTTCATATTTTTTTTTTGTCTGTGGATAACAAAAGGAGATGTTAGACAACATTCTCATTCATTGTGTACATAGATTTTTAGAAGAATATGTCTAGCTCTGTAGGTTCATACAATGCAAGTAAATGGTGACCAGAACTTTGAATTTCCAAAAAAGCAGAGAAAGGCAGCATAAAAGTAATCCAGATAACTCCAGTGGTTTAATTTATGTCTACAAAAGTGATATGATAGGTGTGGGTGAGAAACATATCCATATTTCATTCCTTTTTTACTGTAAATCTCCATTTTCTTTGGAGATTTATAGTAATGAAGGGCTTAAATATTGAGATCTATCTGCATTGTATGAGATATTCTTCTTAAAATCTTTGTTTGTGTTCTGCAGTAGAAAGAAAGTCATACACATTTGGGATGGCATGAGTGTGAGTAAATGATGAGATAATTTTCATTTTTGGGTGAACTATACCTTTAAATTGGGATAGGAAGGAGAATTTTAAAGGAACACAAGTTAAGTTCAGTCAGCAAATGATGATTACCACAAAAAATGATTTACACTATTTTAGTGTACTTATATCAGGCCAGATAATAAACATTAAAATACATACTGTTTCAAAAGTTTAGCTGCTAGACAAGCATTATATCTGTAAACATGATTTTATTGTGATAAAATCGCTTACTAACCATTATCATGACAGTGTGACGCATGTTTAAGTCTGGTTGCTGTATATTTAAAACAGTATGTATTTTAATGTTCATGGCCCCATTCACTTACATTATAAGTCCCTCACTGTAACCGCAATCTTTTCTTTATTTTAAATAATCGAGGGACAAGTAAAAATATTTTTTTGTCTTAATCAACATTATGCCACAAATGCTGCTGATTGAGCTTAACTTGTATTGAACCCAGAATATTCCTTGAATATTGAAAAATGACACACATCACCTTAAATAAATAGCAAACATATGATTTAACAAATATATGTTTTCAATGTATATCTTCATTCGGCAGAAAAGAACTGTTGGGAATGTCAAGTGCAGTTTTTAGTTTTGGAAAATGATTATAGATTATAATGCACTAGCTGGTGGTTTTGAGAAGAAAGACAAGGGGTCAAATAATGTCATATCAATGAAAATACAGGGGATATTTTTCTGTGGTATCAGGTATAGCCAGAGTTTTGAAGAGCTGTTTGATTTCGAGGCAAGAAGTCCAGAGGATCCCCGAACCCTCAATGAGTGAGTCTTGGACCTCTATTACATCCCAAACATGCTGTCATGTTTTTCAGAGAAAACTATGCATTATAACTCAAGAATTTTGTATTTTTTTGCTGAATTCTTTTTACCCAAATGCTGTAGTGTAATTATGTATATTAGATAATAACTGCATATGTTCAAAGTACTGAGCTCTTCCAAAGGTAAAGATAAGATTGTGAGTTTATCCTCTAATATGATGTACTAAAGTGATTTCTTGTCTTCTTTTTGTGGGTTTCAGTTTTCTAGAGATCCTAATTAAGATTCGGAACAGGCACAATGATGTGGTGCCCACAATGGCTCAAGGTGTCATCGAATACAAAGAGAAGTTTGGCTTCGACCCCTTCATCAGCAGCAATGTGCAGTACTTCCTGGACCGCTTCTACACCAATCGCATTTCTTTTCGCATGCTCATTAATCAGCACAGTGGGTGACGCATTCTTTCTACACAGTGCCTGCAGAAGGAAATGTCCTCATACTGTTTATACATTTTGCTTAGACATCTGAAATTCACTTCTTTTAGATTCTGACAAACACTTATAATCTGAATCTGATCATTTATCCAGCAATAAGCAGCTCTCTTGTCCTGCTGCAGCTCTCCTGTTTGGCGATGCAGCTTGTCTTGCACAACCAAAACACATTGGAAGCATTGACCCTGCCTGCAATGTAGCTGAGGTGGTGAGAGGTGAGAAAGAGAAAGGTGTTCACGATACCTAAACACGGGATGTCTTTGAGTGAGTTACTACACACAATCACACAGATAATGCAGAAAAACAACTTAAAGGGATAGTTCACAAAAAAATATAATTCTCTCATCATTTGCTCAGCCTCATGCCATCCCAGATGTGTATGACTTTCTTTCTTCTGCTGAACTCAAGTTTAATCCATGTGTTCATGTGAAGTGATATGATATGAGATTTTTTACCATAAATCTCCACTTTCACTTTCATATTCTTTTTTGTTTTTGCTTTTGGTGATTCAAATTTTTTGTGCATATCATCACCTACAGGAGAATTTATAGTAAAAAAAAAGGACTTAAAAATTGATCTGTTTTCCACCCACGGCTATCATATCACTTCTGAATACATGAATTTAAATATTAGTAAATGAGCTGATATTTGGTCATTAGCAGCATGTTGTTGCGCATGAAATACACTTAGTTACTGTAGTGTTTTTGATTGCACTTGTACTTAGCTTAAAGCATCTCATGTTTCCTCCCAGATGCATATGATACAGCAAAGATGCTCTGTGAGCAGTACTACAGGATGGCACCTGAACTAAAGATCAATGAATTTAACTGTAAGATTGATATCCATATTAAGGCCTATATATATTATATAAATATCATACTTGCTTATGATCTGTCATGTATCCCTCTCTGTTTTATATATTTATGTCACTCTATCTGCTAGCCAAAACGCCCAAGAAGCCTATACAGGTGGTGTATGTGCCCTCTCATCTGTTCCACATGCTGTTTGAGCTCTTTAAGGCAAGAGAAATAGGAGTAGCAGATAATGGTTGAAAGTACTGGTTTGGAAATGCTGTGGATTTTGTCCCTTTTACTTGCTATATTTTGAGTGTCACAGTATGTTGTGCTTATTTATGTGCAGAATTCCATGCGGGCCACAGTAGAGCTCCATGAAAAGAACAGCGAAGGGCTTCCTCCAGTGGAAGCGCTTGTTACTCTGGGAAAAGAGGACCTCTCAATAAAAGTTCCACACTATCCTATTCAAGCCCATTTCTCAAAGACATAAAATAGCTTATATCATTCTGACTCAAAACTGACATAATAGTGAGCATCATTTCATTAACTGATGTTTATGTGTGTCTGCTTAGATAAGTGACCAAGGTGGGGGCGTCCCCTTGCGAAAGATTGATCGTCTCTTCAATTACATGTACTCCACTGCCCCAGCACCACGTCTGGATCCCTCACAAACTGCTGTCCCACTGGTAACTACCTACCAAACAGCATAAGACTGTGTTTGAATTTGTGGTTTTACATAATCTGTTTATATTTGATCTGCAGGCTGGTTTTGGCTATGGCTTACCAATCTCAAGACTTTATGCACGCTACTTTCAGGGAGACTTGAACCTGTACTCGATTGATGGGGTCGGGACAGATGCAGTTATTCATCTAAAGGTATTTCTACGGAGAAGTCTATGCATTTGGATCACAATGAATAAATGATAACAACTTGTAGCTCAGATTGGTCTCAAAACCTAGTGGGTTTCCTACCTAGAACAGCTGTTTAAAAAATTTTATTAATATATTTAATATATACTGTATATGAGCATATTATAATTCATATTATATTTAATTACAGTTGGTGGAGAACTAAGTAGGTTTTGATGTTGTTAGAAAAGGAATTTGTGAAATTGTTATTACCATACACATTGTGGGCTTCCACTAGAAACTACTAAATGTCTTTCTCACCACAGGCGCTTTCCAGTGAATCTTTTGAGCGTCTTCCAGTTTTCAATAAGTCAGCATGGCGACATTACCAGACAGGTCCTGAGGCTGATGACTGGAGCAACCCCAGCAGTGACCCAAGAGATGCATCCACATATAAAATTAACAGATGACTTTATTGCACCTGCTAGCTATTGATGAGCTGCTTCAAAATTCTAGCTGCCAAGCTCATATAGAACATTGCTGGAAAAAGAAATATCTTTGGCTAATTTATCTTTGGCATTTGGCACAGCCACTTCTGACTTTTTGATTATTTTTTATAGTTTTATATAGTAGTGAATGTGTGAAGAGTGTTGGATTTATGTAACAGACAAAATAACATTATGGTTTGTCTGTATGAATTGTCATACAAAAGTCTCTTTTATACACCAATCACTGCTGCTGTGAGCCCTAAATAGCTAAAATAGTACTTGTCTGTGAACTTGCTTGTGTGAATAATCCAATGGTATATTTAAGATGTCCATAACAAAATATGCGGTCGAGCAGGAAAAGCATGCTAAACATATACACCCTCGGTCAAAAGTTTAGGGTCACTTACTCATTCTTAATTATTATAATTTGACACATTTTAGAATTGTAATAAAGTCATCAAAACTATGGAAGAACAGAAATGGGACTATAGGAATTGTGTTGTTTCTATAAAAATAAAATAAAAAAAATAAAAAAACTATGTAATATTTTAGCATATTCAGAGTATTCACCCTTTGCATAGAATTTTCAGAAATGTACTCTTGACATTTTCTCAAACAACTTCTTGAGGTTTATGGGACACTTTTTGGACGCTTTTTAAACAGTATTGAAGGAGTTCCCATCTATGTTGGGCACTTAGTGGCTGGTTTTCTTAATTATTCGGTCCAAGTTATACATTTCAAAAAACGTTGTATTTTTTTAAATACAATTTTTGTTTTGTAATTAAATAAATTAATATGTTGGCACAATTATATTTTTGTCTACAAAACTAATTTCAAACATGTAAGCATATGCCTTCAAATCAAAAGGTTTTTAAGATTATGAGAATCATTTCAGTCAAGTGTCCCCAAATTTTGAATGGCAGTGTAATCGGAAATATATGTTATCGAATATTGATGATAAACTTTTGCAAAGGGGAGGATCTCAGCTTTCTAATAACACTTAGTTTGAGCTTGTAGTCCACTCAGAAGCCAAGATATTTGATGAAACAATGGGAGTGGAGCATGAATTGAAAAACAGACTGAATGTCTATGGACGAGCACATCCGTGAGGACTAAAATGCATTAGAGTACCAACTACTAGAGGGAAAATTCTTTATTCTAGTACTTGACATCTAGTGGAATAAAATAAAATAATACTTTTTGGACGGGGATGGTGTGAACAGAACCATAATTATATGCTTACAAATTGGGACAAATAAAAAAAGATCATAAAAATTCCATTCATCATAAGATTGTAAACTTATACAGTTGTACAGTATGTTACATGGAGTATTTGCTTCTTTAACAACCATGTCATGCCATATTTCCCAATGTGCTTATCATCATGTTTTATCTAATCAACTATTCTGGCTTTTAAAACACTCCCTTATACAGTAAGTCACCAGTATGTCCTTCATTTCAATGAAAACAGCTAGGTTGATGCTTAAGTCATTGTTTAAAAATAAAGCAATACAATTTGCATATATATGTTAAAGGAAGCTTTCATGATTACTAAAAATTGAACGACAATCACAATATGGTCATAAAGTACAGTTTATAGTATGATTTTTTTTTGTGCGTGTGTGTGTGTGTGTGTGTGTTTTTTTTATTTTTATTTTTCTTAATTCAGCAGAAGAATCTGATAGTAAAACCATGTTTCTGAATGATTTCTATATTTGTGTACCATGGAATACTAAGGCACTACTCAATACAATGACAAAAAGCAGGATTTTAGTTTTTTGATTGTATAATTAGTGGGCTAAGTAGAAAGACAAGTTATTAAGTGTTCAGTTCTGTTTTTGTTTTCCACAACTGGCAGTAAATACAAATCATGGCTTTTTGAAATGTACATGACTTATTTAAAAATTATGAGGTCAATTTGGATCTTTGAGCAGCATGCCATTGTAAATCTCAAATATGAGGCATTATATTGCATGTGTACAGTAAACAAGAACAAGTGTGCGTGAAACTCAGCATTCATTTAATTTTTGTCCTCGTCACCCTCGCTGCTGCTGACGGAGACACCTTTGGTTGGTTGTGAGCGGAAATGGAGGATGGGCCAGGGAGAAATGGGTGATGTAGAGCGCTCTCTTGTGGGGCTGGAGCTTGGAGACGTGCGTGGAGACTGATAGGGGGACAGAGCCTGTAGAACACGCCCACTTCGCTCCTGAATCATGTGCTGCAGAGCACAAAAAAAGAAGAGTGCTCTTAAGATCTACAGCTATTAAAGGAATGACAATCATTATGTCTTTACCATCTTCTAAGCCAGAATTTACGAGTAATGCCTCAGTGTTTTGTTATTGTCACTTACCCAGGCTTTATCTGGACCAAACAGCTCAAGGAAGTTTCCGATGAACTCGCGAGATTTCTCCTCCCATTTGAGAATAAGGTCATGGCTCTTCTCCTCAACACGGTGCACTAAATGTTTGGACTTCTCCTCCACCGTCCTCACTGTCTCCTTCATTTTATCCACCTGCTCCTGCAGACGGTACTTCTTCTCCTATCAATACAAAGGAGTTGGGAAAGGTCCATACAATGCAAGTGAATGGGTGCCAAGATTTTGAAGCTCCAAAAATCACGTAAATCAGTATAAAAGTAATCCATAAGACTCCATTGGTTAAATCAATGTCTTCAAAAGTGAAATGAGAAACAGATAAATCAAGGTTCTTTAACGGGGTCCACAAATTATTGTTTGATCCACCATTGGTGGCATTTATAATAACCACTCACTCGCACATGAGTAACAGCGAGAGACAGTAGCATTGAATTATTCAATATAGAATTATTGACACGTTATTGACAAGTCCTTCGCAGCTGCATGCCAAATCTTAATACATCCCTTACTGGGCTGGGAGAAGAATTTATAGCAAAACTGGACTCAAATAGTTATTTGTTTCTCACCCACACCTATTATATGACTTCTGAAGATATGGATTTAACCACTGGAGTCATATGGATTACTTTGATACAGCCTTTATGTGCTTTTTGGAGCGTTTTATGGACCTACAGAGCTAAAATAGTCTTCTAAAAATCTTAATTTGTGTTCTGCAGAAGAAAGAAAGTCATACGTATATGGGATGACGTGAGGGTGAGTAAATGATGAGAGAACATTTATTTTTGGGTGAACCGTTTCTTTAACTGTGTTAAGTTTATGTTCTTAGATTGTAATCTTGACCAACTGTTTTGGAGACCGGTCTTTCCCTACTCAATTAGATAGGAGTTGTAATTTCATGCCACATGTCTCCATAGAAAATAGTTGCCCGGATGCGTTTCCAAGAAATTAAATTAAAAAAAAAAAAAGATTTTAGTAACTGTACTTAATTTCATATTTTTTCTAAAGCCCCAAATTCTTAACTTTCTGATGTTTTCTTATATTTCAACAGAGTTATGGTGATGATATTGCAGTGTGAAGCAAGTGTGTAACATTCTTACATTGATGAAACCAACGTTTAGTTCCCGTGCTGTGTAACCTCTCTGCAGGTTGCGTCTGACATAAACATCATAGTCTCGAACAATGCGTGTGATGAGGTCAGAGGTAGAAATCCCTTCCGTTCTTTGAGTGGCCACAAACATTCCTTACAAACATACAAAGAAACACATATTGATGAGTCCTTGTAGTTCCTTGATTGTGCAACTTGGTTGCTATTAAAGGAATATTCCAGGTTTAATACAAGTTAAGCCTTATCGACAGTATTTGTGGCATAATATTGATTACCACAAAAATGTATTTGGACACATCCCTCCTTTTCTTTAAAAAAACAGCATAACTCTAGGGACCAGTGAGGCACTTACAATGGTAATGGGGCCAACGTGAATGGGGCCAACGATAAAATAATCACTGTTCAAAAGAATAGCCACAAGACATAAACAATCTGTGTGTTTAAAGGATTTAATTTTTTTTTTTATGGTATTCAACATTATGCCACAAATACTGTCAATTGAGCTGAACTTGTAATGAACCTGGAATATTCCTATAAGCTTTTACCTGCTTCTTTGATATGTTTGTAGACGTCTTCTGATCCAGCAGAGGTATATGGGATATCATCATGTGCCACAAAGTCAATCTGAGAAGACAGCATGAAAATAAACAAACCTGAGATAGATATGATAGAGTACACGGTCATACAAAATGGCAAGTTGATCTAGGCATAAATGTACATTAGAGAGTTTACCAAATGTTTCTTAAGGAATTCAGGACTAAGGGACCATGGAGCATCACGGACAACCTCATCCACGTAGCGACAGTGTATAAGGGCTTCATAACGCTCGTCCTCTGTCATCACTGTGTAGCCTTTATACTTGTGTGTCAGGGCATCACTACATACTAAGAGACATATGAAAAAGATCTGTATAATTTTCTCTTTTTTGTCAAAGAAGCGAAATATTAGTCTCGGTCACCGTTCACTTTCATAGTATGAAACAAAAAAGCAATGCAAGTGAATTGAGACTAACAACTGACCAGCATGTCCTTTTTTATCCCATGTATAAAAGTAAATAATGCAGGTTTGGAGCAACATGAGGATGTAAATTATGCAGATGTGTATGTAAACTGAAATCTGGCGAGAGTTAATGTGTGTGCCATTGTGACTTACCGCCAACAATCAATTGTGTGTTTGGGAACAAATTCTTGGCTTGCATCAAAGCCCGTGCGTGACCGGAGTGGAAGAGGTCAAAGATTCCATCGGCATACACTCGTACAGGCCTATGGGCTACACAAAAAGTAAAAAAAATAAAAATAATTATGAGAATTATAATTATGGTTTCTCCAAATCAATTTCTAACTCTCATCCTTGGTCCTGTACAAGTGCACACCCTTACATCTACACTAGACAGTTGTTCTCACCTGGAGTGCCTCGGCGAGCCTGGGCTAAAGTCACTTTGTCATGTGATGTGTCAGAGGCACAGCCTGATTCTTTAGCAAAGATGGCTGCTTCCCTCAGAGCCTGACAGAGAAATATTGTTTGTTGTGAAGCATTTTAATGAAATTTTTGATGCTTTTTATAAGTGCCAGTAAAGCAACATACGAGCTACATAGCAAAGAATTGGTGTTTTCTCCTTCCTGTAGAATTAGAAAAATGTAGTGTAATGTCTGGGTTGAATTGAGCATCTTAATTTTCTTGAAGAGATAGTTCATCCAAAAGTGAAAAATAAAATTCTGTCATCAATTACTCATCCTCGTGTTGTTCAAAACCCATTTTTCTTTCTTCCATGGAACTCAAAAGGAGATGTCAGGTAGTAGAAATCGACCGATAGTGGATTTAACCAATTCCCGATAATTAAGGTGGTGGGAAAGACTGATGACCGACTAATCAGCTGATAGTTTTTAAAAACTGATTTATAGAATGTTAAAAATGTTCTTATTCTTTCCTTACTATGATGGTCACAGACACAGAGGCTACAAGATTCCAAAAAGAATGAAAATTAATATGAAAAAATTACAGGCGCAGCTTATTTTTGAACCAAAATCCCAATAATAACCTTTAAAAAAAGTAAGATTTGGATCATATCTTGAGACTTTTCACTATAAACAAGCCTTAAACACAGCAGGGACTTTTATTTTGAAATTACTGCAAATTTGCCCTGCAACAATGCTCTATCTTAAGTATTAAACAAATTAAGAATTTATATCCTATATATTTCACCAGCTGAGGTTTAATGAGGAAGAAAGTTTATTATTATTCACAAAATATGAAGTTAGAGACATTATGTATGTGCTGATGGGGCACATCTCCATATGGTTGCACATTTCTTTGCATGCTTAAATTTAGAACACTTGCTTTATCTAATCATCAACCTATCAACAACTATCAGCATATGTCTTTGCAGATAACTGATAGTTCCAAAAAGCAACTATCTGCACTGATTAATTGGTAAACCCAATAAATTGGTATACCTCTATTAGAGAGAATGCTTGGGACTGACAGTCTCAGTCACCGTTCACTTTCTTTGTATGGAAAAAAGAGCAGCGTCAACATTCTTCAAAATTTCTCCTCTTGTGTTCCATGGTAACAACAAAGTCAAACAGGGATGGATCAACATGAAAGTGAGAAAATGAGACACTATACCATTAATGAAACACTTGGTCTTCGAAAGAAATCTATGCATTCAATTAACACATTTACAAATAATTGTTTTATTGAACAATCGTTGGCAGTACACAAACTTCTACATTCATACTCATTGGGTTTGCTTATTTCTTTACCTCACTTGAAATGCTAAATGTAATACTCCATTATCTTTTCCTATCTGAATTGTGATAAGTGATGCTGACCATAAGTGCTTTGTACATGCACAGGTGTTCAATAAACATGTGCTTGAATTTCAAATTATCAGTGATGTTGTCATTGATCTTTGAACCATCTGATGTTCAGGAGGAAACCCTTTACAGGGCCACTGTCAGACAGATATGGACAGTAATAATCACCACTGCTTGGTGGAGACAATCTTTGGATATCAGCTGTGAGTTTCTTTTAAAATAATACTTTCTTTGACAGCTGGCTTGGAATCTGGACCATGCACTCAGATAACAAACATTGTAAGTTACATAAGAGTAAAAAAAAAAAAGAACTGGCAGGCAGTGCATAAGAAAATTATTTAAAAAAAAAATGCTATTTGTTTTTATGAAATGGAATCACTTCACATAGTCCAATTGGGCAGCTACTTAATGGTTAAGAATCTTTACAATGTATAGAAGCTAAATCCATGCCAAATAGTTGTAATATGGTCAGATTATGAAAAGTATAGCTTCATATGTTATTCAAACTAACCTTAACAGGTGGCCGCTTGCGTTGCTTCTGTTGCTGTTCTTGAAACCCTCTTTGACCAGCATTTCCATTAGCACGGGATCCATTCCGTCTCCGGTTCACCATGGTAGAGATCTTATTTTATCCACCCAGGCTTTCTGCTTTGCACTTGT
The DNA here is from genome assembly GCA_032164185.1 of Moxostoma hubbsi. Lineage (NCBI taxonomy): Eukaryota > Metazoa > Chordata > Actinopteri > Cypriniformes > Catostomidae > Moxostoma > Moxostoma hubbsi. Next base: position 8,007,173 of record JAVLUX010000042.1, read on the forward strand.
TCAACCTGCCAGATGTGTGACAATGTCTTTGCTTTTACTCCGGTATAGATAACTCACCAGGCACTCTGACCCTTGTGACAAGGCATTAGAGCAAAGGTTAGGTTTTTTTTAATGGAGCTGATTGTACATATACTGTTTTGGGTTCACCAAAAAATAAAATAAAAATAATTATTTATAAAATGTTTTGTAAATATTTAATAATTGTCTTTTATTTAATTTTTTTTTTTAAAGATATTATTTTTTTATAATGAGACCACAATTTTACAAGATTCTATATGGTATTTTGGCCGAAAATTTGTTAAATGATAAAGTTACAACAAGGTTCTCTTTGATAAGATTAGATCTTTGTTAACATGAACTAACAATGAACATTACGTTTACAGCATTTATTAATCTTGGTTAATATTAATTTCAAAATATACTAATACATTTTAAAAATCAAAAGTTTATTTTGCTAACATTATCAATGAACAATTGTCTTTTTATTAACTAACATTTACAAATATAAATAAATAATAGTAATAATAATAAAATATAATAAATGCTGTAATAAAATCTATAGTTCATGGTTGGGCATGATACCTAATGCATTAACTAATGTTAACGAATGTAACCTTATTGTAAAGTGTTACTAATGCTACTTACCAAGTATACAATGACATTTGAGGTCACATGACGAGTGGGGGATCTCGATTATGAGGTTAAACGAACCGATAGGGGCGATGCACGTCAAATTTGCCACCTCAATCTCCTCAAATTATGGAGGGAGGTGGTCCCTGTGTCGTTGGCTACGGTAGTTCTGGAGAGGGCGGAGCTCGGACCAGAGGTGAATCAAAAGCCCGTTCATAACACCGCGGTCACTTGTGGAGACCACCTCTCCCCATGCCAACGATCAGAGGTTGCCAAGTTGCAAAAAGAGTTTGCGGACGTGTTTTCCCCTCTACCGGATCGTACGAACATCATCGAACACCACATCGAGACCGAGCCGGTGGTAGTGGTGCGTACCCGCCCTTATCTCCTGCCCGAACACAAAAAGAGAATAGTTTGGGAAGAATTGGATGCAATGCTCGATATGGGAGTAATAGAGGAGTCCCACAGTGATTGGTCCAGCCCGGTTGTTCTTGTTCCCAAGAGCGACGGGTCTGCGCGGTTCTGTGTGGACTACAGAAAAGTCAACGCGGTGTCTAAGTTTGACGCGTACCCAATGCCTCGGGTTGATGAATTGCTCGATCGGTTAGGTACTGCTCGATTTTATTCGACCCTAGATTTAACAAAGGGTTATTGGCAGATCCCCTTGACACCAATTTCCTGTGAAAAGACAGCCTTCACCACGCCGTTTGGATTACACCAATTCGTGACACTTCCATTCGGTTTGTTTGGAGCCCTGGCCACGTTCCAACATGTGATGGACCGTGTCCTCCGGCCGCATTCGGCTTACGCCGCTGCCTACTTGGGTGATATTATCATCTATAGAAACGACTGACAGCGGCATATACAACATCTGAGGGCGGTCCTGAGGTCGCTGCAATGGGCGGGGCTCACGGCAAACCCTAAGAAGTGTGCGATTGGGCGTGTGGAGGTACGGTATCTGGGGTTCCACTTGGGTCATGGCCAGGTGTGTCCCCAAATTGACAAGACCGCAGCGATTGCAACTTGCCCTAGACCTAAGACCAAAAAGGAGGTGAGGCAGTTCCTGGGGCTGGCTGGCTATTACAGAAGGTTTGTGCCTAATTATTCGGACGTCACCAGCCCGCTGACTGACCTCACTAAAAAGGGGGCCCCAGACCCAGTCCAGTGGTCGGTGCAATGCCAACAGGCGTTTACACAGGTGAAAGCCGCACTCTGTGGGGGGCCGCTTTTACATACTCCTAACTTCTCTCTCCCTTCTTATTACAGATGGACGCTTCAGACAGAGGGCTGGGGGCCGTACTCTCGCAGGTGGTGGAGGGGGAGGAGCGCCCGGTGCTGTACATCATCCGCAAGCTCTCCTTGAGGGAGACTAAGTACAGCACTGTAGAAAAAGAATGTCTGGCCATCAAGTGGGCGGTCCTCACGCTCCGGTACTACCTGCTGGGGAGGGCCTTCACTCTCTGCTCGGATCACGCTCCACTGCATGAAGGATACTAACGCCCGGATCACCCGTTGGTATCTGGCTCTCCAGCTCTTTAAGTTCAAGGTGGTCCACAGGTCAAGCGCCCGTCCGAGGGGAGAAAGCGGTAAGGGCGCTTGCACCTGAGCTAAATTATGTCTAACACCTGTCTCTAATTTCAGTGAGTACGGGGAGAGTGGCAGAAAAGAGCCACAGTACATCCAGTCGAGAGAGAGAGAACCCGACAAGAGAGTCCGACAGAGACTACGACTGAGCACTTAAAATACTTTATAGTTAAACACTGAAATACAAAAGCTGTACTGTGGAGGTGCTTACATTAAAAGAAAGCTTACCTTTGGCTTGTGAACCCAGTTCCCTGTGTGCTCTTTTATACTGTTAACTGTGAAGCTTGTCACAATTTGCAAATACACATGGAGGCCAAAAAGTAGATAAGCACAGAAGAGAAACTTCTTGTTCAAGCACCATTTCAGAGGCTGTACTGGATTATTATGACATCACATGAAAATGTACCGAGAGTCTCAGTGTCACTGTGTGCCCTTTCCATTGTATGGAATTATAATGTCAAAATACAGAGAACGTGTTGCATTCACAATGCACGTAAAACAAGAACTGCTCCGTGGGACAAAATTACTAAACTCAGATTACCTAATAAAATGGTCAGAGATCATTTGCAGCATCCACATATACAAAAGTATTCAATACTGACAGAGAATAAAAAGTGAAAACTCTTCACACGCACATTTTCCATGAGAAGCATTCTGGGTTAAATATCCACGTAGGCCATGTAAGTTGTATTTTTAGTTCTTAATGATGTAATAGAGTGAAGAATGCATATGAACTCTACCTCCAAACACTAATCCTAAACGTCAGCAGAGGTTTTAGGATTTTTAAATATTTCTACTTAACTTGAGTATAAATACTTCTGTTTACTTTCACTTAACTACATTTTGACTACTCTGGTACATTTCTCAGAAACCTTTTATTTACTTTTGCGACTTAAAATAACACATCTTCAAATGTAAACTGCATGTGGATTGGTGATTGTGATGTCTGATTCATAAAAAAATCAATTGAATCTATTTTCTCCAATGAATTTAATACTTTTGAATCAGTCAAAATTATTAAAAAAGGGGGGCCTGGGTAGCTCAGCGTGTAAAGACAATGACTACCACCCCTGGAGTCACAAGTTCAAATCCAGGGCATCCTGAGTGACTCCAGCCAGGTCTCCTAAGCAACCAAATTGGCCCAGTTGCTTGGGAGGGTAGAGTCACGTTGGGTTAACATCCTCGTGGTCACTATAATGTGGTTCCCTCTCGGTGGGGCGCATGGTGAGTTGTGCATGGATGCCCAAAGAATAGCGTGAAGCCTCCACACGCACTATGTCTTCAGGGTAACACACTCAACAAGCCACATGATAAAAGATGAATGGATTTATGGTCTCAGATGTGGAGGCAGCTGAGATCCGTCCTCCGCCACCCGGATTGAGGCGAGTCACTACGCCACCATGAGGACTAAGAGCGCATTGGGAATTGGGCATTACAAATTGGGGAGAAAAGGTGAAAATAAAATAAATAATTAAAAAAAAAACTAAATTCATTTCATGAATCAATTCGAGAATCTGTATGAAATTAACAAGAACCCTGCAAATGTGTGTTGTGTCTCCACTTGGGAATCGAAAGAGAAAAGGCTGTTCATGTCTGTTTTTGAGGCTATAGCCTACTTTAATCTTACATGTTTTTGTCTCAAATGATTATAAACGTTGTGAAATACTAATGATGTTATGTGCGAACTTTATATTTCCAATTTTAAAAATTGTACCACTTTTACACAACATTGTACTTTGTATTATATTACCCTGGAATACATTTGTAAAAATCCGTAACCATTGCTGCGATGAGGCTTCTAACACAACTACCGAGGGAGTGACAGAAAATTTGGCCTGTTTCTCTCTTCTTACTGCTGTTTTCCAGCACTCTATATATTTAAATTATTTTACAAAGCTGTGAAAGCGGAATCGTTGATTTTTTATTTATTTTGCTGTTGGAGCAAATGGGTAAGCAAAAATGTATTTTGCTGTGCTCCTCCATTCACCACCATTCAAGTTTAGACAACTGTGAAGACTTCCGCTTTCGTAAAGCATATGAAAAGGGTCCATTGGCCTCTGTCTAACAGTCTGGCCAGTTGCAGTCATGATCACTCACAAACACACACAAAGTAGTTGAAGCATCGCAGAAGGCAGTCCAAAGTTATAAATGTTTTTTTACTTCTTCAAGAATGAACAAAGTGACATTGACGAGTTTGCAGGTTAGTGAAACTGGTGTAACTGCGTGACATTTATTATGCAATTTCTCTGTATGTAGCCATGAATAGGTCGTTTGTTCAAGCTGTCAAACCACAAAAAGACATACAGGTTTGGAAATTAACAAATACGTGTAATGGCATTACATATTTAAAATACTAAATATAACTGTATTCCACTACACTGGTAATTATAATACAGTTACATTCAAAAAGAATTTTGATTACAGAAGAGATTACTTTTTACATTTTATTGTTATTCGTTTCATTTAATATTTAGTGCTTTCAGATGGAAAACATTTATACATATAAATGATGTGATCCAAAGTGTATTTGAACAGCGGTGAAACACTTTCTTATGATGTGTTTCATTCATACGAGCAGACAGAGAAGTACGTTTGGAGCAGAAGAAATAAAAAATAACGTTGTGTAAATTGTCAACTTTACAGTAAGCTAAACTGCTATTTCTAGCCATTTTACATGCACATGTGACCAGACACCATCATATTATTATTTTTTTATCAAGAAAATTCACGTTAGATCATAAAAATTTTTTTTCTAGTAAGACCTTTGATATTAGGGCACAAATTATATTAATAATAATTTTTGTATTGTTTTCCTGTAAAAAAATATATTTTTTAAATCCTTAAAACAAGATCAATTTGATTGATCTTGTTTTAGAAACAACACTGCATAAGATATTTAGGTTTATCAGAGAATGCATTTTTAACATGTGTATTTTGTCTTACAGTACTGACAGAGTTTTTATAGTTAAAACAAGTGAAAAAATCGACCAGTGCTGAAGAAGTAATCCAAAGTATTTAGAATACGTAATTGACTTTAAGTAATCCAACGGAATACATTACAAATGACATTTTACAGCATGTATTCTGTAATCATACATTTCCAAAGTAACTCTCCCAACCCTGCATGCTTGTTACTGAAAATACATTGAGTAGACTCTATGAAAGACAATATACCATCCACTTATACTACAGTAGAGTAATTCATCTTTGATAATGATTTGGGTTGAATTTAATGGAAAACTCTGTGACTTTTTTTTTGTAGCAGCATGTTAGTTAGACGACCCCTATCTGTCTATGTGGGTGGCTCTTGGCCATATTAAGAATGCGCATGGGCTTTTATATACATAATCAAGAATCCAGCTCCTGCAGAGGTAGCCTAAACACAGAGGGCAGTCAAAAGACCGGTAGATTTGACAGAAAAACAAATGAGCAATTCTTTCAAATTTATTTTATCGTGTTTCTTCTCGTGTCTCTGTACAGTCACCGAGCACACAATGACCAGCAGAGGTCAGTATAGCATTCAAAATGACAACAGGTTGAATTTAGCATCTCACCTCTTGGTGTCTCCCTCTCCGTAATGTGAGACATACATTTTGTGTTATCTGCTGGATTGCATAAATCTTGCACGGACTAGTTTACGGTATAGATTATTGCTTTTACCTACATGAATGGCAGCTGCTGCAGGTGCTTTGGTCAGCTCTTGGTCAGTGACCTCTGTTTCCTGCTCTCAGTGTTAGATCAACTCAAGTGAGATGAAGGCTGAAGAATCTCAGTTAACTAATCATGCTTTCTTGATCATGTAATGCATTGTCTTTTTAAAAGCCATTCGTTTAATAGAATGTTTTGTGATTTCCCCCCTCATACAGGCCCATGCCGAATGTGCACACATATTTAAATGTTCTGTTTGTGTGATAAAATCTGCAAATTTATGAAAAAGATATATATATATATATATATATATATATATACAGGTGCTGGTCATATAATTAGAATATCATCAAAAAGTTTATTTATTTCAGTAATTCCATTCAAAAAGTGAAACTTGTATAATGTATACATTCATTCCACACAGACTGATATATTTCAAGTGTTCATTCCTTTTAATTTTGATGATTATAACTGACAACTAATGAAAACCCCAAAATTAGTATCTCAGAAAATTAGAATATTGTGAAAAGGTTCAATATTGAAGACACCTGGTGCCACACTCTAATCAGCTAATTAACTCAAAACACCTGCAAAGGCCTTTAAATGGTCTCTCAGTCTAGTTCTGTAGGCTACACAATCATGGGGAAGACTGCTGACTTGACAGCTGTCCAAAAGACGACCATTGACATCTTGCACAAGGAGGGCAAGACACAAAAGGTCATTGCTAAAGAGGCTGGCTGTTCACAGAGCTCTGTGTCCAAGCACATTAATAGAGAGGCGAAGGGAAGAAAAAGATGTGGTAGAAAAAAGTGTACAAGCACCTGTATGTATATATATTTCACCACAATATAAGGGGGCATGGATGTGTAAAACTGTTTGGTTGTTGAAATTCTGTGGATAGCCACAAAACTTTCTGTGGAATTCTGTAGGTGCAAATTCCACGCAGACTAACCTATGCTTAATATTGTCTTGTAAGCTTGCAAGCACAGTTATTTATTTGAGACATTACCTTTAAATGTTTTCAAAGCATGACACTTTTATTTGATACAGGGAGAAGGGAAGGACACTACTTCATCCTACATCAAAGCAAGGAACTACTTTAGCCTCACTGATATATGGTATACGTATGTGCCTCTCCATGAGTGTCCAAAACTTTACAATTGTCTTTGTGTAAACAATCATGTGTGGTATGTGCATTATACATCTGTTTTCAGTATATCTGAAAAAAAAATTCAGATATACTGAATATAATTATCTTAGATGGTTTTTAATTATACCATCTAAGAACCTTTATCCTTCAATCTGGGCAGGCACACATACTGCTTGAACATGTGATGCTTTTGTGTTTAGTAGGCTACTTGGAGTGCTATTTAATGCAATTAGAGCTGTTTTCAAACAGGAATTTGAAAAATTACTCATTTTGAATGATATATATATTAATATTAATATGATTAATTTAATCATGTGGCCATTGTCGCCATGTGCTTGAGCAAACAGGTCAACAACTTGCTGATAATGCCTGCCTATTTAACTGTTGTGCTGATTAAATAAGGTGTTACAGAAATAAATAAGTTCACTCACCTGTGGCTTCTCTATAAATACTAGATAAATAGTAGGCCACTCATTTGTCTAAATCAATCGTAGTCAGCACTGTGTCAAGTTTAGATTATTTGTAAGGGGGCTCCTCATTACTGGGGTGTGGTGTAGTGTGTGTGTGTGTGTCTGGCACATGCACATTGTAGTCTCTTTTCCATGTCATCAGTGCTATTTATATGTCAGATCTGTCTGTTTGTGAGGTTTTACTTCCTCCATAGCACTTTAAACTAGAACATATTCACAGGAATTCAAATGACATGCATCAGTTTTGTGGTTAACACTGCAATATCAAGGGAAGCCCATGCAATCCAGAGATACAGTAGGATTAAGCAGAGCAGATTCTTGGCGGTTATGTGATGGCTTGCACCACATTCATGTGAAAACCAGGCTTCAATCTCATCACAATTTCAGATGAAAAGCATATTTAGCGTGTATAAAGCGCCAAACGGGAGATGAATAGCACTAAATTGGCCTCCAAAAATGTAAATGGAGGAAGAACTCTTGCATTGTTCTTTACCTGCTTACCCAATCTGAACGGACTTTCAGCCCATTTTTAAGTCGCAACCCATCAGTTGAGAAACACTGCTCAATGGCCTTGTGCAGGCTATTGTCCAGAAGCTAAATGGCAGAGCAACCTCACTGTTTCTCAGAGGCATGCCAAAAGCGTTGGGCATTTAAAGACCAGATATTCCCTGACAGAGATGACCTGTCCGAGTCAGTCATCAGCTAGATTTAACCCCAGCACTGGGCCAAACAGGGCTGCGTATAGACATCTTGAGGTACCACTAGTTTCAGGTAACTGATGAATGACTGATGTATGATGAAATCAAAATGAAAGTCTCATGTGCAATATGATGGAATATCAGTGTCACTTAGCTAATAATTGAAGTTTACCATGTGCAGTCTTACTCAATGTGTCTTTTTAAGCCTCAAGTATCTTAAAGAGCAGCTGCAGAGTTAAATTAGCCATATTATCTGAACAGTGACAGGGTGTGTGGTGTGAAAATGCTCTCTAGTTTTGGGGTCAGCTGCCATAGACATCAGAGGACTGACTATGCCGCTATGGAAACAAGATGGAGACTGACATTTCTCAACACCTCATAGTGGTGATGATGTGCATAGTGCTTTCAGGAACACAAACAGTGTTCTCTGTGTTTCCAGGAAGATAACGGGGTTCTAGAGGAAAGTAGAATTACGTCATGATGAACAACCTCGTATCCTTTGTCAATCATGGACAGTTCTGGGTAAAAAAGGGGGTGTGGCAAGTTCTCCTGGTCACTTTAATTTACATTTTCCTAGAAGTCGCATTGCTGTTGGAAAAAAATCAGGATGTTAAAAATAAAATATCACTTAAGGAATTATAATTATTTCCTGTAATAAATATATTGAATAAAGTCTATGTGTTTAACAGGCTAAATTGTCATGTCAGTTTGTTTCATAACAGGATGGCTAAATGGAGGTGATGGAGTAAAAATTGGTTTGAAAGTTGATTTCTTTACAAACAAAATAATGAGTCTATAGTTGTCTAATACTTCCACAGTTAAACAGACATTATGTTAGACTTTGGCTCTTACATTTAATCTTTTTACAAACATTAAAAGAGAATGGCGACTGTGGTTGGAAGTCCCTAACATCACCTGGATTTGTGACCACATGTGGGTGGTATATGAAGACATTATTTAAATTTTTTGGGGTGAACTATACATTTAATTCAAATTATAGCCTCCTGTATGACATTATGATCTGCATGCATTGAGTTTCACACACTGACGTGTCTTACGTATTGTGGTGGCATCCCAATCCTGCTGACATTTGCTCTTTATTGTGGATGCCAGATCAATGTTGGTGAAAATGTAGGGGTAGTAAAATATAGAGGCATCTCGATTTATTGAACTGTCAGTATCAGCATATCTCTGCGACTATTGCAGCCATCCCAGGCAGCTGTGTTAAATAAGAGGAATCTTTCTGGGGATTTGTGGAGGCATGGTAGGCTTGGGTTCCATGAGCACACTGCCTGAGCACGTACTTTGCATAATGGGCTTTCATTCCTGGGCAGTTGTGGGATTTGGGATGTCAGTTAAATAAGACAGAAACCAGAGAATTCTCTGAGAATTGATGGCAGTGAGGGCAGAGGATGTAGGATCAACAAATGGTGCTTTTGGGGGTGAGGTCGTCACTATATATAGTGTATAGTGGTATAGTACAGAATAGTGCAGTGCATTACAGTATGGTATGTATACTACTACTGTATACTATATGTATGATACATCTACAGTATGGCGCAATAAAAGGTATGTGCATGTAAAAAAACATGTAAATTCATATGTGTTCAATTGTAATTGTAATTCTGTGTCTAGCTGTTATATTTCTGTATATATTTTATATAAGAATACTATGGAACTACCATGGTACTTCGATATAATTATCATAACATTCATATTGTATTATGGTACAGTAATGCCATGGTACTGTTTTATTTGTTTTCGTGTAGGCTACTAAGTGTTTTGATTCGAAAATATCTTTACCTGCAGTAGTTGTTCACAATCTACACATGTGTTGAACTTAATAAAGACCATCTTTATCACTGGCAAATGATAGGTCTCATTTGCAGGATGTGGCAGGATTTCATGTCATGTGGTTTCCTTGTCATGTGGTTTCATGTTTCCCTCCATGTTCATGTGTCTTGTTTTCATTGGTTTATTGTCTTATCAGTTCTAGTTTGTCATTGGTTTAAGGTTATTAGTATTGTTATCTATTTAATATTTCTCTCTGTTTATTGGCTTTCTTCTTATTGTTTTACCCATTGTCTGTGTATTTAAGCCCTCGTGTTTGCCATTGTCTCTTGTCAAGTATTGAATGTGAATGTAGATCTTTAAGTAATGCCATGTTTTTGCTAAGTCAAGTTGAAGTCATGTTAATTGTTCATGTTTAGTTTATGTCTATAGTTAGGGTTTTGGACTTCACGTATGTTAATAAACCGCACTTGGGTTCTTCATCACCTTCATGTCCTCGTCTTCATCATTGCCAGTGCCAGGAGGAATGTTACAGATCTCCAACCCAGTACATTCAATCCAGTGAAATGGGGTTCAATAATTGAAAAAGTGTGTCATTCTAATCTTTGTCAATGAAATGTCAATTATTATGTTTGCTTTATTAAGGCACACCAAGATATCCTACCAGAATTAACTCTACATATATATACACTACCGTTCAAAAGTTTGGGGTCACTTGTCTGAAATGTTTCTCATGATCTTAAAAATCTTTTGATCTGAAGGTGTATGCTTAAAAGTTTGAAATTAACTTTGTAGACAAAATATTATTCTGCCAAAACATATACATTTATTTAATTACAAATCTAAAATTTCCTAAAAAAAAAAAAAGTTTTTGAAATGGATGACTTGGATCAAAATATGAAGAAAAGAAGCCAATAAGTGCCCAACATAGATGGGAACTCCTTCAATACTGTTTAAAAAGCATCCCGGGGTGATTCCTCAAGAAGTTGGTTGAGAAAATGTCACGAGTACATGTCTGCAAAATCTAGGCAAAGGGTGACTACTTTGAAGATGCTAAAATATTACATAGTTTTGGATTTATTTTGGATTTTTTGGTCACAAAATAATTCCCATATTTCCATTTCTATTATTCCATAGTTTTGCTGACTACTATTATTCTAAAATGTGAAATAAATAAATAAATAAAGAATGAGTAAGTGACCCCAAACTTTTGAACGGTAGTGTATGTATATATATATATATATATATATATATATATATATATATATATATATATATATATATATATATATCCAAATTATAAGAACGTACTGAACAACTGACAGGGTTAAAGTGATTTTGCTCCTTACGTTAGGATAGGGTAAGAAACAATAAATAAATAACAATGTGCACTTTGGTTGTAACCAGATGTTTAGGTTGGGGGGTTAATAGTTTAGTTTAGTGTCTCAGTATGTGAACCCTTTGGAATGAACTAGTTTTCTGCATTAATTGGTAATAAAATGTGATCTCATCTTCATCAAAGTCACAAGTACAGACAAACACAATGTGTTTAAGCTAACACACACAAACAATTAGAATCGTTCTGCTGAACACTTCTCATTAAACATTCACAGTGCTGTGGAAAAATGTAAGTGAACCCTTGTATTTAATAACTAGTCAATCCTCCTTTGGCAGCAGTAACCTTAACCAAGTTCTTCCGGTAGCTCCGGATTAGACACGCACAACGTACAGAAGGAATTCTGCACCATTCTTCCTGCTTCAGCTCAGCCATATTCTTAGGATGTCTGGTGTGAACGGCTCTCTTGTGGTCATTCCACAGCATCTCTATTGGGTTAATTGTCTGGGCTCTGGATACTCCAAAATGTGGTTTTTAAGCCATTCTGTAGTGGATTTACTTCAATGTTTAGTGTCAGCTCTTTCTCCCTTGCCAAAGACTTTTCAAGCAACTGAAATCAAATGGCAGCAGCTATCAGGCAATCGTAACACCACCCTTATTATAGCTAATCATCGTCTTGTTTAACCTCTCCACCACTTTTGGACTGTGGGCCTGCAGCATCCATCAGCAGTTCATGGTCAACTATCACTCACAGTCTGCCCTTAGTTCTCTCTCACTCTTTCATTCTCTGTTTATTGTTCAAGTTGACATACTCTTGGAATGTACAATGCCCCAACAGAGAGAAGAGGCTGTCAAATCTAACTGCAATAGTCTGACAAGTGACAAAAAAGGTGATATAATCAGACATGTAGACAGATAGTAAACCATTTGTTTGTACTGTATGTAATGGCCTATGCAGCAGAGGGATTTGGACAGGTGGGATGAGTTTGGTCAGAAATAATGGTGCTAATCTAGTGCCTGCAAATGGACATATGGACCTCTCAAATCCTGTCAACAGTAATCGTCTGAGGTTCTCTCTCTTTACTCACATATACAGACACTGTCACCTCAAAATAGTGATACTTAAAGACCCCATGAAATCGCTTGACAAGCACACTTTCTTTCTGGTTTTGATGCACCCCATTTGTTTTTAAATAGAGTGCAACAGTGCCCATCCAATTGTTCAGCCATCTTGGTTTTGTGAGTATTTTTCCCATCTCATAAAATCCTTCATAACAGAGTTTTAAGCCATGAACTAAATCAACCTGCTCTGAGGTAAATTGCTAACAAACGTTGTATTTTAAAAAGAACAAAAGACAATGGTAAAAGACTGTGTACTTACAGTATTTCATGATGGAATTAACTACAATCCCATGAAGCATTGCAAATGAAAATTACATAAAAACAATTAAAAAAAACTACTGCTTTAAGTTGTTGATTATAAGTACAGTATATAAACAATACATTTGAACTTTTTGCAAAATACTCACATATCTATAAATATATAAGTAGTGTTTTAGAGGTGGGTAGAGTGGCCAAAAACCTTACTCAAGTAAAAGTAAAAATGTTATAAATTACCGGAATAAGAGTAAGAAAGTATCCAATAAAAAGGATGTCTTATTGGGCTTCTTTTTTTTAAAGAAAATCTTATCTTGTCGAGTTGAAGGTGGTGTATGACATCTTTAATCAGGGCAGAGTAATGAGGTAGATTTTTTGTTTCCAACTGAGCAAAATTAATCTACATGCTAAGAGTGTAACAACTCCAAGCACAAATCACAGATTTTTAGACAGCTCCACATGGTCACTACTAACACCCAAAATAGCCAAAATTGGGTCTGGGTCTAGTAGTTTTCCCAACACCTCTGACAATAATTGAAAAACTGAAGACACTTCCAAAACATATGTCCTAATGATGCTGGAGTTTGACTGCATCTATTGCATGGGTCCACAGAAGAAAACATCTTAGAGAGCTTAAGTTTAAACAGGTGAAGTCGTGATGCAAGATCTTGATTTGTATTAAACCATGTCTAATACACAAAGAAGAAGAGTGAACCCGTTCTTGTGCTTCTTCCCATTGCCAGTCTGCAATATCTATTCCAAGGTTTTTCTTGCTATGCTTCTCTTACATGCCCTAATAAAACTTCACATTTCATTTTACATTTACATTTTTGTATTTGGCCAACGCTTTTATCCAAAGCGACTTACAGTGCACTTATTACAGGGACAATCCCCCCCCGGAGCAACCTGGAGTTAAGTGCCTTACTCAAGGACACAATGGTGGTGGCTGTGGGGATCAAACCGACAACCTTCAGCTTACCAGTTCAGTACTTTAGCCCACTACGCCACCACCACTCCATCATGGAATATCTCAGCTCTGTTGGTCCAAGCAATGCATGTGAATGGTGACCAGAACTTTGAAGCTCCATAAAGCACATAGAGGCTTTTCACATTTGAAAGTGGAGATTTATTGGTAAAAAAGTATTTAAATATTGATCTGTTTCTCACCTACACTTATCAGATCTCTTCTGAAGACATAGATTGAACAAGTTTCATTTGAATTCCTTTAATGCTGCCTTTATGTGCTTTCTGAGCTTCAAAGTTTGGTACCCATTCGATAGCATTCTAGTGTAAACTAACAGAGCTGGGATATTCATCTAAAAATCAGTGTTCAGCAGAAGAAAAAAAAACACATTCGGGATGGCATGAAGGTAAGTAAATAATGCAGAAATTTTCGATTTTGGAACAATTATTCCTATAAGGTGATGTTAGAGAGAATGGTAGCCTTAATCATCATTAACTTTCAATGCATGTTTTTTCCCTCCATATTTTGAAAGGGAATGGTGACAAACTGTCAGTTCCTAACATTCTGTCTAACATCTTTTGGGTTTGGTTTGAGTTTCACAGGGTGTGAAGAACATGAGGGCTGGGACATTATGATATAATATTGAACTATCACTTTAAGAACGCCTCTCAGATTTGTACAAATCTGTCAATAAGAAAAGTTTGGAAACCACTTTCTAGTAATTATTATGGTGAAAAACGTGAACAATGTCACACAATCCCAAGTTATATATAATGTTTATTTATACACTGAAGCAAGATCATGTATAATTCATGCCTTCTGTTATTATTTCACAGCTTTTTACATCCTATGTGAATTTAGTTCAGTGTAGTTCCAGCATTTTCAGTGTCGAAAGAATTTTGATAATAAGTTCTGTATACTCAGGGTAAATTGCACCTTATCTCTGTGTTTGGAAGCTTGTTAGCCATAAGACAAAGCTGCCCGCATCTGTCAAACGCTGTGCACACAGCAACCTTGCACGTGCAGAAATGCTCACAATCGCGATAGGCAGGGCAAAACATTTGCATTTAATGTGGATGTTTACAAGGATTTATACAGTAGGCACTGATATGTTGCAGCGCTGTATAAAAATACAAACTTAGTTTCTGAGGTCATAAGAGCCCCTAGTTACAGATTCACACTGAAAATGAATATCACCATAACACAGACAAGCCCACATTATCACAATCACTAAAACGTACCTCACCGTGTTGGAACTGGAATTTGAATCTTGAAATATATCCTTTTCTTGGTGTAAAATTAAGGCATTGTATGGAGTGAAGAAATGTCGTAAGAGAGCCATTCAAAAATCCAATAAGTTACGCATTTATTAACACTTATTAAAACCAATAATGTAACGACAGGAACACTACCCATTGTAATGAAGTAAAAGTAAAAAAAAATCATCAGAAATTTACTTGTGAAAAGTACCCACCTTGAAACATACTCATAAAAGTACATTTGTTCCAAAACGTTACTCAAGTAAATGTAAATGTAACATGTTACTACCCACTTCTGGTAATTTGAAAGTTTATGGACACTGGCTCGATTGCATCATTCACAATGCGTTATGGCTACTGTAGTTCTTAACCAGAAATTCCACTATTAAAGACCATTTTTAATTTTTATTTTAAAATAAAGATGAAATAAAACAAACTGGTGGCTTCAGCAGAAGCATATGCTATCTATTAACAAGTTCTGAGCTCAAGGTAGGTCTTGAAACTCTTATTGAAACTTAATGTGATTTTTACTTCCAAAACAAGAATGTTGCCATCTATAACCAAAAGCTTTAAGTTTACAGCACTTAACTAAATTACAGCTGAAAACTATGAATTGCTACCTATTATTGCTAGTCAGAAGTAGATGGAAGAGTATTTTGGGAAGAGACATTCTCATTCTAGAAAATGTTTTATGGGACAATAATTTTCTGAGTGTAAGATATGTCATTACTGTTTTTGTGTCATTCCCACAAAACCTAAGCGCTCTTTCTTCTTTTTTTCTTTTTTTTTGTCGGGTCACATTTTTGGTGCATTAAAACAAACTATTTAGCCCAAGACAGAGCAAATGGTATTAAAATGAATGGGAGAAATTGGAACACCCAATATGGTGGATGTAGAAAATGAAGTCTCGCCTTATAAGCAAAAGACACAACCACCTTTTAGATACAGACATCGCCTCTCAGGCCACATCCACACTAATAGTTTCACATTGCATACAAAACTTTGCACCTTCAGCCAACATTCTTGGACCTTATGACACCCCCAAAAAACATGGGTTGTGTCTCCATCTTCTGAATGGCATGCCAGCAGATGGGTGTGTTCTTAAGACCAAGCCTATACAATTTAGAAGGGGTCCAATTAAATCTATGTAATATCTTAAATTGCATAAGGCAAACCCTTGCATCTCTAGATGCAGACTTGACGTTTTTTAGAATCCTAGCCCACACTCCCTCCATCAATACCAAATTAAATCTTCCATAATCTTTTGAGTGAATTTAAAGCTTCGTCCCCCAGACTCTGAATTAACAGAGAGTAATACACTGATGTCTCATGACCCTTCACAAAAGCAGCAATCAGTATCTGCCACTCCAGGGGGGTGCGTGCAACTCCCAAAAACAGTAAAGAGCAGGTGGCGCAGCTGTAAATACTTATAAAATTGAGATCTGGGTATTCCAAAATGCTGACTCAAATTTTCAAAAAATCTCAATACTCCACTATCATATAGGTCACCGAGTGTATTAACGGCCCTCACAATCCAATCTGACCAGCAGAAAGGAGACTTATTAATACATAGATTAGGATTCAGCCATATGCTCAAGGCTACATGTCATGTTGTTGTAACCTTGTTTGCTAAGTCTAGTTTAGTCAAGTTTATCTTCATGTCAATTGTTCTTGTTTATGTTTAGTTTAGTTTATGTCTATAGTTAGGGTTTTGAATTGCACTTGGATTGAACTGCACTTGGGTTCTTCATCTTCACGTCATCGTCTTCATCACTGCCAGTGCCAGCACATCGTTATAGAATACTTGACCCACCAAAATGAACCCAGCAGATCTACTAATATGCCTACGTCAGGGAAAACATCTATAGAGGACTACGTGGGGGACTTCTGCATCCTGGCAGATGAAGTGGGCTTCAATGAGATCTCCCTCAAACACTTTTTTCGTGCAGGCTTGAATGAGCCAGTGCACGCCTGGATGCCTGGCAGTGGGAGTACCTTCAATCTGGCTCAATATATCGACTTTGCTCTGTGGACAAGCGGTTCAACTTTCACTTTGGGGGAGGCGGATAATGAGCCAGCGTCCCATGTCATGGTCGACGAGCCAGCGTCCCAGATCATGGCTGAAGAGCCAGCATCCCACGTCATTGTCGACGAGCCAGCGTCCCACATCATGGTCGACAAGCCAGTATCGTCATGGTCAATGAGCTAATGCCCATGCCTGCTACAGCCAATGAGTCAACGCCCATGTCTTCCATGGCCAACGAGCCAGGGCCAGCGTCCGTCCCAATAGCCAGCATTATTCATCTTGTCCGTCCCAGAGCCAGCGTTGCCAGCCTCGTCCGTCTCAGAGCCTGCGCTGCCAACATTGGTCTCCCGGAGAAGGAGAAAGGCTTTCGCTTCCAAGTCTCTGTCCATGAATACGTACCACGGAGGTCATTTGCAAGCCCGAGTTCCATGTCATGGCCGCCAGGCCCGAGTTCCACATCATGGCAGCCACGCCAGAGTCTGCTCCAGACCATGTCACAGTCACGCCAGACTCTGCTCAATACCATTTCACTGCCAAGCCTGAGTCTGCTCCATGCCATGTCATGCCTCAGCCTGCTTCATACCATGTCACAACCACGCCTTAGCCTGCTACATGCCATGTCACTGCCATGCCTCAGTCTGCTCCATGCCATGTCACAGCCACACCCCAGTTTGCTCCATTCCATGTCACTGCCACACCTCAGCCTGCTCCTTGCCATGTCACAGCCAAGCCCCAGACTGCTCCATGCCATGTCACAGCTATGCCTCAGCCTGCTCCACGCCATGTCACAGTCAAGCCCCAGAAAGCTCCATGCCATGTCACAGCCACGCCTCAGCCTGCTCCATGCCATCTCAAAGCTCAGCCCCAGACTACTCCATGCCATGTCACAGCTCAGCCCCAGACTACTCCATGCCATGTCACAGCCAAGCCCCAGACTGCTCCATGCCATGTCACAGCCGAACCTCATTCTGCTCCATGCCATGTCACAGCCAAGCTCCAGACTGATCCATGTTATGTCACAGTCAAGCCCCAGACTGCTCCATGCCATGTCACAGCCAAGCCTCAAACTGATCCATGCCATGTCATAAGCCCACCTCTGCTCTATGGTCCAGCGCCCACGCCTGCTACATCAGTCACCACAGCACAGAGAGATTGTTGAATTACATTCTTTAATCATTATGGAGATTTGCGTCCTTACCTATTTAAGTAGAAAGGAGCTGTACTTTTATGCTGCTTGTATCAAAGATGGCTGATGAGTGGACTGACTTGACTTGAAACAGACTTTGATGTACAATTAGAATTTCACACAAAAACATACCAATTTCTCCTCCACCCTTTTTGTCTGTATAACTAATTTCTCATTCTACTCTCTCTATGCAGAGTTTGTGTTCCTTCATCAGAGATTTTATAAGCCACATGCATAGACCATATTCACAGCTGTTTTGTTATTAAAATTTGCTATTGATTCCATCCACAAGACAGATAAACACAACATAAAATACAGACACAGTTATATAAATTAAACCACTCCCCCCGAACATCCACAACCCACCCCCATCTGACACAAACACGCACTACAGTAGTCACTTACAATTATAACATACTTTCAAAAAATAAGAATGCACAAGCAAATCAAACTAAAAATTAAAAATCCCTCTCCACTGCCACCGCCCAAGAACCCTCCAAAAAAGTCATATATCCATCCCACTTCCTATTAAACAAATCCCATTTTCCCAAACTTCTAAAAATCACCTCCTCAAATGCTGCCACCCCGCCCTATTCCCACACCACTCCTGAAACGATGGTGCCCCAGCCATCTTCCGCCCCCTAAGAATAATTCATCTGCCATAACTCTGGCTAGGACCCAACTTTTTAAGTGGCTATCGCCTACATTAATGACCACCCCATCACCTAAGATGCAGAGTCTGGGCAAAATTTAAATTGTGTATCCAATACGTCACACATAAATGTCTGAACCCTCAACCAATATTCTTGTATATAACACATCCCCAAAAAACATGGGTTCATGTCTTTAAAACCAAATCTATACAATCTAGAGGGTGTCCAATATAATCTCTGCAAAATTACATCAGCTGCACCCTTGAATCTCTAGATGTAGATTTTATGTTTTTTTAGAATCCTAGCCCACACTCCCTCCTCCAATACCAAGTTTAAATCTTTCTCCCATAATCTCTTAAGAGAATCTGAAGCTCTGTCCCTCAGACTCTGAATTAACAGGGAGTAATACACTGATGCCTCATGACTTTTTCCAAAAGAAGTAATCACCACTTCTAGAGTATCTGCCACTTTAGTGGGGTGCATGCTACTCCCAAATATAGTACAGAGCAGGTGGCACTGCTGTAAATACCTAAAGAGCTGAGATCTGGGAATCATGATCACGATCTCAACACTCCGCTCTCATATAGAGCCATAGGCCTATTTGATTTTTGACAGGAGTTGAAAAAAGACTGAAGAATAGACAGTTTCTCCAAAGACATGTGTTGTATAAAGTTGTATAAAGCTCCTAGATCTAATTTTCCTTGACTCATGTTATTTGACTTCTGAAATTTTTGGAAAGATTTTTTTTTTTCTGTTTCATCAGAGGAATGATCCAAACACTTTAGACAAAAATACAACCTATTAAAGAGAGAGTTAAGGGTGTACTTGAAGAGGTGAACTCAGGCACGGTATGCATCTAGTGTGATCGCTAACTCGGAACTCGAAACATGACGTCAATGATGCAACTGGGCAGTGATAAATTTGGTCAATGGCCTACAACGTAGTTGCAGTTTTCACTGGAAATTTGGGCAGACAAGAGTATACTGGAACAACTGATCCAACACACAAGAACTATGAGATATTTGGTCAAATTCGCAGCTATCTTCGTGGATATCAAAGAACCATTGAGCAATGACGTTACAAGCTGAAAAAATGCGGGTTCGGTATCTGACGGTATGGGATGCACTCAGTTCCAGTGGTATGATGCTGTCGACAATTAGGCATGTGAGAGGGCTGTGTGTCACCAAGCCCCAAAAGACACAAAACAAGCCACAAAGTACATAGCCCAAATTTCCCAAGTTCACCACCAGAGGTCCCCCTCTTCACAATATTACTGAGGAAGGCTGCGTCCTCCGGAGGTCGCATTTGTCGGCCGCATACGCCATCGAGGCTGTCTCCTTTTATAAAAGCGAGTAGGACACTTCGAATGTCCCCTTCAAATGCGACCTCCTTTCACGGGAATTCGGAGGATGCATGAGGTGTATACTTCGTGGGCACTCACAAGCCACAATTCTTTGATTCAACAGAAATGTCTAACAAAAAATAACGCCTATTTGCACTTAAATATGATATATCAGTATACAGTGTTGCAAAACCAGTGTCCCCACCCTCACGTCACCACTTTGGAAATACTGTTTGGCAGTAACGATGGGAGACAAAATGGACAAAGAGAGCCATCCAATCTGTAAGAGTAAGAAAAGTGGTTTCTCCCTCAGAATGACCGCTTTTGTTTGAACAGAGAACAAATGAAATCTTCATAACACTGGTAAAGTTTGCATGGTGACAGTTAGTATGTTTGAGGATTGCACTATCTAAACATAACACTCTCATTAATCAACACTGGCATTAACAGTACTGGACATCTTATTAGAGGTTCTCTGTTGAAGGACTAAAGCAAATTTACATTAGATTGTGCAAATTCACAAGTGCCAAGCCATGCTTAAACAGACATAACTATTGCACACTTGGAAACATATATTTACCTCTGGCCTAAATGGAGGTTGCCATAGCGCTTAACAAATTACTGCAATTATGCTTACTGGGCTAATTGCCCATGGGCACCAGCTGGGTAGCAGTGGTTAGGAAAGGAGTAACAATTCCATTTGAATGACACAGTTAGTGGGAGTACTGCTAGAAAGAATGTGTTGTCTGTCTCTCTAGGAAAATCTCAGTGCTTCAGTCATGTTGCTTGGACAGACTGGTCTAACTTGAATATTCTCAACCCACAAAGTCTTTATTCTGAAAAAGATATTTATATGCACCACAGGGCTTTTACTCTATAGCTCTAATATTACCCTAATTACCTTTGTTTGGACAGGCAGTTTTAAATGAAATGTTAGGTATGGCGGATATTCCTAATAAGTTTTTTACATGACCCAGAATGAATGCTGTTTTATACATGCATATACCGGTGGACTTAATTAGATTATTTACTTTATTTATGACAATCAGGTTTATGTGTTATATGAATATTACCAAATTTTGATTAGCGCTGAAATATTCTTGTGCATGTAAACTTAGTCAGTGGCACATAAATGCTACCTACAGGACTGATGGGGATAGGGGCACTGTGTTCTTTGGCTGCATAAATGTGGTCAGCCAAATTATGATGCTTAAACACATGGAAACACTTGAAGGAAATATACGGATGTAGGCCAATCCTCACTTTAAGTGCTCAAACTGAAAATTAGACGTAATTAGAATTGAGCAAACAATAAAAGAGGGAATATTCATTTGGCAGAGTTTGGTTTGATAATTTTGATAGCACTGCCGGACTGGCTGTATTCATCACATCTGCCATTGGGAGGTGTAATTATGCAGTAGTAGGCCTCCAATCCTGCCTTTGAGCCTTCACCTAGTGGAATTGATTTTTTCATTCTCTTCCATCTCCAAATTTCTCTTTTCATTGATCTTTTAAAATAAAGGAGTAGTACTGTAACTTTCAAAATGTAAAAATTCCATCCCAATCTAAAGAGAATGTTTATTGAAATGAAGCTGCAAAAACATCTTACTGACTGTTACTGAAGGATGGCGCTGTTAAAAATTGTATTTGATCTCTCACCCGCATTCTGTGTGAGAGATGTAACAAGGACTCAAGAGAGAAGCAAAAATCGGATTACAATAATTTTGTGAAATACACATGAACTAACATTGTAGCTCTAAGGTGCCAGTTAATTTACTACAAATAATAATAATACAGACGTTGTTATCAATATGTGAGATATTATGAAATGCCAAAGGTGATTAAAATAACTGGGATACCAGTTGTGTCCCAAAATTCTTGAAAAAAATTTCATAAATGTGTTCATCAATATTCAACTCTAAAAGCAGTTGCTATTAAATTGACAGTGCAAAAGTTTCACTGTCCTTATACTTGCTTGTACTTCTGAATAATACAATAAATTAAATTGGACCAACATAAGAAAATGAAATAAAATATTATACAATTTAATTTGATTAACATAATTAAGTTGAGTTTAAACTACTATAGTACATTGATTTGACCTATTTTAACAACATTAAATCACTCGTAAAAATGTTCTCAAAATCAATTAAGTTAGGGTAATGACTTCATTATAGGTCTGCCTCTTTACCAGCTCCAATGGTGCAAGTATTTACCTCAAAAGCCAGAATTTCTTCATGTAATCCAAAGAGAAAATGTATGCACCATCACCATATGTAATAAAAATTGTACACTCCCTATGATGATTGTCAACAACTAAGCAATGTTGTGCTCTATCCTAAATATCCTAAATGAGTGAGCATTTTTCTGTCATTTCTGTCAGTTTCTCATTGACAGTCAGAAAAGGCCTCTAAGAGACATATTAACTAACCCTGCCAGAGTAGAGAACCCCTAACCCGGTACACTCCAAACTCTCAGGTAATCACACTACAGACCTTTTGAGTGCTGCTGCTGATTGACTTGCTATCACTGATTTTCAAAGGCTAGCAATCACTTTTACAATGACTTCATATCAGAGATATGGTGTAATTTGTTACAATGGAAACTGACACAGGAAGGAGTGTGATTCTGGAGGAGAAAGAGAGGAGAGGGTGAGAAAGAGACAGAGTTGTTCTCCTTGTGAAACAACTGCATAAAGGGGATGAGGTAGGGGCTCCTAGCCTGGGAAATGCTAAATCAAGAAGTAGAGTTAACACTAAAACTCTTTAAAAACAAAAGTCTTTCAGCTTTGAGGACCAGAGTAATAAAGTAACAGAATAATTTGTTAAAAGTTTGTCATTGTTTACTAACCCTCATGCCATTCTAAACCTGTATACTGTATAATTTGGTTAAAATGATTTAAGTTTATGACTTAAATTTCAGACATAAAGCTATTGAATATATTGAAAGTCCTACGGACCACTTCTATGAAACATATGTTGCTTTTTGTAAGTTATTATAGCAGGTGAAGTAAATAGAGCAAAAAAGTTAGTTTAAGTTAGTTTAAGCGTGAACTTGAAAATATTAAGTAAATTTGACATTTCTACTAAGTTCAAACATATAAAAATGAATGCTGTAGCTAAATTTAAGGAAATATTATTTATGATTTATAGTAATCTTTACAATGGGTCATCATGTGCCAATCCTGAAGTCTGTTGAAAAACAAATCTGTTGATTGTTACCATCATCGTATTTTGTGCACCAAAGTTTGTTTCTATTGCTGTTTAAGCTAGGTGATGTTGTCCAATATACTACAAACATGCATTAAGCTACCGTGTAGAAGGCTTCCGTGTGTAATGTGGTGCATGACTATATATGTTAAATAAGCATTGAAATGCTAGTACACTTTTAAAAGCTTTGCTTAATTCAGTGCTACATTGCTTAAAGGTGCACTCAGTAAATTTTTCTCATTTAAACTTCAATAGAAATTAATTGTAATTTTCTAAATTCATGACTACTTGAGATGAAGACTCCAGTCATATCAGTAACCTTATAAAATCGGTTATTATTTGTAGCCTTTACTTGAAAATATGGTCTAGCAATTTATGGGTGAAATTGTTCCCTGGGTTCTTTTTTTTTCTTTTTTTCTTTTAGTTTTTTTTAAGTAAAACCCACTCCAAATTTGTTCAGAGTTGACAGCCCCATTCCTAATTCACTTTCATTAAGAAATGAGTTGCCAAGGTATTCTATTAGGGCTGTCAATCGATTAAAATTTTTAATCTAATTAATTACATGGTGTCCCGATTAATTCATCGCGATTAATTGCATATACAAATATTTGCTGAGAAAGCCCCTCATATAACAATAACTCAATATATAATGATTATACCTATTTATATCAATATATAATTATACATAGTTATCTTTAAATGTAAATATATATATATATATAAAATATTCAGATAATTAAAGTGCATTAAATTCTTGTTGCAGAAGAGTTAATCATTGATAAGACAATAAAAAGGCGGCTTTAGAATACAATGTATTGTTTACTACCATATTATTGATAATAAGTCAATCTTTGGCATACAGTTCACAGATATCCATTTCACAAGTGAATTTGTCAATCAGTTGGAGATTTATTATGAGGGCTTGTTTAAGGACACCTGCGTCAGACATGCTTGTGTAGCGTCTCGGGTGTGTTGTGTCATAAACATAAAATGTTTAGGAAACTGTGTCAAGTTAAATATAGTTTAATACTTAGAACACATCTTGAGATCTCTTTGTTCGGATTTGCGCTCCAAGAGCTTTGAACGCCAGAACGTGATGCACGTTTGTGTTGCGCTGTCTGCTGGATGGTTGTTTTCTTCACTGCATAAACTGCATGTTGCCCACACAGCTGAAATTTCACTTACTGCCCTCTGGAGTAAACAGGTGATGTGTATATATATATATATATATATATATATATATATATATATATATATATATATATATATATATATATATATATATATATATAAATATATATATATATATATATATATATGTGTGTATATGTATATATATGTATATGTATGTATATGTATGTGTGTATACACTCACCTAAAGGATTATTAGGAACACCTGTTCAATTTGGCTGGTGGTGGTGGTGTAATGGTGTGGGGGATGTTTTCTTGGCACACTTTAGGCCCCTTAGTGCCAATTGGGCATCGTTATATGCCACGGCCTACCTGAGCATTGTTTCTGATCATGTCCATCCCTTTATGGCCACCATGTACCATCCTCTGATGGCTACTTCCAGCAGGATAATGCACCATGTCACAAAGCTCGAATAATTTCAAATTGGTTTCTTGAACATGACAATGAGTTCACTGTACTAAAATGGCCCCCACAGTCACCAGATCTCAACCCAATAGAGCATCTTTGGGATGTGGTGGAACGGGAGCTTCGTGCCCTGGATGTGCATCCCACAAATCTCCATCAACTGCAAGATGCTATCCTATCAATATGGGCCAACATTTCTAAAGAATGCTTTCAGCACCTTGTTGAATCAATGCCACGTAGAATTAAGGCAGTTCTGAAGGCGAAAGGGGGTCAAACACAGTATTAGTATGGTGTTCCTAATAATCCTTTAGGTGAGTGTATATACAGGTGCTGGTCATATAATTAGAATATCATCAAAAAGTTGATTTATTTCAGTAATTCCATTCAAAAAGTGAAACTTGGATAATATGTTCATTCATTACACACAGAATAATATATTTCAAGTGTTCATTCCTTTTAATTTTGATGATTATAACTGACAACTAATGAAAACCCCAAAATCAGTATCTCAGAAAATTAGAATATTGTGAAAAGGTTCAATATTGAAGACACCTGGTGCCACACTCTAATCAGCTAATTAACTCAAAACACCTGCAAAGGCCTTTAAATGGTCTCTCAGTCTAGTTCTGTAGGCTACACAATCATGGGGAAGACTGCTGACTTGACAGCTGTCCAAAAGATGACCATTGACATCTTGCACAAGGAGGGCAAGACACAAAAGGTCATTGCTAAAGAGGCTGGCTGTTCACAAAGCTCTGTGTCCAAGCACATTAATAGAGAGGCGAAGGGAAGAAAAAGATGTGGTAGAAAAAAGTGTACAAGCAATAGGGATAACCGCACCCTGGAGAGGATTGTGAAACAAAACCCATTCAAAAATGGGGGGAGATTCACAAAGAGCGGACTGCAGCTGGAGTCAGTGCTTCAAGAACCACCACGCACAGACGTATGCAAGACATGGGTTTCAGCTGTCGCATTCCTTGTGTCAAGCCACTCTTGAACAAGACACAGCGTCTCTCCTGGACTGTTGCTGAGTGGTCCAAAGTTATGTTCTCTGATGAAAGTAAATTTTGCATTTCCTTTGGAAATCAAGGTCCCAGAGTCTGGAGGAAGAGAGGAGAGGCACAGAATCCACGTTGCTTGAAGTCCAGTGTAAAGTTTCCACAGTCAGTGATGGTTTGGGGTGCCATGTCATCTGCTGGTGTTGGTCCACTGTGTTTTCTGAGGTCCAAGGTCAACGCAGCTGTCTACCAGGAAGTTTTAGAGCACTTCATGCTTCCTGCTGCTGACCAATTTTATGGAGATGCAGATTTCATTTTCCAACAGGACTTGGCACCTGCACCCAGTGCCAAAGCTACCAGTACCTGGTTTAAGGACCATGGTATCCCTGTTCTTAATTGGCCAGCAAACTCGCCTGACCTTGGGGTATTGTGAAGAGGAAGATGCGATACGCCAGACCCAACAATGCAGAAGAGCTGAAGGCCACTATCAGAGCAACCTGGGCTCTCATAATACCTGAGCAGTGCCACAGACTGATCGACTCCATGCCACGCCGCATTGCTGCAGTAATTCAGGCAAAAGGAGCCCCAACTAAGTATTGAGTGCTGTACATGCTCATACTTTTCATGTTCATACTTTTCAGTTGGCCAACATTTCTAAAAATCCTTTTTTTGCATTGGTCTTACGTAATATTAAAATTTTCAGAGATACTGAATTTGGGATTTTCATTAGTTGTCAGTTTTAATCATCACAATTAAATGAAATAAACATTTGAAATATATCAGTCTGTGTGTAATGAATGAACATATTATCCAAGTTTCACTTTTTGAATGGAATTACTGAAATAAATCAACTTTTTGATGATATTCTAATTATATGACCAGCACCTGTATGTATATGTCTGTATATGTATATATGTATGTGTATGTATGTATGTATATGTATGTATATGTCTGTATATGTGTATGTATATGTATGTATATATGTATGTATATGTCTGTATATTTATATATGTGTATATATGTGTGTATGTATGTATTTGTATATATGTGTATATGTATGTGTATATGTATGTGTATATATGTGTGTATGTATGTGTATATATGTGTGTATGTCAAATCAAATCAAATCACTTTATTGTCACACTACTGTGTACACGAGTGCAACAGCAGGTGAAATTCTTGTGTGCAGTTCCGAGCAACATTGCAGTAATGACAGTGACGAGACATAAACCACTTTACAATAACAACATATTTACACAACACAATTTACATAACAAATGTACACATACCTACACAACAATTTACATATCAAATGTACACAATACACACAATGTAGAATACACATACACTAGATAAGGGTATAAATATATATATATACACTAACTGAATTGGGAGCGAGAATATATTGACAGAATGAGGATTAATAAAGTGCAGTGCTGATTGTAGATCGTGAGAGATCATGTGTTCAAAAGTCTTATTGCTTGTGGGAAGAAGCTGTCATGTAGTCGGGTGGTGCGGGTCCTGATGCTGCGATACCGCCTGCCTGATGGAAGCAGTGAGAGCAGCCCATGACTCGGGTGGCTGGAGTCTTTGATAATCCTCCGAGCTTTATTCACACACCGTCTGTTATATATATCCTGGCGGGAGGGAAACTCACCTCCGATGATGTTTCTGGCAGTTCGCACCACCCTTTGCAGGTCTTTGCGGTTGTGGGCGGTGCTATTGCCGTACCAGGCGGTGATGCAGCCAGTCAGGATGCTCTCTACAGTGTTGGTGTAGAACCGTGTGAGGATGTGTTGGTTCATTCCAAACTTCCTCAGCCGTCTCATGAAGAAGAGGCGCTGGTGAGCCTTCTTCAGAACGGCCTCAGTGTGGACGGACCATGTGAGTTCCTCAGTAATGTGGACACCGAGGAACTTGAAGCTGCTGACTCTCTCCACCGGTGCTCCATTAATGGTGATGGGGCTGTGTTCTCTGTCTTTCTTCCTGAAGTCCACCACAAGCTCCTTGGTTTTACTGACGTTGAGGGAGAGGTTGTGCTCCTGACACCAGCGTGTCAGAGTGTGCACCTCCTCTCTGTAGGCTGTTTCATCATTGTCAGTGATCAGACCTACAACCGTCGTATCGTCAGCAAACTTAATGATGGCATTGGAGCTATGTGTCACCACACAGTCATGTGTGTAAAGGGAATACAGGAGTGGGCTGAGAACACAGCCCTGCGGGGCTCCAGTGTTGAGGGTCAGTGATGAGGAGATGTTGCTGCCCATTCTAACCACCTGACGTCTGCCTGACAGGAAATCCAGGATCCAGCTGCACAGCGAGCTGTTTAAGCCCAGAGCCCGGAGTTTCTCATCAAGCTTGGAGGGCATTATGGTGTTAAATGCTGAGCTGTAGTCTACAAACAGCTTTCTCACATATGTGTTCCTTTTTTCCAGGTGGGATAGAGCAGTGTGTATTGTAGATGCAATAGCATCATCAGTGGAGCGGTTGTTACGGTAGGCAAACTGCAATGGGTCCAAAGAGGTGGGCAGAACAGAGCAGATGTGATCTCTGATCAACCTCTCAAAGCATTTGCTGATGATGGGGGTGAGGGCAACAGGACGCCAGTCATTTAAGCAAGTGATTTTGGCTTGCTTCGGTACAGGCACAATGGTTGATGTTTTGAAGCATGTGGGGACTACAGACAGGGAGAGGGACAGGTTGAAAATGTCCGTAAAAACACCAGCCAGTTGGTTCGCGCATGCTCTGATGACACGGCCCGGAATGCCGTCTGGACCCGCGGCTTTGCGAATGTTCACCCGTCGAAAGGATCGGGTTACATCCGCAACAGAGACGGAGAGTGAACCATCATCTGTAGTATCGGTCGCGAGTGCTTTCTCCTCGAGGGCGGTGTTGTTGTTATCCTCGAAACGAGCATAAATGTATTAAGCTCGTCCGGGAGAGAGGCAGCAGTGTTCATGGCGGAGTTTTTATTCTGTTTATAGTCCGTGATGGTGTTAATTCCCTGCCACATACTTCTGGAGTCAGTGGTGTTGAACTGTCCTTCAATTTTGTGCCTGTACTGGCGTTTTGCTGTACTGATGGAGTTACGGAGGGCATAACTGGCTTGTTTACGCTCCTCCGCGTTCCCGGAATTAAAAGCGGTGGTCCGCGCAGTAAGTGCCGCGCGAACATCGCCGTTAACCAGGGTTTCTGGTTGGGGTAGATCCGTATAGTTTTCGTCGGAACAACGTCCTCTACGCACTTCCTGATGAAACACGTTACGCTATCAGCGTAAACCTCGATGTCGTCATCGGAGGCAGACCGTAACATCTCCCAGTCCGCGTGATCAAAACAGTCCTTTAGCGCAGAGTCTGATTGGTCCGACCAGCACTGGATCATTCTGAGGGCGGGTGCTTCCCGTTTCAGTTTCTGCCTGTAAGCGGGCAGAAGCAGAACGGAAGAGTGGTCGGATTTGCCAAAAGGTGGGCGGCGGAGGAATTTGTAGCCATCCCGGAAAGGAGAATAGCAATGATCCAAAACCCGGTCCCCTCGTGTGTTGAAGCTGATATGTTGGTGGTATTTTGGTGCTATTGTTTTAAAGTTGGCTTTGTTGAAGTCCCCGGCAACAATGAACGCAGCCTCAGGGTGCGCGGTTTCCTGCTCACTTATACTGCCATACAGTTCCCTAAGTGCCCGGTCTGTGTCGGCTTGTGGGGGGATGTACACAGCAGTGATAATGACCGCTGTGAATTCCCTCGGTAGCCAGAATGGTCGTCACAGAAGCATGAGATATTCCAGATCAGGAGAGTAGAAAGACCTGATAAAATGTACATTCCTCTGATCACACCATGATTTGTTGATCATAAAACATACACCTCCACCTCTGCTTTTACCTGAGAGGTCTTTCGCGCTGTCCGCTCGGTGCACGGAGAAACCCGTGGGTTCGATGGCCGAGTCTGGAATCTCCGCGGACATCCTGGTTTCCGTAAGACAGATAACGCAGCATTCTCTTGTCTCTCGTTGGAAGGAGATCCGCGCTCTCAGCTCGCAGAGCTTGTTGTCCAGAGACTGAACATTTGCCAGTAGTATACTGGGTAGCGGGGGGCGATTTGCGCGACGTCTTAATCTGATGAGAACGCCGGCTCTTTTTCCTCTTTTCCTTCTGCGTTTCCGCGGCCGGGCAGCCCAAACAAAGGGCTCCGCTGGCGTGTTTGTAAACCGCGGGTCGGCATTGAGGAATGTGAAGTCCGGTTTTCGGTGTGTGATTGCCGAACCAATGTCCAAAAGCGTTTGTCTGTCGTACACAATAAGGCAGACAACATCCAAGACAAAAAAACACAGAACTGTAAACAAAACAAACAATAAACTGCAGTGTTTTGACGGAGCTCGCGACGCAGCAGCCATACTCGGCGCCATCTTGAGTTTCACACAAAATGTATGTGTATATATGTGTGTATGTATGTGTATATATGTGTATATGTTTTTTTGTGTGAAACTTTGTTTGAGTGAACTAATCTTTTAAGAGTTATCTGAATCTTTTTTTTTATTATTCAGTCACCTAATACTGATCCAAATTCATTATTACTTTGTCATCCACAGGCCTTATCAAGTGTACTTGTTGGAGGACATTCAACAAAATTCAACATATGACAACTGAAGCAGCCATCCATCCATAATCACCTTGAGAGCAATGTGCCATTTTTTGAGCTCAAACAGCAATAGATGTTATGATGAAATATGATGATTTGCTTTGCTCCGCTTGCTATCAACTGCCCAATGGTCTCAAGCCAGCAGGAGTCATATCAGCATTCAAATGACCCGAGAAGCACCACTGAGAGAATGAGAAACCACTAGAGAACACAAGTAAATGACCAAATGGTGGAATAATAGAATTGAGAATTTACCTTTAAAGCAATCAGAATGTAAAACAGCAATATGGAAAACCCACAGAGAAAACAAATTAATCCGGAATAAAAGAAACCCATTTTCTTTATGGGGGAATGGTACAAGAAGTGTAAAAGAGTAGAATGTAATCAGACTTTAGACATCTATCATAGTGTAAATGCATAAAACGTTGACATGCCAGTTGAAAACAACACCCTAACACACAATCGTACTTGTGGTTGATAAAAAAATATAAGAATTAGTGTAAAGAATCAAAAAGTAATTTAAATGTTTTTTTAGGCTCATGAGTCCTGAGCTGTTTAGATTTGGCATTTTATTCTTTATGGTACCAGTTGCAGCCAAGAGCATTTTTCTGTGAATAATTTCACTCATCTAGACCCTATCTAGATAGAATAAGTAATGTATTTACTTTGACTGTATTTCTTTACTTCTGTAAGGTGACAGCGAGTCTGGGCTACCCCTCGGGAGAACAAAAGGCTCTCATGAGAATCAACATTTGAACTGTCTCTTGCATATGTAACAGCAACATCGGACACACAGCCAGCAGGGGCTCGCGCCTCACTTCTACCATCTGATTATCTTCCCCTACTCCCCCCTCTCCTCCTCACTTAGAACTCACTAAAAACCTATACAATGTCAAGTGTGTACAAAAAAGTAACTATAACATGTTTGGTATCATTTAAAGTGTCTCAGTGCGCCTGGTAAACTGGTCTCATCCTCCTAGCTATAATGAAAAGCTAAAAGAAGTTATAGAATATGAGAGATGTAGTGTGCCTCTTAAAGGTGTGCCCTCCCCCAGATCCTGTATATGTAAATGTACAGGAACCTACTCAATGGGGAGCCAAATCTAATTAGAAGGACAGACACCACCATTTGGTTAGCCTATTGAATTATTTGGGTATTTAAGGAGATGTGGCACATCGTTCGTGGCTCTCTGTAGTCAGACGATCCCGCACAGTTTACTGTGTGTAGTTTATATCAGGCTGGGAGTCTGTAGGTAGACTTCCCACATGATCGCTGTGTGTAGTTTTTCGTTGGCAGGTAATATTTCTACAAATTCCTCAATTTCCGTATTGTTGTGATTATACTGATTGTTCGATGATTTTGCCTTATGAATTGGATTTTGAATTATTGTTCTATTACCTGGTCAATAAATTGTAAACATTTGATTTTATTCTGACTGACTCTGAAATTGTTTTCCCAAACAGATTGAGCGATTCGTATGTTACCGCAAGTCTGCGTCAGATTAGTGACGACTAATATTTGGCATCAGTTCAAGTGTACTTGGTTTGCAAAGACAGAAAGTGTTTTTCCGTTTAGAACAGCTTAATGCTGCTTGACCAATCTAAATTCGGGTGTGTCTTACCTCTGTTTTGACTTGAGGTTTCTTCAGATAAGTGTACGTGGGAAACCACGCATGGCCAATCCAAAGCTATTATAAGAGAAGTTATATTGGTCAACTTACATCTGTAATAGTGGTCGTGACCTCTACTGAAGAAAACGTTAAGTTAAATTCAAGTGTATGCAATTCCATGGGGGCTATACTGAAGTATCTTTGATTGTGTATACGTGAATGTGACCGATCTCAGGTATATAGCAATTACCTCTGTTTGATGATCCAATACTGGCCGCTTGTGATCGTGAGACCCGCGGTGTAGAGAAAACACGCGAGGACCTCAAAGCGACATAGTTTCCTAATCTGAGCGGGTAAAATATAATTAAAGGAGTTAAAAGAATAATCAAACAATCGCTCACTTTTAATGATGCTCAGATATCATTAAAACCTTTTTCATTTATGGAGTCAGATGAAATAACGAGGTAATACATGAGAGAAAATGTATTTCATTGAATCTGGTTGTGTTGCGTAAAAGAAAGACAGTAACGCGCAGAGACCTTCACCCGTATTATTGGAGACCGCCATTGGACCGATAGACGGGCTTACACTTCTTAAAATAATCATAAATAGAGTTGCAAGCGAATTAATTCTACCATTTGTGACAGACCTTAGCTCAAATGTACTGAACAGGACATTTATGGCAATAAACCATGTACCTTACAGGAAGTGATCAAGAGCGAATAATGAAAAAGGTCCTATCCTCCAAGTAAAACTTATGCTATTAGTTGATTGATGTTAATCTTTACAAAGTAAACAGCGTGAGAAACATAGACATTTAACCGAAGTTCAGGTTGACATCCCCAGACTGCGTGGTAGATCATTTCACCTCTTTCAAAACATAATAGCCTTCTATTTAGCCATATTCAGGCTCAATTTTCAACAATTAATTACACTGGATTGGCAGCATAAAAATGTCAGTAGCCATGAAAAGGATTTGATTTCAATTATCTCGGCTCAAAGGGGGTATGATTTCCGAATACACTTAAGCAAAATTATAACAGGACTTTGCTCCCCAT
Source organism: Moxostoma hubbsi (assembly GCA_032164185.1). Lineage (NCBI taxonomy): Eukaryota > Metazoa > Chordata > Actinopteri > Cypriniformes > Catostomidae > Moxostoma > Moxostoma hubbsi. Next base: position 8,040,390 of record JAVLUX010000042.1, read on the forward strand.
AAAATTGGGTGTGTTTAAAGAGTGATTATGTGCTGAATAGACGGGTGTTGAATGGGAGTGAATGTTCCAGGCTCCCTCTGAAAGGCACTCAATTATCCCTGATTGCTCCCCTTCATGGTGGAGCCAGTGGAGATACCTGCTATTGCTGTGATTGGGGAGAAATTTACATGCAGCACTTTCTGCTGAGGGAAACAGGGCTGTGGGGTTAAAGATTTTCAAAAGACAGCCAAGGGGTCAGTTCAGCAGATGTGGTAAAGCGGTAATAGAGGAGTAGTACGTCTAACGGGTCATTAAGGGAGGTGGGGAATGAGAAGAAAATCAAAAGCGAAAAGGAAATAAGAGAAACAACTCTTCAGTCACATTTTAGACACAATATCATAAAATAAAACTAGTAGCCTGTGCATGTTCTGGAAGGCAATACCTCATGTTTAGAATTGTGATATTTCTGGCCATTTGAATTGCAGTCAGATGATGTTCGTTCCATATATTATGTTCTTTACTTGCATATTTATACAATCTTTTCAAGCTGTCAAACCTTCACTCTTACTCTACAATTACGTTGTTTTACAAATATAAGGTTTTGCCTGTCAGGTTAGAATGTTTTGCTATCAGTTGTTTCTCTTAGAATGCTGTTTCTCTCTCTGTTTTTCTTTGCACTTGTGGAAGCTTTTCAAATCTGCACTTATGAATATATATTAGCCTTTAAAAAAAGATTTACGCATTTCAATTCATAACAAATTTCCATCAAATTGAATTGTGTAATCTTTTAACAAAATCAACTTTATGAATTTTTTTTTTCTTTTTTTCCTCCCAAAGATTACTCAGTTACATTTGATGAAATTTAGTCATGAAATTTAAATGTGTAAATCTTTTTTTGTGTTTTTTGTTTTTTAAGTTGTCTTTAAATAATGATTGGTGTAATCATGAACAAATTTATAATCCTCTAGAACATTTACAGTGGCAAGTATGTGAACCCTTTGGAATGAACTAGTTTTCTGCATTAATTGGTCATAAATTGTGATCTCATCTTCATCAAAGTCACAATACAGAGAAACAGCAATGTGTTTAAGCTAACACATACAAACAATTATAATCATTCATGTCTCTATTGAACACTTCTCATTAAATATCCACAGTGATGTGGTAAAAAGTATACATTTACATGTATTCATTTGGCAGACGCTTTTATCCAAAGCGACTTACAAAAGAGGAAAAACATAAGCGAATCATCTTAAGGAGACAGTGGTACGAAAAGTGCCATACTACAAAGTTTCACTGTCATCAGAATAGTATACAGAACCGATTTAAGTGCAACAAGAATTGTTAATTTTTGGGATTTTTTATTTTTTTGTGACTGGTTAAATGCTCTTGGAAATGATGTGTTTTTAGCTGTTTTTTGAAGATAGAGAGTGAGTCAGCTTCACGGATTGAGTTGGGGAGGTCATTCCACCAACGTGGCATGATAAAACTGAAAGTCCGGAAAAGTGTTTTGGTGCCTCTTTGTTTTGGTACGACAAGGCGACGTTCCTTAGCCGACCGCAGGCTTCTGGTGGGAACGTAGCTCTGCATAAATGTTTTTAGGTATGCTGGAGCAGACACAGTGACTGTTTTGTATGCCAGCATCAGGGCCTTGAATTTAATACGTGCATGAACCGGCAGCCAGTGAAGAGAGACAAAGAGTGGTGTAACATGTGCTCTCTTTGGTTCATTAAAGACCAGACGTGCTGCTGCATTCTGGATCATTTGCAGAGGTCTAATAGCATATGCAGGAAGGCCTACAATGTGAGAGCGTTACAGTAGTCCAGTCTAGTTATGACAAGTGACTGAACAAGCAGTTGTGTGGCATGTTCAGAGAGGTCTTATCTTCCTGATATTGTAGAGTGTAAATCTACATGATCTTGCAGTCTTTGAGATGTGGTCTGTGAAATTCAGATTGTCATCAATGGTTACCCCTAGATTTCTGACCGTTTTGGAAGGCGACACTGTAGTTGGACCCAGCTGCACAGTGATGTTGTGTTCAACATCAGGGTTGGCTGGAAAGGCAAGGTCTTGGCTGGGTTGAGTTGCAGGTGGTGTTTCTTCATCCAGGCTGAGATGTCAGCCAGACAGGCAGTGATTCGAGCGGTCACTGTGGTGTCGTTGGGCTGGAAAGTCAATCCTACTTTGGCAGCAGTAACCTTAACCAAGTTTTTCCGGTAGCTCCGGATTAGACATGCACAATGTACAGATGGAATTCTGAACCATTCTTCCTTACAGAACTGCTTCAGCTCAACCATATTCTCTGGTGTGAACGGCTCTCTTGACGTCATTTCACAGCATCTTTTGCATCATACGTAATGCAGCATGTTCTTCCCAAACAATTAACCTTAGTTTCATCAGTCCAAAAAACTTTTTCTCAGTAGTGCTGTGGAGTGTCAAGATGGTCTTTGGCAAACTTCAGGCACACAGCAATGTTTTTAGTTTTATTGTTTGTTTTTTTGTTTTGGAAGGCAGCGGCTTCCTTGTCCTGCTATGTCTTTTATGTTTTCTGTATAGTAGTCTCTTGAACAGAGATGTTAAACAGTACCAATGATTCCTTCAAGTCTTCAGCGAACACAATAGAGATCTTTTTCCTCATCGAGCATTCCTGCGTGCCCTTTGAGTCATCTTTGCTGGACGGCCACTTCTAGGGAGAGTAGCCACAGTACCAAATCATCTCCATTTATAGGCAATTTGTCTAACTGTGGACAGATGAATAGCTAAGGTCTTCTAAATAACTTTGTAACCATTTCTTCTGGGATCTCTTTTTTGTGAAGCATGGTCCACATCAACAGATTCTTCTCGTGAATATCCAAGTGGTTCACATACTTTTTCCAAAAGGCACTGTTTGAATTATGTATTCAATATGTACAAGAACAATTAGATAATTTCTGTGTTATTAGTAAAAACGGATTGTTTTTATTAAAATCTATTACATTAATGAGTTACCTTTTCTGCTTATTACAGATATGTGTATATATATATATATATAGAATTCAAATAAAAGAAATTACTTACCACCACTGAATCAAGCTGAATACATTGTTACTCAAACAAAACTAAGGTATTAATCAGGTAGAAATAGCTACTTAAGAGAACAATTACATAATACAAGATATATATATATATATATATATATAGATAGATAGATAGATAGATAGATAGATAGATAGATAGATAGATAGATAGATAGATAGATAGATAGATAGATAGAACTCACAACTTTATCAACTATTGTTTGAGCTAGTGCTTAAAAGACATTTGATAATAATACTTGCTATAATCCTCAACAAGTCACCATATAGCCACAAAAGCAAGCCCTGAAAATGTTCAGTCTCTCTCCGTATAGAAATTCTCTTAATCCGCTGTTGGTAATCAGTAGTTTAAATTGACCATTCAGCTTTTAACATGTTAAGCCCTACGTCATTATGAACAGACCTCTGAACAAGGCTTTCTGAATAGTGTTTAAGATTTTAAGTAGGGCATTATTTTAAATATTATTCATTGCTTTCGATGTTAGGTCAAAGATGGTACCCATAGTTCATACACTGGTCCAACCGCATGGCACTAATGCTGTTCTTCGGGCGATCAGTTGACAAATCACCGTATTCACCACTGAATGAGTTAAACCAGTTTAAAAAGTGGCATAGAGTTAACAACACGATTTCCAGCCTTTGACAAAACAACAACAACAACAAAAGCAAAGCAGGAAGCTGAGGTAAGCCTCTTAATTTGGATGAATGGTGAAAACAAGTATTGGGCATTAATGCCAAGATTACATGGACACCTATGGAGATGTTAAAGCTCTAGATTTCTCCTTTCTCCTCAACAATTCCCATGACTGCAAAACGACGACTATCTTTTTTAAAATGTGATGAATAAAGTTCGTTCGTTCCCGAAATAAGGTGACGTCGTTAAAAATTATAAAAATTGACTGTTTATTTTAATTCGCTTGACCAATTTATGATGCTCATTTTGTTTATTATGGATGTAATTCTATGAGAATAATCGCTGATTATTAAATACGTAAAGCTTTCAAATAAGATTTCAATTTCATAAACAAATTCTTATGGTTAAGCTTAACAAAAAATTTTCTAAAGAAATTGAAATGCATAAATCTAAAAAAATTGTTATTAGTGTGGAAGCTACAAAGAAAACACGAAGCATTTTCATTGAAGTTTATTTTTCTTTCACATGATCTTAATATTTTCACTGACTGATTTACAAGAAAAGCATACAGTTATTTATTTCCCTGAAGTATGATCATAGGCTTAATAAAACATAAATAATGCTCATTGAAATGCATGACAAAGTTATCACAATTATTTCCCCAAAAATCTTAATATGTATCATGAGGAAGTAAGTTTACAACCCTTTAACTGCTCAATACAGAAATATTGAAAAAAAACAAAAAGCTATATTTGTGTCTATTTGCTCAAATATGTCTGATTTAATTTTGTTGTCACCAACAGATAAATACCAATATTACAATGTACATTGCATTAAAAAAGACAACAACAACAAAAAAGGATGAAGATATCTAAATGGATCATTCAGCAACCATTGGGAAAACACATTCAGCACTTCATAACAAAAAAATACAATAAAATAATAATATTTTTTATTCTACAGTTAATCTTCCAGAGACTGAAGACTACATGTGTCTATTAATGCATCTATTAATAATAACTCTTTATATCAGTGCTTCTGCTGGACTTTGGTCTTTTGCCATCTCTCAAGCGAGATAAGGAGTGTGACTTAGCACTCATCTTTTCCAGCCATTTCAGCAGCTGTGATGTGAGTCAGCTGAGCAGAATGCTCCTTTGCTTTGAGACGCAGAGCTGCTATGCTGGAAGCACGGAGGTCAACAGTGGGGATGGAAGGTAATAAGGGTGAGGAAGAGGAGGGAAGGCTATTGATGAGGTGGGAGCGTGGTTGAATTGGACCCTCGATGGCAGGAAGGGGTATCCTTTGCAGTGCCATTGGACCTAAGCTTGTAAACAGTCTGATGAGACAGAGAAACAGACAATTTTAGCCATACTTTTAATGACATCACATTGATTGAATTTAAATTTTTAAGTGAAATATGCCTTTAAATCTGGTTAATACTAGTTTATAACCGATACCATTGTCACAAATAATGCGTTTGTTGGAATAACACTGTAGAATGAATATTATGCACAACTCTCTATAAGGGTTTACCTTCCAAAAGTGTGGTTGATGAAAGCGGGATGTCTAAACATGGCTGCACCTAAAAGAGCACTGAAGCTGTGAGGGGAGGCTGAGCTTGGGGGTTGTTGAGCCAGTCTTTTTAGGGGGGCAGGCCAAGCAGAATCAATAGCTGGATGTGGGTTGGGGATAAAAGGATTCCCACCCAGGTAATGACACAAGGACTGTGCAGCAGGAGGGCTTCCAGGATAGTGAAGGCTAAGAGAGTGTGATGAGACCCCTGACTTTTCCCTTTTCCTCCATTTTGCACGTCGGTTCTGGAACCAGACCTTTACAGGAAAACAATGCCTTTGTCAGCTTTAAATAATAGGGCTCAAAACAATGTTACTATGAATGCAAACTTCAATACAGTGAAAAAGACACCCTATTACCATAACATAAATATATCTAAATAATTAAAAATTTCTAACATTCTTTTGAATGTCTTTGCATGTACTAAAATAAAAAATGTTATGCCATGAGTGTACCTTCAATTACTATTACTATTATTTCAAAGGGCCATGGAAAAAAAATTTACAACCACAATTTAACATGGTCGCAAAAAGTAAATTTACCTGATGAATTTTCACCTTTTTCTGACCCATTATGCTTGGCAGAGCTCATGTGTGCTTCTAAATCACTTGCACCTTTATTAGCAACTGACACATAAGTGCCAACTTTACATATCATACATTCTGCTTCCCACGGATCTCAACCTGGACAAAGCATGGGAATGTTTTGTGCAAATCTTCTGTAAATTTGCACTTTCGTTTGGGCATTGTTTCCACTCAGCTGTCATTTGCTGCTACTGTCAAGAAACTGTTTGCTGCTGAACACAACAGCACTTCACATGTTCGCAGAGAAATTGAAAGGAAGTAATTTGGCCAATAGTTGCTGCAAACCTCTTATAATCAACCAATTGGTGTGCGAGAAGGCGGGACTTACAAAGAGGGGTTAAGGCAATGCAAATATGCGCGAACCAGATGTACATCATAATGCAACTAAAGTCGAATTCCGGAAATTTTCGCAAATTTTAAGGTCCGAAAAAGAGGATGTATGGACACCCTATCGTTACACCCCACCAGCAGGGACACTAGGGGCTCAGTTTGTCTTTAATTTATTATATATTTACACCTAATGCAAACAGTTTGCTGGGGTTTTTACAACTCCTTTACGATAATACACTGACGGCCAGTGACTGACCAATCAACATGGATATTCAAATGACACAAGTTCATCTGCTTTTTTTCATTCCCGTGAAAAATAAAGATGGCGCTGCTCTGAATAAGTTTAAGTTTATAACCCTATGTTTAATAGATAAGGCAGGCATATGGTTTATATTATAGTCTATAAAACCATCAACAAATGTTAAATAAACTATATGTTACATTTGCATAAGTTAGGGGTTAGGGGTGAATCTCTTATCATTGGAAAAACATGACTGAAAATAGCTTTAATACAGCGGTAGTACTGTAAATGATGACCATATACTGGCAATAATGTATGAGTAAAAAAAATAGTTCTACATTTGTTTTATGTAAGATTGCTTTAAATTCAAAAGGGACCAAATGACCTAAAAAACAAACAAATCGAGTCTCAAATTTTTTTTTTTTTTGGGCTTCTTCCATAATTTCCTTTAATTATTACGTAACTTCTTACGTAATACAGTATTTTCTAGTCATTTGAAGCAATGCGTTGTAAACTCAAAGTCGCCTATAACATTATTAAGAACAGTTTACTTATCATCATGCGTCTTAGGGTATATTCCCAAGACGCAATCAGCTTAATGTTAATGTTGGCGAGAAATCTGTCAACAAGTCTGTTCTTGCAGCCAATGTATTTGGAGTTGGACAATATAGTGACCTTTAAAACAGATTTAAGATCCCATTGCTGTCATTTTGCTCATGTTTCTATTCTTGTTGTTGTGTTTTGTTGTCCTCTGGCATGACGTGCACAGTGAAACAGTGAATGTTGACAAGAATGTGACCTTAAGAAAGTCACAAGACTTACTTGCACTCGCGCTTCTGTAAGATCTAGTCGCATCGCTAACTCCTCCCTTAAATTAAAAGGAAAAAAGATAGGTATACAATCACATTTTTCACTGATTTTGACAAATATATAAAAAAATCATTTATTCATTCGCTTACAAAAAAGTCTAATGATTGAATATCGAATGGTGAGCAAATATATTTCCACTTAAAATGTACATTCATTAACGATTAAAAGCAGCGACATGAAAAATTTGTAAATGAAAAATAGTTAAAGCCTAGTATAAATGCAGAATGATTTAAGCTAGTTGTATTAAAAATGTTTTGCAAGAAAGGAAATTAGTTGTGTACTTTGGAAATGACTGGTTTAGAGGAGATTTTGTTTAAATTACTAAATTACTTAATAAACACGTGACTGATAATGGCGCCATTCCGACCATTGGATGCAAGCAAACACATTGCTTAATGCAAAAACAATTTAAGCAACAAACTGACAAATGTAAGGCTTTAAACATGTTCTTCTACATGTTAATAATCGTTACCTTGTGAATACATCAGGGTAGTGTGTCTTTTGGAAAGCTCTTTCTAACTCATCAAGCTGGGAACTGCTAAATGTGGTCCTGTATCTCCTCTGTTTTCGTTTAAACATCCCATCTTCCGTGTCACTTCCCGCTGATAAAGTCGTTTCCTCACTGTGCTTCAAGTATGTTTCCCTGTCCTGCAGCCCTGGAGAACAGTTTGCCTCTCTACAGTGACTTTCGTTGTCTGTCTCTTGATCTTCCGATCTTTGCGTGGGACTCGAGGTGTTTTTGCAGGACTTACGAAACGTATTGTTCTTATAGGGTCTAGTATGACTGCTGACTAGAGGGGCCTCTGTGATTTTCACGTTTTCACACGATTTGTACAGCAGGCGTGATACCGATGTCTCACTGTTGTCTGTGTGAATTTCTCTTGAGGAGTCAGTCATCCTGCCCAACGGGGCGAAGGGGCGACGGAGCTTAGGCGGCAGGTGCATTTGCAGGGGCCACAAACTGTTTGGTGATGCTGTCAGCAAAGAACATTTTGATAAATGATGGTTAACAGGGTGGCTATACATCAATTTACCAAATGAAAATAACAGTTTCACAACACACACACACCAACAGCAGCTGCTTTATCACTAAATAATCAATTCATTAACGCTGCAGGAACTCACCCTCGGGTGCCGAGACGCGCTCTCCTTTGAAGGGACTTTTCCTACCTAGAATACTATCAATGCAGTATGAGGACAACAGAGTGGGAGATTTACATTTGCAGTTTGTCTGGTCTGAATTGTGCCCCTCTATTTCTCTGCTCATGGCTTTCGTGAAGGCGTGAGAAACCAATGATCCATCGACCGCGCGCCCCAACGATCAGACTGCTCGTGCAGAAGCTCGCGCGCGCTGACCTTTGTACTGATGCTTCAGCTTCCAAAACTCACCTAAAGCATCTGATTGGCTATCCATTGAAAAGCGCTGCTCAGACGAGGCAGGCCGTGTGTTTCAATTTAAAGACCCTTTCGCAATGCTTCAATAGCGCAAATAATTTAGGAATATTTGACATTAGAGTTAGTGTATTTTTTAGTAGGTTAAAATACTGTATAATGACAATAAGTAGTCTATATAGGTAGAACAACTAGCCTTTAGAACAAATCGGTTCATCTTAAGATGTACACTACTATATGTTATGAGGGTAATTCTCAAAAAGACTTTCCAACTTACAAAATATGGTTCGCCCCTAAACAACTTGTCTGTTGTTCTTTGTTTTATTATTTAATTGTGTTTCACGAATGAAGCGAGGGTTGTAACACCATGCTGCCAATAGCACCATAAAGCATAGCCTACATCACTGATCAGACTAAAATCAATAAATAAGGGCCTACCATTCAATTATTATATTTTAAATACAAACATCAATGACATATTTCAGTGAACCGTGTGAAAAAAATTCCATTAAAATATTTTGATACAATTTTGTGAATATATACCGTATCTGGTGTAGGGAATGGAAGTAGGTTTTATAATTCTGAAAGAAAGAAAGAAAGAAAGAAAGAAAGAAAGAAAGAAAGAAAGAAAGTTAGAAGAATGCCATGACAAGATCATTTTTTAAGCACAATTTAATCTGCCATAGATTTGTACATTCACAGGATCAGATCTCATACAGTAGGTTTAGTGTGAGCGCCATCTGCTGTAGAACACAACACATTTTCCAAATAATTATAATAATAATATGAAATATTATACTGCGCATCAAATGTGCTGCCTGCTCCACTTCATCCCGACCCTCATCGCAGTGAAACTCCGATTCTAATGAAAACATTATGAAAAGTACATTTGCCATTCAGCTGTTTTGAATATAATATACCAGTAAAATATAAAATCGAAGCAATCCGATGATATCAGACAATGCTGCACAATTGTTTTTATATCATTTTCGTTTTGTTTCCAGTATTAAATATTTAATTCTCAATAATAAAAAAAAAAAACCCTTAACACGATTTAAAAGGTTTTCTGAGAAGCAAAATTGCTTGGATTTATGTCGGCAAAGATAAAAACCTTTAGGGATATTCAAGATATACTCTTTGAAGACAAGTTCATATCTTAATAAATAATGTTTCTTCATGGTTCAGCATCTGACCTTATATGCATGCAACATTTACAGTCTTATCTCTTCAGAATCAGTATCAGAATCAGAATCAGCTTTATTGCCAGGTATGTGTACATACGAGGAATTTGTTTGTACATTGCTCACGATGTGCTTACACATACAATTATACAATAACACAATAATAAAATAAAATCAGATACTGGCTACAGTGTAGACAACACAAATATACACACTATGAACAAAAACAATATAGACATATTGACAAATAGGCCTAGTGCAGTGATCAGAGTGCAAAGGATGCAGGAGTAAAATGATCATTATCATTATTCATGTCGGAGGTGGATGTGATATACACGTATACATGTACACAGTGCGATGAAGCATAGTGCAAAGGATGCTGGAATAATAGTAAAAGTATTTTGTGCAGGAGTTGTGACTTGAGGTAGGTGGAATTGTATATACAATATGACAATAAATAATATTAATGATAAGACAGCTCTGAACAGCTCTTATAATAGTTTCTTGTGTTTGGATGGTGAAATACATATGGTAATTGTATATGCAGACGATGATATGCATAAAACAGATTTTGTATTTGGTTATTTTGGAGAGGAGACGGGGTGGGGAATGAATGTAAGCGCAATCTTCCGCTATACGGGATTTATTGAGGGAACTATATGCGCAGGTTCTGGCGTGCATACAGTTAAAATCAGATTTTTGTGCTTATGCACACTTTTAGGAAGACATCTAAGCAGAGTTTTATACATAAGACAACAGGTCTTTATTTGAGAAAATGTGATTCCCAGTGTGAAAGTCGTACAAGATTGAGGGCACTGTTATATTATTTTTTATTCAAGTTTTAACCATTTATTTATTTGTGAAAAAATACTATAATACACTTACAGAATCAATAAGTTAACTTTTTTTAAGTTAATTTTCAAATGATTTATTTCAGGATATTTAAGTAGATAATATGTCAAATAAATATGAATTTAAATGCAGCAATTGTGAGCACGTATTATTTACTAACTTTTAATTAATTTGCCAGATATATCAGATTTATAGCCTATAGGTCACCGGCCACCATTCTCATATATCAGCATATGCCATAAAAAAGTAGTCGGTCGACTACTACTTTTGAGGCGTGATTTTTTGATGAAAAATGTAGTCTATTGCAAAACTGAGATTTCAACAGAACAGAACAGCATTTGTGTGTGTGTGTGTGTGCAAATGGTGTGGTATCTGTGGTGTCCAATCCTGTTCCAGGAGGGCCAACTTCCAACTTGGCTGAAGACATTTCACGAGTGAATCTGCAAACATGCGTTCCATTCCGATTGGGGCTCATCCTATCCCCTAATCCTAGGGTTTGCCCTCCACAGTGAGCGCTTCGGAAGGTGGGTTGAAGGGCTCGAAAATATCGGTATACCTCGGAACGCACTTCTACCCAAGCCAAAGAAGCCGCTGTCGCACATCACCTGCAGCTCATCAGAAATATTTTACAGGATTTTGCCTCACAAACTGCTTTCAGAATACAAACCGAAAATAAACGATTTAAGCTTCATGTGTTAAAAGTTTTATTTTAGTAAAAAAAATGAACCTGTAACAAATGTAAGCAACAGTGCATGTTAAATTATTAAATAAATGAAATGCCACAGTGTATAATTATTTTATTTCAACTTTTTTTTTAAATAACAGATCCAGCGATTTTACAGTAAAATAACAATCCTGAGCCAGTTTCAAAAACAAAGTCAGGGCTGCTCCCTGCTGCCCTGTTGCACTGCTTACGTCATCAGTCAAGACAGCCCAGTGGTGTTATCAATTTGCATGTTCTCAAAATTTTTAACTCAAGATTTAGATTTAATATTTGGATTTAGATTTCAGATTTAGGCAACATTTAGTATGTATATTTAGGATTTATAATAATTAACATTTAACATTTAGATTTAACATTTATATATCAAATTTATATTTAATATTTATATTTGAGTTTTACGTTTAGATTTAGATTAAAATTGACATTTAGTTTTAACATTTACATTTAAATTGAAGATTTGTATTTAATATTTAGATTTAGTGGTTGCACAACAAATGTATTAAAAATACATGAATAAATAATAAAAAATAAATTAAATGCTTATTTACAAATTACAACTTACCTGGCCAAATTTAGCGGATGTTGTTGTTAAACATGACAAAATGTATCCAGTTTTTGTAACATGTTTTATTTTACAAAAGGCACTCTAGTGGTGAAGTATGGTTTCCACAGGTTTTCCATATCTTAAAGGTGCAGTAGTTAAGATTCAGAATCCCTTGTTATTAATGACACCTGTGGCCGTTAAGTGAACTGCAGCAGCTACCTGTTGCTCGTGCTGGTGAACACTCTGTAGAGACACAAGCATGGACCAAAACAATGAGTAATGTACAAAGAGACTGAAAGTGATTTACCAGCATCATGCTGACAGATGAGGTAGCATAATTAAAATTACACAGTTGTGATTGTTTTACTACAAACTTTGAGACTGTATATTATAATTGACTCTCCAGTGCTGGAACAGGGCTATAACAAAGTGTGGATACAGGTCTGACTATGCAAGACTGTAGTTTGAAGTAATCACTTTTCTTTTCATGATATATTGACTGCATTTATACGATTAGTGTTAGCTAGCCAGCTTTATCAATAGCTGTTAGCTACATTTGGTGGATGATGACAGTAGCTGTTTATAAAATAGTCTATACATTATAAATATGTTGACACAATTAATTATTGATGTGATTCCTTCCCTATAATAATTGAATGATATATTTTCTGTTTAACCAAGTTATGTTACACTAATGAATGGAGCTTTTTGCATTATCTTGAACAGCATTAATTTCATGTGTTGTTATAGTTTACCTTGCTGAATAATTACAGATTAATATTGTTTATGTCAGTTACTGTGAATCAGAATACCTGACTTTTAGTATAAAGAGAAGATCGTTGAAATTATTTGAAAGTTATGAAGCAAGGCAGCTTGCAATTCATTAGCGTTAGAAGGCAAGATCAAGTTACACAGATCAATCCTTATAGCACTATATTTCACAAGCTTTGCAGTTATGTAAGCTTCCCTGTCCAATAAGAAGAAACCTTACTCTGAGTTTGTGTAGGAGTCAGTGTTGTGGATTCCAGCTGGATTCCAGACTCTAAGATAACGTTACCTGGTGTTGCAGTTTGTTGTCGCTGTTGAATAGTGGAAGAGAAGCGATTACTGAGACAAGGCTCTCGGGAGCGAGCATAAATGTCACATCATTTCGCATTCCTTTTTCATTTAAAAACAACATGGCAGTTTTAAAATTCATACATTACATGGATGAGTGCATAGTACATTTTGTAAGTGCATAGTGTATAGTGTGTCATCTGGGACACAGCTAGTGTTTACGCATGCAGTTTTCATGGTCACCATGGAAACAGTACACAACTTGCTGTCATGTGCGACAAGGCAACTTAAGTGTTTGGGAAAATTACAAAAATAAATTTTGATTCATCCCTCCTTTTCTTAATTTTTTTTTAATCGGGGTTACAGTGAGGCACTTACAATGAAAGTGAATGGGGCCAATTCGTAAACATTACAATACTTCAAATGTTTCAAAGTATATCCACAAGACATAAACAATATATATTAACATGATTTTAGTGTGTTAAAATCCCTTACTAACTTTTTATGTGTAAAGTCATAGCCAATTTTACAACTTCATTGCCATGGCGAATGTAGATAAACCCTTAAACGACTGTAAAAATGACAAATTAATCAACTTCACAGCTCAAATAATACATGAATTTTAACAGAAGAATTAATGTGTGATTTTATAAAAGGATATGCTTCAAATTTCTGTGTTTAAACACTCCAAAAATTTGGCTCCATTCACTTCCACTGTAAGTGGAACCTCGGGAACTGCAACCTCGGGACTTTATCTGCTTTTTTTTACGAAAAGGACGGAGAAGTCGAAATTATTTTATGTGGTAATCAACATTATGCCACAATTGCTGTCGATTGAAACTGGAATATTCATTTAAGCCAAAGGGAAATTATATTTACCTTTTCTTTCATACCAACACAAATGGCAAATAGTGTATTTGACAAGGGTCTAAAAATGTAGCGAAAACACCTATTTTTTTATTTGTATTAACACGTAAAGCATGAATACAAATACAAAAATGATAGAAAAGTACTTCTCCTTGTCTGTGGGTGGCGCGTTTGTCTCAGCACATGTGATGTTGAGGACGGAAGTGCGTACCAAGAAAAACACAAACACGCCCACTCATGTTATTGGCGCGTGTAGCGGACTGGAGCGAAATTATATACGCTGAAAATAATATTTATTCAAATCTATCTCTGAGTTATTGATTACTTAAAACAGTTAGACAGGATGCATGCTCAAATAAATGCGTCAGTATAAGAAATATAGCTTAATAATCATTCACGAGACTCGACAGGGCTCTGACAGCATGCACGCTCATCGTCCTTTAGCTGATAATGCATGTGTTGATATAGAACACAAATAGATTACGTTTTAAACAACAACAGTATTACTTCACGTAGTTCAGTCAAAAGACAAGTTTATATCCGTAAAAATGATGAAAAGCGTAGGAAAGCTGTTTGGGTTAAGGCGAAAATGCGCGCCCTCACAGTCGCGCATTGACAGAAAAAAGACTCCCAATCCCATTGATAACATGTTGGATGACAGCGACGAGGGATCGTTCGGCAGCACGACGAGCGTCAGTTCAGAAAGCGAATATCAGAACTCCGAAGACGAATCGGGAGGCTCCGACAGCTCTTACCGAGCACGGGAGAGTGACGGGGAGGACAGCAGCGAGACGGACGAGAAATGCACCGTGTCTCGGAAACAGAGGAAAAGATCCGCGAGCCCGACAGCTCTAGATGACGACTCGAGCGATTCCTCAAGCGACGTCGGTGGAGAGCCGCTCCGAAGAGTGCTGCAGAGAAAACGGCTCAGGCTGCCGGAGGATTCAGAAGACGAGGCTCTGAAGGAGAAGAAAAGAAAGGCTGAAGTTAAAGCTGCTGCTGCAAAGAGACGAGAGAGAAGGAATAAACTTTTGGAGTTGTCAAAGAAAAGAAAGTCTGGTACCCCACGTCGCAGGCGCAGGACGTTGGTAAGTTAAACGAATAGTTCATCCAAAAATAAAAATTATCTAATCATTTACTCACCCTCATGCCATCCTAGATGTGTGACTTCTGCTGAACACAAACGAAGAATATGTCAGCCTTGTTGGTCCTCACAATGCAAATGAAAGTTGACCAGAACTTTGAAGTTTCAAGAAGTACATAAATGCAGCATAAAAGTCATCCATAATATTCCAGTGGTTTACAGTCGCGTTTGGGTGAGAACAGAACAATATACAACAAATGTTTCACTGTACATCATGATTTTCAAGCTTGATTAAACTTCCTAGTGCGCCAAGCTTGAAATCATGATGTACAGTCAAAAAGGAGTTATATTTTGGTCGGTTCTCACCCCCAAAAAATATTAAATCGCTTCAGAGCACATGGATTAAACCACTCCAGTCTTATGGGTTACTTTTGTTTTGCCTTTATATGCTTTTTAGAGCTTCAAAATTCAATGCAATTGAATGGGCCACCAGAGAATCTACAGAGCTGAAATATTCTTTTAAAAATCTTCATTTGCTTTCTGCAGAAGAAAGTCATACACATCTGGGATGGCATGAGGGTGAGTAAATGATGAGATCATTTTCGTTTTTGAGTGAACTATTAATTTAACAAACAATGAGGAAAATAAAGTTTACATACACTTAGGTTGAAGTCATTAAAACTTATTTTTCAACCACTCAACAGATGTCATATTAGTCATTGTGTCATCTACTTTTCGCATTACACAATTAATTTTTCCAACAATTGTTTACAGACAGATTGTTTCACTTTTAATTGATTATATAATTTTTTTTCTATATATGTTCAGTGTATTACATACTGTTAACTGTGCCTTTAAGCAGCTTAGAAAATTCAATTAAATTGTCAAGCCTTTAGATAATTAGCCAATTAGCTTATGATAGGCTAATTGGAGTCAATTGGATGTATTTTAAGGCCTTCAAACTCAGTGCCTCTTTACTTGACATCATGGGAAATCAAAAGAAATCAGCCAATACCTTAGAAAAATAATTCTAGACCTCCTAGTCTGGTTCATAATTGGGAGCAATTTGCAAATGCCTGAAGATACCACGTTCATCTTTACAAACAATAGTATGCAAGAATAAACACCATGGGACCAAGCAGCCATCATATCGCTCAGGAAGGAGACAAATTCTGTTTCCTAGAGATGAACATAGTTTGGTGCGAAAAGTGCAAATCAAGGAGGAAACAGGTTGACGAGTATCTATATCCACAGTAAAATGAGTCCTATATCGTCATAACTGGAAAGGCTGCTCCGCAAGGAAGAAGCCACTGCTCCTAAACTTCCATAAAAAAAAGCCAGATTACAGTTTGCAAGTGCACATGGGGACAAAGAAACTTGAAAGTTCTGTGAAGTCTACAGGTTCTCAATGCCGAGCAGACAGAATGAAAGACCTCTCAGGTAAAAGCAGAAGAGGTGGTGTATGTTTTATGATAAACAAATCCTGGTGTGATTAGAGGATAGATTCTATCAAGTCTTTCTGCTCTCCTGATCAGGAATAACTCATGCTTCTGTGTCGGCCATTCTGGCTACCGAGGGAATTCACAGTTGTCATTATCACAGCTGTGTATAGAGATGCACCGTCGACCGTCCATCAATCAGAACTGTCTGGTTTTTGCTCCTAACGTGTTTTTTTTTTTTTTTTTTTTTTTTTTTTTTTTTTTTTTTACTTCAGCCGATATGTGTTCCGGAAGTGTACTCATGCGCACAAACTGCTTTGGAATAATTTCCCAAAATGTCATTTGTGTGGAAATATAATATTGTAATCTGTAATGTCTGCAAAGGAAAAGTTAATCGTGGAGGAACTACAGCAAAGACGTTCGGCATGACAAATTTGATCCGACATTTTAAAGTGCATCACCTGAAAGAATATGATGAGTATCTTAAATGTGTTGTTGATGCTAAACAGCTAAAAGCTTCACCCCTCACTCAACCATCGGTACAAGTCATGCTCCAGAAAACCCAGAGCTACGGCCGAGATGGTTAAAAAGCAGTAGCTATTACAGAGAAAGTAACAGAATTTATTGCATCAGATGACCATTCACACACCAATGATGGCAGAGCTGCCATGCAAGGCTGCCATGCAAGGCGCTAGCCTGCCATCGGGAGCAACTTGGGGTTCAGTGTCTTGCCCAAGGGCACTTTGTCATGCAGAGTCCTGTGGGCCGGGAATTGCACCACCAACCCTGCGATTAGTGGACAACCCGCTCTACCACCAGAGCCACAGCCGCCCTAACCTGGAACATTCCCAAGAGTGAAGTGCACTTAATTCTGCGTGATAATGCCCCAAATTTGTCTAAAGCAATTCTGGACACTCACCAGCTTGCCTTGTATGGCCCATACGCTTCAGCTGGCTGTAACTGAGGGGTTGCTCTCACAGCGCAGCATAAGTGACATAGTAGCGATTGGAAGAAGAACAGTTGGCCAATATTTGCCTCTTGCCTACTCTCTACTTCAGAATGTGCAGACACAACTGGGCCAGTCAAAGCAAAGGGTGTACATAAAGATGTTCCAACCTGATGGAACAGCACATATTATATGGTAAGCCTTGTTGAGAATATGCTGAGAAGCATGCTTTAGGGGCATATGCTGCAGACTACGCATTACAGGCAACCCTTACTATGTACCAATGGGGTCTAATCGAGAACATCTTGACTCTTCTTGCACCGTTTGAGGAGCTTACAAAAGAGATCAATTCTTCCACAGCGACTGCGTCAGATGTCATTCCCTCAGTCGTTGCATTAAAATGTCTCCTAAGAAAATGCGCTGAAACGGATCATGGCGTGAAGACATTCAAAACCACTCTTTTGGAAGTAGCTGAGAAAAGATTCAGCGATATTGAAGTGGAGCCCAGGTGCTGTCTGGCTACGATCAACCACAACAGCCATGGGATGTGATGTATTTAAAATGGCATTTAAATACATGTACATATGACATTCTTAGAATGAAAAATGCAGGTTGTCTAGATAATAATGTAATCATTGATGTCATTTTGTTTATCCAAAAGTATACAAGGATCAATATTTCCCCAACACAGTCAAACATCAAGTAAGAGAAATGATTCAGAATGTGTTACAAACAGAGACAGGAGACAGGCCAGAGATGGGACAAGCTGAAGACGGGAGCAAAGAGGAAATCACATTCGCGCCAGCAGAGAAAATACCACGCTGAGCAAGCTCACTGTTTGCAATGCACGATGAGATATTGGTAGAAAATTCTGAGCAGAATCATGGGCAGCCCTACAGCATTCAGACTATTCTGTTTTCTGCTTTAAATCTTGAAATTATACAATTAATTTGAATCAAAAACAACTGCCTATGCTACATGTACACAGCACCCTCAGAATGATCCAGTGCTTGTCAGACCAGTCAGATTATATGCTACAAGACTGTTTGATCATGTGTCTGATGATGACATCGGACCTCTGATGATGCCTCTGATCATGCCTCTGATGATGACATCGAGGTCTATGCAAATACTGTAACGGAATACATGTAATGGGATTACATATTTAAAATACAAAATATTAGTAACTGTATTCCACTACAGTTACAATTTAAATCATAGGTAATTAGAATACAGTTAGATTCAAAATGAGATTACTGAAGAGATTACTTTGCATTTTATTGTAATTTGTTTCATTAAATATTTAGTCCTTTCAGATGGAAAACTTTATACATATCAATGATGCGATCCAAAGTGTATTTGAACTGTGGTGAAACACTTTCTTATGATGTGTTACATTCATACGAGCAGACATAAGGAAGTTTGGAGCAAAAGAAATGGAACAAAATCTTGTGTAAATTGCCAATTTTACGCTAAACTAAAATACTATTTCTAGCCATTTTACATCCACAAGTTACCAGGCACAATCATATTTTTTTATCAAGAAAATTCACATTGGATCATAATTTCTTGAGAGCTCATGGCCGAAGATACAAAAGTTAGTTCACTCTCTGTCTCCGTAGCGGACGTAACCCGATCCTTCCGACGGGTGAATATCTGCAAAGCTGCAGGTCCAGACGGTATTCCGGGCTGCGTCAACAGAGTGTGCGCGAACAAACTGGCTGGTGTTTTTAACATTTCCCTCTCCTTGTCTATGGTCCCCACATGCTTAAAAACATCCACCATTGTGCCTGTACCGAAGCAATCAAAAATCACTAGCTTAAATGACTGGCATCCTTTTGCTCTGACCCCAATCATCAGCAAATACTTTGAGAGGGTAATCAGAAATTACATCTGCTCTGTGCTGCCTGCCTCACTGGACCCACTGCAGTCTGATTACCACAACAACTACTCCACTGATGATGCCATTGCATCTACACTACACACTGTGCTCTTCCACCTGGAAAAAAGGAAAACATATGTGAGAAAGCTGTTTGTAGATTACAGACTAATACTGTGCAGGTGGATCCAGGTGGTTAGAATGGGCAGTAACATCTCCTCACCACTGACCCTCAACACTGGAGCACCGCAGGACTGTGTTCTCAGCCCACTCATGTTTTCTCTGTACACACATGGCTCCAGTGTCATCATCAAGTTCGCAGATGATACGACGGTGGTAGGTCTGATCACTGACAGTGATGAAACAGCCTAAAGAGAGGAGATGCACACTATGAAATGCAGGTATTAGGAGCACAACTTCTCCCTCAAAGTCAGTAAGACCAAGGAGCTTGTGGTGGACTTTAGGAGAAAAGACAAGAGAACACAGCCCCATCAACATCAATGGAGCACCGGTGGAGAGGGTCAGCAGTTTCCTCTGTGTCCACATCACTGAGAAACTCACATGGTCCGTCCACACAGTGGCCATTGTGAAGAAGGCTCACAAGCGCCTCTTCTTCCTGTGACAGCCACACATCCTCACACGGTTCTACACCAGCACTGTAGAGAGCATCCTGACTGGCTGCATCAACGTCTGGTACAGCAACAGGACCACCCTCAAACGCAAAGCACTGCAAAGAGTGGTGCAAAAAGCCAGACACATCATCGCTAAAGCTACAGAGAATCATCAGAGACTCCAGCCACCCGAGCCATGGGCTGTTCTCACTGTTACCATCAGGCAGGCGGTAACGGAGCATCAGGACACGCAAGATTTTTGAACTCTTGATCTCTCACGATCAATATACATCAGCACTGCACTTATTAATCTCACATAAATTATATTTTCTCTTAATAACACACTGGCAACTGACTATCAACCGACAGCCTGAAT
The DNA here is from genome assembly GCA_032164185.1 of Moxostoma hubbsi. Classification (NCBI taxonomy): domain Eukaryota; kingdom Metazoa; phylum Chordata; class Actinopteri; order Cypriniformes; family Catostomidae; genus Moxostoma; species Moxostoma hubbsi. The sequence continues at coordinate 8,060,625 of JAVLUX010000042.1, forward strand.
GTTACATCACTGATGATGTGTCTAGGTCGCACCTGTAAGGTGTTTGTTAAATCAGTTTAGTCTGGCAGAGCCAGTGACCTCTGGGAATAGACCAGATGACTACCATGAAGAGAGTGGCAACGGCTTGAGAGACAGCGGACAGCTGGAGAGACAGCAACCGGGGCAGGGAGGGTTATATTCCCAAACTGCAGCACCCGTGAGAGGGCACCCATTAACAAGCTACGGAAAGCCCTAATGAAACATACCCTCAGAGGTGCCTGAGACGGGGGGAGAATGAGCACCTCAACAGGATGGACACACAGGCTTATCGACCCAAGCTTATTTACACCAGACTACAAGTGCAGTCTGTAGATGTGGCAAAGTGCAGAAACCTGCATGGCCTTAAGATCCATCAGGCCAGAATGAAGTGCTTGTCTGGAAAGCGAGTGATGCAACGCACAGGTCAAGTACCTGGTGAGACGCAGGAGGAGCCCGGCCCGGAATCACCCCACAGTGCCCAGACCCTCTACACACCACTAGGCCATCCCCAAGCCAGGCATTCAGAACATTGTCAGGTTAAGTGACCCACCGCTAATAAGGAAAAGGAATGGCACCAATTTGATGAGGATGTTAACCAGATCCTCCAAGTAACAGCCAGAGGGGATGCTGACCGGAGGCTGCAGACAATGTGCTCAGTGATCATCAACATAGCCGCTGAGAGATTTGGCCTGAAGGAGCAGCGTTTGACCAGCGGCAGGGCAGGACCAAATCGTCGGGAGGAGAAGATCCGGCAGCTGCTGCAGGAGCTCCATGTACTCAGAAAGCAGTTCAAGCAGGCAAGGGAGGAGGATAAGGCTGCCCTGGCAGAGCTCCGGAACATCGTAAGGAGCAAGCTCACTACCACACGTCGAGCTGAGTGGCACAGAAAGAGGGGCAAGGAGAGAGCTCGCAATGTGCATCCTTCTTCGCAAGCCCCTTTGGATTCACAAGGAGACTCCTCGGGCAGAAGTGTAGTGGTCGACTCAATTGCACTCAAGAAGAGGTTGATAAGTACCTCAGCACCAGCTACAGCAGTAGTGCAAGAGAGCAGGACCTTGGACCATCCAGCACTTTGATAATCCCTCCAGAACCCAGCATGGCATTCAACCTCAATGAACCAACCCTGAGAGAGGTTCAGGAGGTTGTCAAAGCAGCTAGGACTAACTCAAGCAACATCGAGCAGTTCAGAGTCATCTCACTCCTCAGTGTGGAGGAAAATATATTTTTCAGTATCGTTGCCTGTCGCATGACTGAGTTCCTCCTGAAGAATGAGTACATTGACACCACTGTACAGAAAGGTGGGATCCCAAATGTACCAGGCTGCATTGAGCACACAGGCGTTATCACCCAGCTAATCCGGTAGGCACGAGCAGGTGACGGCGATCTGGCAGTGCTGTGGCTTGACCTTGCCAATGCCTATGGGTCAATCCCGCACAAGCTGGTGGAAACCTCGCTGATTCGACACCATGTTCCAGACAAGACCAGAGACCTCATTCTAAACTATTTATAACGGTTTCAGTCTGAGAGTCACCTCTGGATCAGCAACATCTGCATTTCATAGGCTGGAAAAAGGAATAATCACTGGGTGTACTATCTCAGTGATCTTGTTTGCCTGACCCATGAATATGCTAGTTAAGTTAGCAGAGGTGGAATGCAGAGGCCCACTTACCCGGTCAGGTGTGCAACAGCCCCCAATCAGAGCATTAATGGACGATCTGACGGTGACCACAACATCTGTACTGGGCTGCAGATGGATCCTCCAAGGCCTTAAACGCCTCATCAGCTGGGCCCGAATGGACTTTAAACCAGCCAAGTCCCGATCCCTTGTGGTAAGGAAGGGAAACGTAACCGACAAGTTCTGTTTCCCCCTGGGAGGAGTCCAAATTCCATCAATCACAGAGAAGCCAGTTAAGAGTTAATTCTTCAACAGCACATTTAGGGATACAGCTACACTTCATGAAACCGGGAAGGAGTTGCACACCTGGATTGCTGCAGTGGACAAGTCAGGGCTGCCAGGCAAGTTTAAAGCCTGGATTTACCAGCATGGCATCCTGCTGCGAATCCTCTGGCAACTGCTGGTTTACGATATCCCTCTAACCACTGTCGAGGGCTTTGAGAGGAAGATCAGCCACACTCTGCGTAGGTGGTTGGGCCTCCCTCGCAGCCTCAGCAGCATAGCCTTGTATGGGAGTAAGAACAAGCTACAACTCCCCTTCATCAGCCTGTCGGAGGAATTCATGGTTTCCCGGGCAAGAGAGGTGCTGCTGTACAGAGAGTCCACTGACACCAAAGTCTCCTCGGCTGGTATAGAGGTGAAGACAGGTAGGAAGTGGAGGGCCCAGGAGGCAGTCGACCAGGCTGAAGCATGGCTGCGGAACAGTGTGCTGGTGGGGGACAGTGGCGTCAGGACGTGCAGGGCTTGGTTGTATCCAAAGACCTCGATATGACAAGGCCCAGGGAAAGGACAGGCGTCGACTGGTCCAACAAGAAATTTGATCAGGGGTGGAGGAAAGACACATCAGTGGGGATGTGACAACAGTGGGAGTGGACTCGATGGGTAGAGATAATGGACCGAAAGATCCTGTGGTCAGAATTGTGGAAAGCAGAGCCACACCGGATCCAGTTCCTTATCCGATCAGTCTACGATGTCCTCCCCAGCCCAACCAACCTCTTTTCCTGGGGCCTGATAAATGCCCCCGCATGCCCTCTGTGCCAAAAAAGAGGGTCCCTGGAGCACATATTAAGCTGCTGCCCTAAAGCCCTGGGAGAGGGATGCCACGATCAGGTGCTAAGGGTCATTGCAGAAGCCATCAGCACAGGGATCTCCCTCAGCAGGCACCAGCAGCCAGCACAGCACTGGAGAGAAATCACCACAGAGCAGGAACCCAGCAGGGGGACTTTTGGCAACAGCCCGGGTCTGGCACCTAAAGGTTGACCTGGGAAGGCAGCTCAAATTCCCAGAAACCATTGCCACGACTACACTTAGGCCTGACATGGTACTCCTTTCAAGGCAGGTGGTCCTACTGGAATTGACTGTGCCCTGGGAAGACCAAATGTAAGAGGCTTTTGAACGGAAGAGGGCCAAGTACGAGGAATTGGCTGGTGAATTGTAGCAGGGGATGGAAGACCCGCTGCCTCCCCATCGAGGTTGGCTGCTGAGAGTTTACCGGCCAGTCGCTCTACAGGGCCCTCAAGCTCCTGGGAATAAGGGGACTGCACAACAAGAAAGCCATCAGGAACATCACGGATGCTGCTGAGAAGGCATCTAGATGACTGTGGATCAAAAGGGGTGATCCGTGGATCACACATGCTACCTAGTCACAAATCGGGAACTGATCACCCCTGGCTGGGTCACCTGGGCAAGGGTGTATGATGTTGAAAGACCCGAAACACCCAATGACTCCAGGTTACATCACTGATGATGTGTCTAGGTCGCACCTGCAAGGTGTATGTTAAATCAATACAGTACAATACAACCTACAGTATATTTTATATATATTATTTTTACTGTGTACTGTGTATTCTATATTGTGTGTATTGTATACCGTACATTGTATATTATTATTTGTATGTTGTGTGTAATTATGTGTATATTGGATATGTAAATTGTGTTGTGTAAATCTGATGTTTATTGTAGATTGGTATGTCACGTCACTGTCATGACTGCAAGGTTGCTCGGAACTGCACCCAAGACTTTCACCCACAGTTGCACTTGTGTATATGGTTGAGTGACAATTTGATTTGAAGATCATATTTTTTGGAGAAATGTCCTCTGATCTGATGAAACAAAAATGTAACTGTTTGGCCATAATGACCATAGTTATGTTTGGAGGAAAAAGGGTGAGGCTCGCAAGCCGAAGAAAACCATTACAACCGTGAAGCATGGGGGTTGCAGCATCATGTTGTTGGGGTGCTTTGCTGCAGGAGGGACTGGTGCACATCACAAAATAGATGGCATCATTGTGAAGAAAATTTATGTTGATATATTGAAGCAACATCTTAAGACATCAGCCAGGAAGTTAAAGCTCAGTTGCAAATGGGTCTTCCAAATGGATAATGACCACAAGCATACCTCCAGAGTTGTGGCAAAATGGCTTAAGGACAACAAAGTCAAGGTATTGGAGTGGCCATCACAAAGCCCTGACCTCAATCCAATAGAAAATGTGTGGGCAGAACTGAAAAAGCATGTGCGAGCAAGTAGGTCTACATACCTGACTCAGTAACACAAGTTCTGTCTGGATGAATGGGCCAAAATTACAGCAACTTATTGTGAGAAGCTTGTGGAAGGCTAACCAAAATATTTGACACAAGTTAAACAATTTAAAGGCAATGCTACCAAATACTAATGAAGTGTATGTAAACTTCTGACCCACTGGGAATGTGATGAAATAAATAATTTCTGAACTAAATTATTCTCTCTACTATGATTCTGACATTTCACATTCTTAAAATAAAGTAGTGATCCTAACTGACCTAATAAAGGGAATGTCTTCAACAATTAAATGTCAGGAATTGTGAAAAACTGAGTTTAAATGTATTTGGCTAAGGTGTATGTAAACTTCTGACTTCAACTGTATTACTGCTCACAGATAAATGACAAATAGCCTAAATATATTTTAAAAAGCTGGATACTTTGCAAAATGTCTAATTGTTGTCATTTTTCAGGGTTCTGAAGAAGAGGAGACAGAGGAGGTTAAGGAGGACAAAGTGGAGGAGAAAAGTAAATCGGATGATTCTGAGGATGAATCCAGTTTTGAAGAGAATGGCAGTCCTTTAAATAGCAGCGAGGAGGAAAAGCTTGCTGATAGTGGCAGCCTTAAGGATTTTATTGTTGAGGAAGATGAGCAGAAAAAGGATGACAAGCAGGAGGAAGAGGCAAAAGATATGGCGTTTCTCTCTCACCTTCCACGCCAGTGTAAGTCTTGCAAAGCTGTTATTAACAATCTGGAATCTCTTAAGTGTTTGTACAACTGTTTTGTTTGACAAATCTTGTGAACACCATGTCTCTTTTTGTTGCAGTTATCACCGGATCACAGCTCACCCACTTTCAGGTGGTGGTCAAAGCCTTGCTGATCAATGTTCTGGATTCAACCTTCCTTAAGTCACTTTACAGTATGTTTATGGAGTTATTCCTCTCTCTCTTCGCATTAAATTTAGACTTTAGAACTTTATTTGCCAAGTGAGAGACCTCTCATCCACAATTAATTTTCTATGAGGGCTTGTTTAAAAATGCCTTTATATTGATTTATCACTTCATGTCATTGACTGCAGGTGGTGAACGAACAAAACGGTACGCCCAGGAGATGAAAACATCATTGCACCATTTTGATGAGCGACTGGTCCTCCCCCGCCTGGAGAACTTGAAGCAGAGGAGTCGCTGGAAAGACCGTTACAAAGTGAGAAATCAAAGTTTAGCCGTTTCTTTTTCCATTTGCTTTTAAATATGTTTCTGTGGGTCAAATATTATCGCTTGCTTTACTTTTAGAGCATTCATTTGTATGGGAAGTATGAAAAATAAATACTTGATTAATGTTTATGTACTTTCATGTCTGTTTATCTTTTTTGCTTTTTAAAAGGAGCGAGTAGAATGTTATCCCAAGCTGCGGGTTGTGATGACAAGGGTCCAGACCAAGGGATGTGAAGCTTGCGAGCTTCATAGAACCGGGCGCTTCACTGTGCGGCTCTCTGGACAGTTGTACCACTCTAACACCTTGCAAGAGGACCAGTTCATGCCTGATGACTCACAGGTTTGTGTTTCCTGTGCAAACTGGTTATATATTTTGATAATAAATTGTTAAAAGACAAGTGTTGATTTTTCTTGATTTTCTGTTTGTAAAAATGTTTAGAGTTTCTTTGTTGGCTCTGTCTGTGCCAGTCGTACTGAGGTCTACCATGCCTTGAAGCACTTTAAATATCATCTGTTTGAGAGATGCCATGCAGCTTTAGAGGCTCAGAAGGAAAAAGAGGAAGAGGGAAAGGAAGGAGGGGAAGACGAGCCAGTTAAGGACACAATTAACAAGGTGTTTACCAAACTGCAAGAGGAAGGTTGGATCAGTGAGGTATGGATTTTAAACCTGCCATTTATTTAACCCTTTAAGCTCTGAGGGTGTTTTTAAAGATTTCTTGTTTCAGTGGTATACCCAAAATGTAAGGCTTATAACTCAACAATAAAAACGAGGGTCAAGTATTTGGTTTAATTTAAAGAAAACTTTTCAAAGTTTTAATTATACAGATTATGATAAATTCTGAGACTCAACCTAAGAAAAATCACACACAAAAACTTAAGCCAAAAATGTAAATTTTTTAAATTAATTTTATTTGACATTATAGATCTCAGGGTGTAAATAAGGTAGCTCCGAAAAACTGATTTTGTTTTGTTCCCAATCATGTTAGCTGTACGTGAGTTTTGTGTTGTTACGACAAAGCAGTCAAAAGTTATAGCATTACAAAAAATTGTATCCTAGTGTCCAATACAATTGTACATAAGAACTAAATGCACATGCAAATACAACGACTAAAGGTATGCTCACTCTCCAAAGCATGCAGGCATGAGTAACAAGATATCAATCAGTTCCATTCTGTGTCATTTGAGTCATCATTGAATCTGTCGTGTACTTGATGCCATATGTAATTAGAGTGAACGATCCTCTCTGCCCATATTTGGATGACTTCCACCTCTGGTTGCAGCAATCTGAATCCTAATACAATTGTTTTAGCATTCCATGATGCTGGGAAAACGTACTACATCATTTCCGATAAAGTAATCTGATCCAGGAAAGTGAATGTGTTTTTAGCCAGATAGTACATTATGTGCACATTTTGCTTCATGTGGATCATCTAATGATTTATGCATCTGATTACATTGTGTGTGGGATCATTTTAAAGATAATCACCTCCTCTAAGTAATGGTATTTGATATTTTAAGTTCTGTTTATGTTTCGTGAAGTTATAAGCAAAAATGCAGCATATAAGCAACACCCATTTACATGTAACATGGATGTTCGAGCTTAAAGGGTTAAAGCATTCTTTGAGAAATCATGAAAAAAGTTATATGATCAGTTTAGCATACTACATAACATCATAGAGTTGAAAGTATCCTTGTAAATTTGTTTATTTTTGGTGAAAACTTTGTTACACTTCTCAATTCTGCAATATCCTTTACTGTTCCATTCATACAGCAATACGAGAGGTTTCAGGAACATCTCAATTCTGCTGATTTCTTCCAGGAAGAAAAGCTGGACTGAAAGGAGTGAACCTTTATTTTCATGGCATCGATTTGCTCTTATATATCCGTGAATATTTTTGGTTATGTTACATGAAGCATGACTAACTTTTGAGTTTTATTCATCTTGCATTTCAATCTTTACTCAAGATTACCATGCAAATCATTTCTGCATGACTGTCATTCAGTAGTGAGTTTGCAGTACTCACTATGCAAACAATATTCTGTCGTAAATGCATAAGTTGTAACCCAAACTGTAAACACATTTATCTAAACTTCAGCATTGGATTGAAAAGTCTCTCTAAAGAGCTGTTTTTACGCCTATATATATATATATATATATATATATATATATACACACACACACACATATAAAAATACACGCATACATTGTGTATCTTTAATTCAAGTAATATTTTTTTGTTCATATTACTGATTCTTTATCATGTAATTGCATCTACATCATTACAATTTTTCAATAATAAAAGATTCATAATCAAGCTCAGTCTTTTAAAACAAATTCTGCTGATTGTTCATTGCTTTTAGCGACAGAAAAACTTCAATTCTCAACCAATCAGATTTAACATTTTATTAGAAACGGGTCAAACAATGCATATAACACAAGCTATGTGGTTGAGGTGAAATCAGTGCAGAAAATCCATCCTCACAGGAGACCAAGCTTGTATTCAGTCATGAGGTGAGGTTCACCCATCATCTCACACTGGACAGGATCTGGGGGAAAAAATTAGGAGAAATATGTAGTATATTATTCAAAGTCATATTGTCAAAATCAACTACTGGAGCCAGCTTGCTTTGTTGTTTGTAAAGACGACTCCTTTAAATAGGTGTTAAATAGCTCATAAATTGGTAGGTAATGTGAGTTATGATAGGTGCTTCCTCATACCATTAAGGATGTCCTCGAAGCTAATGGTGTCATCACTTCCTCTGAGGGTATCTAGGGCCAGATTTGAGCTTGGCAAGAAGGGCAAACGCTGAATCTGAAAGAGTTTGGAGAGATTTAGTAATGCACCCAGTCTGACAGTTGTATAGCATGCACACCAACATGACAGAGAAAAAAAAACAGCTTTTAAAAGGAATGTTCCAGGTTTAATTTAGCTAAATTGACAGCAATTTTGGCATTATCTTGATTACCTCAAAACATAATAGACTAAAATTAAGGTTACAGTAAAGCACAAAAGCACGTACAATGGAAGTGAAAGTATTGCCACAAGATGTAATCATTGTGTTAGCATAATTTTAGTTTTATAAAATCAGGGATATACCACCATTACGTTAACATGACATAATATTGGACATAACTCTATACAGATATGGTTAGTAAGCAATTTTATCACACTATATTAACACTTTAATGTTTATGGACTGGCCCATTCACATACAATATTTTTTATAACAAAACTATACATTTTCACTTGTTTTTCTAGTAATCAACTTTATGCCACAAATACTGTATTAACCAGGAACATTCAGTCTTGTAGTGTGTGCTTGGCTTAAGGTGGATTTTTAAAGACTCCACCACATTATTTCTCATGCTCTTCCATAATGCTTACAGGGTGTTTTCCAGACGTTGTGCATGAGAAAGTGCAGTAAACAAAATACCTGTCTAGCTGCTCTGTACTCCATCTGTAGTTTGAGAGGTGCATGGAGTCCCTGGATGTTCCTAAGAGTGTTGAAGTTCATTTTATCCTGGTTAATCTGAAACTGATTTGAGACAATTTGAACCAATTATTAAATCTCCACAATAAAAAATGTTAAAGGGGTAATGTCATGAGGAATCCAATTTTCCTTGATATTTTAACATAAGAGGTCTCTCTACTATAAAAACATACTGTATATTTCAGAACTCAAAACTTAATCCCCAATGCAATAAAGGTATTTATTGAAACCAAGCTGCAAAAATGCCTCATTCTTTACTTCTGTGGTTACTAGAGCCTGACCGACGTGGGATTTTTGAGACCGATACAAAAGGGGGAAAATTCACCGTTTACTGATATGGTGGCCAATATAGTTCATTTGAGCTGGAATGAAAAGACCTTTTCTATGTGGATTGTTCACTGATTGTGTCTCACCAAATACGTAACAACATAGCGTGAAATCAACACTCAACAGACACAATCCACAACCGCACCGTTATCTGAGCTGCAAAAAGATGCTCAGCTTAACTTTCAATCTGCTGCGTTACTGACTGCACTGACAGACTAACTCCGCAACGCTTAACTCCATACTGTCTGCAGAACCAGTCAGTTCAGTCAGCTCTGTAAACAGTGGAGTCGGAGAGCGCTCTGCTGGACAAACTACATTGACACCAATTCTAAATCATTGTTTTCTGCATTCTATGTTCTGAAAAAAAAGTTTTCATATCTGCGCATATCGGTAAACATACGCTGATACGATATATCGGTGAAAGGCTAATATCGGTCAGGCACTAGTGGTTACCCTATGTCACTAGGAGTAAATTAATTAATGACCACCTCAGAGTTCAAAAACATTAACGCCTACTTAAAAACATTGCATCCTTGGCCCCGCCCACTCCATTCCTTCACAGTAAGATCAGGACAAACAATAGTGTGGCTTAACTATTCCTAAACACCAAAGGGGACCCATCTGTGCTATGTTAAATTATTTTTGTATTTAAATATGCACAGAAAGATGCCTTTTAGCGGTTGATACATATCTCTGACCACTTTTAAAATACGCAGTGTCAAGTTACAACTCTGAAGAGGAGAAGCTCTCTGTCATTCAGCTGTTGCCTCTTTGTTTTGAGCACAAATGCATCATGGATGCGTTCTTTTGCCCATCTGCACTATTTTAAGTTGTTGGTATATGAAAACATGATTGTTTTCATAGGTTGATTGTTTACAACATGATGTGGATGTGTCTTCATCGTGTATTGTATGTTTGGCTCATATCATACCAGTCATAATACCATTCAAACTTTGTAAAGGAACTATTGAAAGATGGGGGAGAACTTTTGGTTAAAAACTCTTGGATCCGATCAATAACATAAGTCAAATGTTTCATTCATGAATATTTCAAATGTCATGACTGTTTGATTTAGTTTATGGTGCTGACATACCGTTTACACAAGAGCACGTTCATTGACGCAATGCAACAGCTTGAGGCTGTCTATACCGGGCACGTCAACACAAACTTTCTAAACCATTTAATTGTGTTGTTGGCAGTAGGAGCACCAGCGTGCACAGTGCAAAATGGAACAGGGCATCAATTAACTGTCGACGAGAAGGGCCGCAATGGATGCTTCCATGGTAGACAACATCATTGATTATTATGAGTTTTATTGCTTTTGACATGACTCATGCGTCCGGTGTAGACAGACTGCTGTGCTTGAGATGAACAGTTTAATATATTCGGATGCGATATGTTGCATGTGCATAAACCCTGAAATTTAGTTTTATAATGTTTTGGTGCTTATTCATTTTCTTCAGATTGAGTTTCAAATATGGCTGGATTTGAGGGGCTGCATGATGTTAGCCAATCATAACAGTGGGCCTTTGCATTGAAGTTTTAAAGAGGAGCTTATACCAAAACCGAGTGTTTCAGACAGAGGGCCAGAGACAGAGTGGGAAATGATCATATCTTACTAAATTATGACTATTTTAAAGCAAAAAAAATAAAAAATACAAAAAAACGGTACTGACTTTATCAGTGGAACTCAGGGAAGATAATACATATATATTCAACTTACATTTTTCTCAGAGAGCTCCAAAGGATGACTCGGAAGCAGTTCATTCTTTACACTAGAGAACCTGATATAACAACAATATGTAAGCATTAGAACACATATGAAGCCGAAATAAAGATTTCTAGAGTTATCTGCCCAAAACTTACCCTCTGCGCAGTGTGTCTTGAACCCCATAAGAACCTGCCTGTGGACAAAGACCTGTCACAGGAACACTGTCCTTCAGCTGAGAACGCAGGCCACGAGTATTCTGCAAAAGATAGATAGCATAATACAAACACGCAAAGTGTAAGCTTTTATAAACTGTTCAAATTAACAGTTATCATGCTGCATTAATGCTGTAAGTCTCCACAGCTACATGCAAACAGTAAGGCCATGACGCATCACAATTTATTTAGAAGCGAACATCTAAGTGGCAAAATCATTTCTAAGATTTGAACATTTCTAACGTGGCAAATAAAAATAAACTGAAACAAAATCGAAGTGTAGATTCTAATTAATCTGCTCTGAATTACGAATAAAACGAACACACATGCTATGCTAAGTTAGCTAGCTAAACACCAACACAGCAATAAGCGCTCTCTGTAGGGAAAAACTAAATCTTACATAACTGTAAGAATTGCAAGAAAATTAACCCACACCACCACCTTGTAAAATAAAACTGGAATAAATAATTGTACATTGGAGGTCTACATTACCATCTTGTAGCAAGTTTCGTCTCTACACTCAGGTCAATCTCCGGAAGTGTAGTTATCATGTGATCATGACGTGTGAAATAATGACATTTTATTCGCTTTTAAATGCTAGGTAATTGTAAATATAAATAGTTTATGGTACAACGGGGGAGATCTAGAAAAACAAATATACCAACGTATAAATATATAGATAAAGAAGTTGAATATTTTGGAAAACATTCATTAACAAACAGCGAAAACGTATTTCAGCGAAAGGGGGTATAGCTCAGTGGTAGAGCATTTGACTGCAGATCAAGAGGTCCCCGGTTCAAATCCGGGTGCCCCCTCATTTTTATTTATTTTTTATGTCGAAGTAGTCATTTAGCAGTTAATACAACACAGAGAACCCATCAAAACAACTGATTCCTTGGAAAATACACGTGTAACACAAAAATAAAACTGGATGAGTGTCATGATTGAAGGGTAGTGCATTCATTAATGAAAAAACTAGTTCCGAACCAGCTCCCTGTGCATGAAATTGTTTCTTTTCTCAAATTGTTTACATAATAAATTTTAGATATAAAACAACCAAAATTATCACAACAGCACTAAAAACAAGTTTAAAATATAATTATTGTTATTAATGATATTCTGTTATTAGAACTTAACAGGTCAAGTCCACATTACTTAAATCAAACGGTTTTGTCAACTATTAGATCTGTTGTTTCATTAAGACTTCTTATGTTGAATTTGTTTTTTATTTATTCACCAATCAGTCACAAAATTAAAACCACCAGCAATTGTACAGAGTGGTTATCTGAGTTACCGTAGACTTTGTCAGTTTAAGCCAGTCTGGCCATGTTAACCTCTCTCATCAACAAGGCATTTCCATCCACAGAACTGCTGTTCACTGGATGTTTTTTTGATTTTACCATTATTCGTATAACGGGACAGAGGGCATTCAAAGAGGCTTTGAAGAGGGAAAGCTCTTTATTGAAAAAGTGTGAGCGTCTAGTGCAGTTGGGAATAACTCTTGTTTTCCCCATGGTCCAATGTATTGAGAACAGTGGAATCGCTGTACAAGCGAGTTGAATAGGGTGCGCACCAGGATTTTGTCAGATCATGATGAACTTCTAGGGAATAGTGGGAATTTACACAGGGAGATAAGGTACTTGTATTGCTGCCCACATCAAGCTCGAAATTACTCGCCAAGTGGCAAAGGCCCTTTGAGGTCACATGGCGTGTTGGGGAAGTCAACTATGAGGTGGTGCATACGGATAGTGGCGGGGCATGTCAGATTTACCACCTCGACCTCTTAAAACCATGGAGAGAGTTGTTCCGTGTATCCATGGTGATGGTAGTTCTGGACACATGTGGAGACCACATCTCACCATTGCAACATACAGAGGTTGCCTGGTTGCAAAAGGATTTTTCTGACGTGTTCTCACCTCTCCCTGGCCGCACTAATCTCATAGACCACCACATCGAGACAACTCCCGGGGTAGTGGTATGTAGACGTTCCTACTGCCTACCAGAATTCAAGAAACAGGTAGTACGGGAAGAATTAAAGGCCATGCTCGATATGGGGGTAATAGAAGAATCCCACAGTGATTGGGCCAGGCCGGTGGTTCTGGTGCCTAAGAGCGATGGATCGGTCCGGTTCTTTGTGGATTATAGGAAAGTCAACGTGGTGCCAAAATTTGATGCATATACAATGCCTTGTATACTGCCTGTATACGAACTGCTCGATCGGTTGATTGTGACTCACTTTTATTCGTCACTGGATTTGACAAAGGGATATTGGCAGATCCCCATAACGCCAATGTCCCAACAAAAAATGGCCTTCTCCACACTGTTTGGTTTACACCAATTTGTGACCCTTCTGTTCGGTTTGTTTGGGGCACCAGCTATGTTTCAGTGTCTTATGGACAGGGTCCTCAGGCCGCACGCTGTGTGTGCTGCTGCCTATTTGGATGGCATCATTGTTTACAGTAATGATTGGCATCAGCACATGCAGCATCTGGGGGCCATTCTGAGGCCACTGCGACGAGAGGTGCTCACGGCAAACCTAAAGAAGTGTGCAATTGGGTGAGTGGAGGTACGGTATCTGTGATTCCACTTGAGTCACGGTCAGGTGCGGCCCCAAATTGATTAAACCGCAGCAATTTTGACCTGCCCGAGAACCAAGACCAAAATGGTGAGACATTTCCTGGGGCTGGCTGGATATTATCGAAGGTTTGTGCCTAATTATTCAGATGTCATCAGCCCCTGACTGATCTCACTAAAAAGAGAGCCCCAGACCCAGTCTATTGGACAGAGCCATGCCAACAAGAATTCACACAGGTAAAAGCCGCACTTTGTGGCAGGCCACTTCTGCATTCCCCTGACTTCTCTCTCCCTTTTGTTTTGCAGATGGATCTATCGGACATGGGGTGCTGTACTGTCCCAGGTGGTGTATGAGAGGCGCACCTGATGCTGCACATTAGTCGGAAGCTCTCTATACGAGAGACTAAGTACAGCACCATAGAGAAGGAATGCTTTGGCCATCAAGTTGGCGGTCCTCACTCTCTACTACTATTTGTTGGGATGAGCATTCACCTCTGTTCAGACCATTCCCCGCTCCAGTGGCTCCCACGCATGAAGGATGCAATGCCTGGAACTCCGTTTAATTTTGAGGAGGTCAATAGGACCTCCTCGAGGGGGGTGGGGGTGGGGGGGGGCTTATTTGGAGGCGAGGGCATCGTTGAGCATTTGTCTGGAAAGAGAGTAAGCGATAAGGATTTTCACCTGCGATGAATTGCTGGTAATTGCTAGTTTCTGTGTTCGCAGTGAGAGATGGGGGAAATAAAATGGGCCAGTGCTCAGAGTGTGCAGAGAGAGCCCATCTGAGAAGCTGTTTGTCTAATTGGCTGCTGCCATTAAATTGAAGCTTATTTTGTATCAATACAAAGTGACATTCATGAGTTAGAATCGCCGGATACTAGACACCTGTAATATTGGGGCAAGGCAGGACAGGCTGAAAACAGGATGAGACAAGGATTATGTGAGAACCCAAGTGCAGTTTTATTTACAAAAAGCTGGTATCCAAACACATGAAACAAAGAAAACAAAAACAGAATATAAACCAGAACATATACTTGACAACAGCATGAAGTCTGACACGATGTTACACCAACACAATACTTGACAAAAGACAATGGCAAACATGAGGGCTTAAAAAAATGGACACGGGTAGGCACATGACAGAGTTCAATAGGGAACTGGATGGATGGGGTCCTTGAGGCATGGCCTGGCAAGACAGGGCATGGAGCAGGAGACCAGGACGGAGCCGGTGGTGGGTTTGTTGGCGACTCCAGGAAGGGAGCGGGGTCCAGCAGTTTGGGGGGTGACCAGAGGGCAGGGTTCAGGAGGGAGGGCGGAGCCATGGAAGTATCAGGGATTGGCCGTGACAGCGGAACAGTCTTAATGGCTGTGAGCACAGGCAGTGGCAGGGTAACAATCTCCATGGTCGTGAGCACAGACAGTGATGAGGGAATGACCTCCATGATCATAGGCACTGGCATTGACGGGGGAACAGCCTTTGTGTCTGTGAGTACAGGAAAGGACAGGGGAATGATCTCTGTGATCGTGGACACAGGCAGTGACAGGAGAATGGCTTCTGTGGCTGTTAACACTGGCAGTGATAGGGGATGTAGAGGTGGACTCTGGCATGGTGGCAACTGTAGGAGTGCTGCCATACTCCTTTCCTACAGTAAAGTTGGATCCAGTCATCAGCAAGGCATAATCAGTCAATTCCACCAAAGTCCATGTGATTTGGCCTTGAGACAAACAAGACTTGATAGGCTCTTCTAGTCCAAAACAGAAAATGTCCTTCAAAGTAACATCATTAAAGTTTACTTCATTGGCCAAATCGCAAAAGTCCACCACAAAATCCCCTGGGGAAAGATTTCCCTGGCAGAGACGCAGGAGTGCATCTGCTGGGTTCATGTTGAGGTCAAGTATTCGGAAACATTGGGGCAAGGCAGGACAGGCTGAAGACAGGACGAGACAAGGCGGTGATGACGTGAGAACCCAAGTGAAGTTTTATTTACAAAATGCTGGTATCCAAACACGTGAATCCAAAGAAAACAAAACAGAATTTAAACCAGAACATAGACTTGACAGCAGCATGAAGACTGACACAATGTTACACCAACACAATACTTGGGGGGGGAAAAAAATGGCAAACATAAGGCCTAAAATACATGGACATGGGTAACCACATGACATAGACAAACAATGATGAGACTAAACTAATGAACATGATAACAAGACTAATAAACAGGAACCAGTAATACAACAGAACTGATAATAAGATAACAAGACGCATGAAATACTCACATGACAGTAACAAATGAGGGGAACAGGAAATCGCATGACAAGGACACATGACCAGAAACATGGACAGGAAGTAAACTAATTTCAAAATTAAAGGCATCAAAACAAAACATGAACAAAAACACATTTTAATGTGACAACGCCAGACAAGAGGAATACAATTCAAGACAGAAAACGAGGACTCAATCCAAAGTCTTCTTAAGCATGCATTAAGAAATTTAATGGAAGAATACCCATAAGAAATTTGGATTATTTTTTCATACTTTTCACCTTGACAAGTGTGGCGTGAGGAGGGATTTGAAATAATGAAGAAAAAGTGGGTGTATAGAAGGACAATGACAACATTTGACAACAGAGCCAGAGATTCAAGCAGTTTAATGACCCAACAAAGTCCACCAAATTGTGGATTTGGGTTGGCATGTCATTCTGAATAATAACAACAATAATAACAATTAATAATAATAACAAACACAAAACCATTTACATGACATCCTAGTTTTGTGCTGAAATACTGCAAATATATATAGAGAGATTTCTTTACAGAGAGTATAAAAAGGAAAAATAAGAAACACAAGGTGCTACATGACCATTAACTATGACTATCAGTCAAAATCTCTTTTCAAGGCTTCTCGCTTATAATCATATGACATGCTGAGTTGTCGTCAATTTCTCTGCCTGTTATGTTTTTACCCCATAGCTTAGCATTAAGGAGACCTGAGTTTATTTTTTATATGTTTTTTTTGTTTGTTTTTTAATTAAAGGAAGGAGTAGTTGCATATATTAGATACAGCATCAAATTACTTCCTTCAGTGGTATTTGGTGGGTGCTAAACCACAGCATGTGGGCATCTCAGATCAACATGCACTGAGATCAAGTGCTTTCAAACAGCTTATGGGTTACACTGTTTTACATTCATTAACAAATTTATGCAAATAAAAGTGGTCTAATGAAGCCCTGCAGTGAAACAGAATTGTGGATCCTTTACCTGCACCACCTTTGGAAGTAAATCACATGTTTAGCATGTAACAATGGTCTCTTATTGTTTAAATTATTAAAGTTCATACTTGGCTAGTTGTTAAAGCTTTAAAGCTCTCTGCTTGCCTCGTATTTCCAAGCATGTGCAAAATCATGAAACAGTGGAACTAAACTGAGGGATTATAACAAGCCTGTCTCTACAATGTTATAACAATGCTTTTACACAGGATCAAGGATATCTTCTCATCTGCATCTATGAGCACACAATAGGAACAATGTAAGTCACACAAGTAGGTTTTTACATAGGTTTGTATAGTTCTATGCTATTTGAGGTCTCTTTGTTGTGTTTGAAGATTGCTCTGTTTGCAGATCATTCAAAATGAGTAACGACACATCAGCCTATGTTTAACTGTTACAATAAAGACTTGACATTTTGAGGTGTGTTAGAACAGCAAACATCATTCTCTATCAAAAATGTTAACTGTTAATATGTGGACACTTCTAAATAGCATGTTTGAAGCTAAAATGTATCTGTACTTCACTCTTTGTACATAAATGTGACCTAAAACTGAACATTTCTACCCTCTACATATTAGTTGAATAAGAATGAGGTCACGGTCCTGTACATATATATTTGTTATTAAAAAACACAGCTCGACATATTTTTTTAAAATATTGAGATATGTTTCTCCTCTGATTCCACAGTTCCACAACTTCCAGGATTTGTAGGTGTTACTAAATTCGCTAAGTTGTGAAATCCCCTTTATTGTTTTTTTCTGAAATGGATCAAATTAGCATTTAGATTGAAGAACGCAGAGCGGTCGGGCTTCCTTAAATGTTTGGAATGTGAGAACACAGCAGCTCAATGTTCTCATTTAATCACTGTTCAGCACACATTTATTAAATTTGAAAATGACCAAAACACTTTCATTAAGGGCAGTTAGGTAAGTTGTGTTTCTTCATTAATTCTAAGGTCATATTGAAGAAATTAAGCTGGACAGATTTTTAAAACTTCATGTTTATATTCTCTCATTTCTTCCATCCCCTCATTCCCTGATACCCCCTCTCCTCAAACTCCATCAAGCCCAGTCGCTGTTGTTAGGGTGTGGGTACCGCAGAATGTTTATTGCGGAATGTCTCAAAAAAGGCCAGCGTGCCCTTCGTCACGCTGGGAGAGGCCATTTTGGTCGGTGTGTGTCCTTGGTGCCTGGGCAGGAAGCTGGAACCATCCATGGAGTTGGCTCGTTTGACTTTGGAGCCTGGCCGCCACACTTTGGACCTCACAGGAGGAGTCTGTGCAACCAAACACTTCTGGTATTGAACCTGTAGAGGGTGTAGGACAAGCAAAAGTAATTCACAATGCAAACAATTCAAGCAAAACTTGGTTTGGTTTGATATACACTCACTGAGCACTTTAGGAACACTTTTACACCTACTTATTCATGTGATTATCTAATCAGCCAACCGTGTGGCAGCAGTGCAAAGTGGTTTGAGTATTTCTGTAACTGCTGATCTTTTGGGATTTCTCACACAACAATCTCTAGAGTTTACTGGTGCCAAAAACAAAAAACATACAGTGATTGGCAGTTCTGCAGACGAAAAACCCCTTGTTGATTAGAAAGGTCAACGGAGAATGGCCAGACTGGTTTGAGCTGACAGAAAGTCTATGGTAACTCTGATAACCGCTCTGTACAATTGTAGTGAGCAGAATAGCATCTCAGAAGGCACTACACTTAGAACCTTGAGGTGGATGAGCTACAACATCAGAAGACCATGTCGGGCACTTTATTGGAACAATAGTGGTCTTAATAAAGTGCTCAGTGAGTATTTTGGCATTACCTTCTATATGAGAGCTAAAAAAAATTCTGAAGTTATCAGATATAGAGTATTTTATTTAGGGTGAAAAAAAATCATTGATGTAGAATGACACTGAATGTCTGAACGAAAAGGAATAAAAATTCTGTCATTTACTCATTTATTATCATGTACTCACCCTCATTTTGTTGCAAACCCATAGTACTTTCTTTCTCTCATTTGCATATTTTTTCCATACAATAAAAGTGTAACCTGACAGAGTAAATTTTTTTGGGTGAACTATCTCTTTGGTCACAGATCTTGTCAATCTTCTACATGTCACCCAAACCCTCAAAACACACTAACCAAGTCTTTAGTATTGCCTCACCATGCATGCAGCCTGAACTGCTTCAGAGATGATCCCAGCATCGGGCTCACACCAGAACACATGACACTCAAAGCGCTGGGTTCCAGCGTCCACTATGACTGCAAAAGTGTGTGTGTCATGACCCACACCCAGGAAAGTCAAGTAACGTACCTGACTTTCCCAAAATGGGTCCTCTCCATCCTGAAGCAAAGCAAGAGGTGAAAGAAAGAGTGAAACTCAGAAAGACTCTAGCTATGTTTGGAAGAGCATACTCTTAGTTTTTCTAGGCCTATACAGAGCATAGTATGCCAATTTTTCCACTTGCTAAATGTGTAGCATGCAACAGAGCCTGTACCCAGTGTACTCTATCTACCATCCCCTGCGCTCAACATGGCTTTCCATTGTATATCAGAAACTATTTTGAACATCTTTTTCACATCTCAATATTTGATCACTAACTTTATGGCATCAATGTGTATTGAGAACTAGAGTTGGCATGGTATTTAGACTCACCTCTCCTCTCCATAAAGACAGAACTGTATCAGACACGTGGATGACGATTGGCTCCCACTCATCTCTGTCTCTGGAGTGCATAATACTCTCAATTGCTCTGTTCAGTACCTCCATTCCTGTGAGCGTACACACAAAAATACATTAACCACAAAACAATACAACAAAACCCTCCATGTTTATCCTGAAATTAGACTGTAGAGGAATAGATTTAACACTAGTAAGGACCTTGGAAACAATGTGTCAGTCTTGATATTTTTACCCTTCAAATTCATTGACCTGTTGACAAAATTTTATTAGTTCACATTTGATGGTAAGAATTGTTACAGTTAAGTTAAAATCACAATTACAAATTTAAAATGATAGTTCACCCCTGAGGCATTCATTCTGCACTGAAAATGCTAATAATTTGACTTTATTCAATTGATTGAGTAAATTTGTTTCCTCAGTTTTGAATTGAGTAATAGCGTCTCCAAAACAAAAGTTCACTTAACTTGGTGTTCATATAGAATTAACTTAACTATTTAACTAGATAAAATAGACTAAACTAAGATTTACCATTTTAATTTTAATTGAATTGACTAAAATTTCAATCATACAATAAAAAGCTCAAATAAAGATTATAACATATTCTAGGTGAATCATAGAATAACTTAATTCTCCACAGAAATGCATTCTTCAGAAATCCTTCAGTTTCACACGCACAAGGAGAATTGAGTGTGTTAACAGGGTCCAACTTGACCAAGTGAACACAGATCACTCTAATAGTGACATCGCAAAAAAAATATTTGCAAAAACATAAAATGACTACAAAAGAGCTAAAACCTCTATAAATTCGTAATATAACTATTTAAATGCCTACTATTTAATAAGTTACCTTTGACCAAAGAAACATGATTAAATAATTCAAGCACAAGGGATTATGTTTATTCCCCATAGCCATCATTTTGTACTCAATCGTTTGAGTTTTTAACACTTCAAATCTTAAATCTATTGATTTTTCTATTGAAGTTCAAGGAGCATAGATATCTGAGTTATGAGCCCAAAATGTGAAATTTCAAGTAATGTTTAATTAAGACACTTTTTGGGGATTTTTATCCCAGTAATGACAACATTTTTTACTGTGTGCATAACATCTCCTTTTGTGTTCCATGGAAGAAAGAAAGTCAATGTTGATATCAAAGGTACAAGTGCAACTTACCCATTGCCCTGGAGACAGGCAAGTTTCCCACGTACTCCACCTCAAACTTCTGCACCCTCTTCCTCACTGCTTCCAAGAAGTCCACTGTAAAACATGAATAACTGCCTTGTGAAAGAATACAATTCGCTTTGAGACATTACTCTCACAGAGAGGCTACTGATGGTTTACCTTGGCGGGGCAGGTCCTCTGGGGAGATGCTCTCCATAGTGAGAGAACGGGCCATGGAGGGCTGCAGTGCTGCTTTCTTAGCCATGATCTGTGGGCACACACAGATCACTGTCAAGAAACGACTCAGGACATGTTAATCCTTCAGTGTGCGATTGTGGTACCAGATCACTTCCACATCTGTTGTCTTTAACTTCATGGAATTAAATCCATCTTCATTCTTGTATGGTTCTTAAGGAACTCTTATTTTGACATGACACAAACCAGATTCTCCTCCGCCTTGTTGAAAGTTGAAAGTTTTCTACCACCTTGGAAACTTGTATAAGGTCAAGCCCAGAGCGGGTTTGATTACTGAGGTACTTTAGCAGTAATGCTAAAGCTGTTAGTTTAACTCTAATTCTCAGCTGTAGTGCAGAAGTAATCTGAGTGATCATGAAGTGAGAGACAGTTTCGGATATCTTGAAAGAAATTTGCACACTGACTGACACAGTTTGTAAATGTCAGCTCAACTACACACTAGATGTTGTTTTGTTGCCACCTGCTGGCTCAAATCTATAATGTCACAGGGATGAATGAAAATTCACACATCTAGCTGCTCTTTCACATCTGCACTTAGATGTTAGTTTGGAACACCACGAACACAAGCAGAGTGATACAAACAGTAAAGCATACATAAAACACCAAGCTGATGGTGTGAGCTATAAGCACTCTTGGAACGCTTCTCGTCCAATCAGATTCAAGGACCGGAACTAACTGTACTATAATGTTAATTACAGCATTCTAAAGTTGAATTCGACATTTGTGTTTCACAAAGTGACACATGGTCATACCTCACATTAAAATTTTTAAGCCATTGACTAACATTCAAGAAAAATATTTAACTTCTTATTTCTTACTTCTTACAATGTATACTGATCCTAATGAAGCCTTTGAGAAAATCCATATTAGATTTTAGTATAAAAGTATTGAAAAGCACAAAATCAGTTGGAAATACATTTTCGTAATGACATGTAAAGCAACAGGAATTTAAACTCACCTTGGAGCACATCTCATGCAGGGCAGATGCAATGGTCTTGGCTGGAGCGTTGCAGCGGAACACGTGGCACTTGAGCATGCAGGTGTCTTTATCACTGGCCACAAAGGCAAAGTCCCTACAGAGGACAAGTATACTGGGGTAAATAGCCATTACAGTAAGAGTGACTTCCACATTTGTTCTAAAAGAGTACAAGTGTACACATTAAGCATTATAAACTGATTTTTTTTGTTTTGTTTTTTGTCTTTTATAAAAGCAGATGAATTAATATTAATGTGGTCATTAAAAGGATGGCTAAAGAATGAAAACAGTTGTCAATAAAAAATGCTTTCTTTAAAAAAATCAAATCAAAATCATTTTATATAGGTTAGATACTTTATCTAATGAATGAGAGAGAAAAAAATATTGCAAAGAAACCATAATGTGGCAACATAATGATTCAATTGCATTTGACTTTGCCATAAGCACGCTGAAAGGCCACAGCTGTGACCAGCCCTTCTAAGAATAGGGCTGTAAAAGGTCAGAAAAAATAGGACAAACTCCCACGGCAAGCAGGGAACAAAATCAACCAAGTGATGCTAAACCATCTCTAATCTCTCCCCCCTGGACATCTACGACTTGTTACTGACCAAACATTAACCTTTTTCATTAACCTCAGACTGTCTCAGCTGACTGTAAGCAGCAGTATCGGATGTCAATGTGCTATAAATACAGAACATTCTGTCATTCTAAGAGATCGTCAGTATTTCTGAGCAAAGAAACAAGGCCCTATCTCTTCTCCTTCTAAACGCTTGTTCTTCAGCAACTCGTGCTGCATGCTGCGTCCATCAAAGAGAATATTTCATTTATGAATGTTACATTTGAGAAATATGGAGCAGCAGTGCTTCATACAGAGTGCAGCTTGAGTACACATAGCATGCTGATGCTGGTGAAAATCCTTGCAATCGTCTGCTCTCAATTATTAAGGGAGAACATGCAAGTCAAAAGGAATAACAAATTATTCTGGATAAAGAAGAAAGAGAGATGGAAACCATTATTGTGTGTATATTTTGAAGAAGGAGACACTCACGGTGTGCGAATCATTGTACCAGCCCTCAAATCTCACTGATGAAAGAACCCAGGGTTTCACCCAAACACTTGTCTGAACTATTGAGACTTTGAGGGTCTATTTATGGATTCACAAACAACTAAGCACATGTTCTTCATACTACAGGAACAATTGCTCATCTTTTAAGGTTGTTCTCATTGGCACATCCCTACTGAAAAGACCAGCTTCGATCAGTATGAATTTCCATTTTTTCGGTTCATGCTGGTTTATGTATGTACAATAAAATATAGACATTATTGATTGTCCCCTTACAAACTAGTGAATCTGTCCCCCCTCTGTCCAACCTTTCCACATAACTTGCACCATGTCTGCTGTGTGACTCTGTAAGGATGTAATCAGAGCTACTTGTAATACACATTTATGGTGTCCCCACATGGCCAATGGCGAATTATGTCCCCAAAACTCCAATAACTGCTACTGGGACTCTAATTGACCCACATAAGGGGGCCAAAGGTCTAATACATGCATTTATTGTATGATCTGTTTGAACACAGGGGGAGGTGTTTCTAGAGACATGCAGAAGAAAGCAATACTCAATACTCCATACCAATACTCGTACATTTTACAAGTACATTTAGAAAACTTGTGATTATGCATGACAGCAGAGAACACATCAATGACAGAAAACCAGCCTGATCTCATTACGTAAAATTACATAACACATAACAGTGGCGACATTTATGCACAATTATATTGCATGATTTATTACACGTATCATGTCAGTTCCGAGGTGAAATGTCCACTTTGTAGCGCTACAAGCTAGTTCCATTTTTAGGGTTAATGCTATATGCAGTATTAAATAAACAAAAATAGTTTCCTACACTGTCCAAATGATTGTGTCATTAAAAACAAATGTGACGTAAAAAAACAGACAATATTTTTAAGGTAAATGCATGTTTAAAATCAACAAAACCTACCCCCACCCTAAACCTAAGTGTTAAGAGTCATAAAAACAAATGTGCGAAGCACAATTGCTGAAGCCACCACGTAATTTTCCCATCACGTCTATTTCACTTTCGGCTCATGTGTCGACTTGTGTGCCCTTCAGGACTCATACTCTTCAGAAAGTGCAATGCTCTATCAGTGTTGAGCTACAGTGAAATTCGATAACGGAAACTTTTAAATGTGTAATAAATGTGCATTAATAGTGTTTAGATGTCTGTAGAGCGGAGGAGGGCAGGCTGGGCTGGAAAGACACATGCCCGGTTCCCAATCAGCCTGATGGGGCATGTGAGGGATAAAGATGGCCAGAGACGATAGTTCGAGAGAGAGAGAGAGAGAGAGAGAGAGAGAGAGAGAGAGAGAGAGAGAATTACATGTAGCTGCCCTGTGTGTGGTTATGTTTGTGTGTTTTTGGTTAAGTTGATCATTAAAATATTATTTATATTGTCAAGCCGGTTCTCGCCTCCTCCTTTCCCTTAAACTGTGTTACAATGTCATAAGATAGCATTGTATGAGGAATGGGGAGAAAAGAATGTGCTTATAAACTGATAATCAGCTGCTTTACACATTACCTTTGTGAAAGTAAATAAAAGTAATTATTGTTGTGGTGCCTGTAGTGTTTATTTCACCAGGAAAATGCCATGATACGTATAATGAGCCACGTAAAAATTATTTTGCAAAAATGAAGGTATTGTAACATGATTCTATGAAACCAGGTTGGAGAAAACATGGCTAGTGAGGAGCACTATTTCATAGACCACGATAAAAACCAGACATCACAAGACATGTTTTCTAGGTCTACTTTATAAATAAAGAAAAAAGTGCAGTTATTACCTGTCTCTGTTTTCACAAGTGATGGTTTTAAAAAGAAAAAAACAGAAAACAAAGGTTAATTATTGTTACAATAACAGAAATAAGTGAGAAACGCTTGCTCTACCATCTTTGTAACTAACTTTAGTCAGTAAGAACATGCAACAGAACACACTCAACAACAAAAGCAACACATTAATGCAACATATCAGAGTTTGGATGACAAATATTCCTCATCAGTGGTCCTTTGTTCTCCTGGAAAAGTGGAAGGCAACTAGAAATAGCTGTTTTGGGCTTCACTTCTACTGGGTTTGCACTGTAAATAAATGTAGTCAAAGACTGCACTGCTTCCTGTGTGAGGAAATATGACTGAACTGAAGAGCTGTATTAGCCATATAGCCACAGTTTTCTGTTAAACTGTACTGAATGGAGTCAATTCCATATTTCCTCTGCATATGATTGCATTAAAAAGTACAAAACGTTGTGAATTTCTCACGTTTAGACAGTTTATATATTGTGTTATATGTCACGCATTTTTAAGGAAATGCTGTATTCAAAAGACAAGTTGTTGGACCCCAATATTATACATCCCCTGAACATAGGAAAATGAGACGAGGAAGAGATAAAAAAGAAAGACAGGTAGAGAAAAGGTCGGCCTACCTTCCATTGTTGCAGCCCACCCCCCACACACGAATGTTGATTATGGGTTGGCAATGGATGAGACTGCGGTCCACAGGGTCCATTAAGCTGAGAGTGTCCTTCTTCAGTACCATCATCATATCCTGACCCTGAACACACAAGGATGCTTTGAGTGCTTAACATAACCTTCTGAGAGGGCTAAGCTAACAAGAGGTAACCAGTCACCATCATGTGATTTAATATACAATAATTCAAACTGAATCGTAAACCTTACAAACCTTATGATACATGATAATGGCAATACACTCAGCAGTATATAGCAGCATTGCCTGGTCTATCTCACAATCACTTATGCTATTAAAGGGCTTCCACTCTACTGTTATTACGCCAGGGTGAATTCATTCAATGGTCCTCCAAGGACATTGGAGGACCCCAGCTGAGCACATCTCATCTACTCTGAGTCACATGCAGAAGCCCAGGCTGTTCTCACCTCTCCCCAGGCGCCCACTGCACCCGGCACCTCAGGCTTACTGTGAGATAGCTGCTGGATGCAGTTGTTCACCGCCAGACTACTCTTGCCAGGGGTCAGTTCCTCTTCCGGGATCTCCACCCAGCCCAGCGAGCGCACAGCAAAACACTGAAAGAGAGACAGAGAGATTGTCCAAGCAGTACTGACACCTTAGGCATCTTATTATTTTGGACAACATCCATTGCGATAATTAACTGGGATGATTAATTATATTGACAACTGTACCTCCATATACACTATATGGAATATACTATACTATATTTAATAATATCCTTTTAATATTAATTTAGCACAGGGGTTTTTAAAACTTTTCGATGGCTCACTCATGGCTCACTGCATGTACAGTAAGAATCGAACCAGCAACCTTCCGCTTACTAGCCCTGAAATGCTTAGAAAGCATAGCTAATGTATCACCCTGTCCCGGATCGTTTTACATAGGTTCAATAAAGCTTTGCATTTATAATGCATCTCTTTTGCTTTTTAGAGGTCATGGCACACACACACACCACCCCCCCCCCCCCCCACCCCATAAGCACATACAATACTAACACACAGATCCATACACGTACACACTCATGGATTAACATGCCCTGATCGATGCTCCACTCCAAATCTGCCCTTTTAGTTCGACCAGGATGCATTTGTTTTATGTGTGATATTTACAGGACCTTGACTAATAGCACAGAATACAGTGATAAATTGTACAATAATTGAACAGTATTAGGGCAGCACACAGCAGGACTGTACCTTGGAGTCGGGGTCCATGTTGGCACAGAAATACTCTTCCTGCCAGGAAGCCCTGTGGTGCAGCGAGAAAGAACCTCATTATGCATATGACTCATCGTGGAAACACACAATTAAGTACTGTGCTCATTTCAGAAGGAAAAAAATTATACAAATTAAGTTAACAGAAGCTGATCATTTGGTTTTTTTTTTTTGCTTGGTGTTCTACTGAAAGCAGTATGTTTACATGCACTTTAAAAGTTCAATTTGAGTAAGACTAAAACATAATTTGTCTTTTTAAAATGTCAAAAATGGAAACGATTCGGTCTGACTGAAATCTTACCAGTTTGATTTCTGCAAAGTCTGAATAACAGACCTAGATAATGCGATTGTTTGTCCTGTGAGTGTGAACACGGCATATTTCCTATAATTATTGACTCTCAGAGGTTGTTCTCTCATAGCATACGTGCCCGTGAAGTGGAGTCAGAAATATCATCATTACAAGTTCCATATACATTAATGACCCAGCAATGTCATTTTTACCAGTGGGAAGTTCAGAATACTAGATGATCCCTGAGTAATTATTTCAAATACAGTGCTGAATTTTAATAACATCCCCCTAAAGAATCACCATTCAAAGTTTGCTTTACGCGAATTAAATATTTTTCCTTTTGCATTAATAAATCATAAGTGGTGTAAAAGTAATGCAGGTGCATTCACTTACAACAACAGGAACATACAGGAAACATATAATCATAAAGTGCATTTGCCATCATTAAATGGATAGTTCACCCAAAAATGTTCTCATTTACTCACCCTCATGCCATCCCAGATGTGTCTTTCTTTCTTCTGCAGAACACAAACAAAATTATTTAGAATAGTATCTCAGCTCTGTTGGTTCAATCAATGCAAGTGAATGGTGACCACACCTTTGAAGGTCCAAAAAGCACATAAATCCATGTCTTCAGAAGAGATATGGATAGGTGTGGGTGAGAAACAGATCAATATTAAAGTCCTTTTTTACTATAAATGTCCATCTTTGACCACCAACGACAATAGGTGGCAATATGCACCAAGAATGTGAATCGCTAAAAAACAAAAGAAGAAGAGTCTGGAAGTAAAAGTGAAGGTAAGATTTATAGTAAAAAAGGACATAAATATTGTTTTGTTTCTCACTCACACCTATCATGTCGCCTCAGAAGACAAATCACAAATGGAATCATATGGATTACTTTTATGCTGATTAATTTGCTTTTTGGAGCTTCAAAGTTCTGGTCACCATTCACTTACATTGTACGCACCTACAGAGCTGAAATATTCTTATAAAAATATTTTGTTCAGAAGAAGAAAGTCATACACATCTTGGAAGGCCTGAGGGTGAGTAAATGATGAGAGAATTTCATTTTTGGGTGAACTATCCCTTTAATTGTGTTTTTATTTTAGTTTGGATTCTTACGTTTTTTGTTTCCCACTTGAATACGTGACATGACGTAATCATAAGGAATGCCCAACTTGGACATAGGAGCTTCCCAGGTGCACTTGAAGGCAGCATTAGGAGACTCATAGTAAACATGAAAACCTGTTCCCAACCCATTTAATGTCTTTATAAAATTAATCAGGATATTCAGTGTTAAAAAAGGGTGGAACAATCGGGAATTGATTGGATCAAGAAAAGTAAAAAGCATCGTTACATATCAGAATGAAGCAAGACCTGAATCCGAGTTTGCTAAAACAATACTAAAGGCAAGTTGACTATTGGCTAACATTATCCCATAGCCTATGTGACATCAACAGAAAAGTAAATTCCTTCGAAATAACGTGTCATGCACTGATGAATTTAAGTATCAACTTTGGCTCGATGTTTCTCCTAAATTAAAAACGTACATACAGGAAGCATAAAGAGCTATACATTTAATGTGGATAGCTTAGTTCATATAATTTGGTCTCGGATGAATCTGATAAGAAATGTTTGATGGGATGAAGTAAGTCCCTGACATTTGATAACAGACTTTTGTATCCTGGCAATTCTAAGCTGTTGCGATTTCTCCAAAAACTCCATAGAAGCCATTTAAAATCACTAGACTCTTTTTTTTTTCTCAGGAGAAAAATCAATGAAGCAGGAGACTAAAAGGGATCATGTCCATTTGCTCTCCATTTAATATCACTGTTATCTTGGAGAAACAAGTGAGAAATTGAAGACATTGTGGTTTTCCTGTGTGGGCTCTTAAAAATGCGACTGGGAAAATGCAAATACTTTGTCACATTGAATAACATGCAATAAAATACACATAAAACTTAACATAACATAAGACATTTATTTGTATTCCCCTTGAGTGCACAAACTGTGCTCTTTAAGGCTGACTGAGGAGATAAACTTAATGTGACAGAGCCAAATAGTTCTCTCTCTCTCTCTCTCTCTCTCTCTCTCTCTCTCTCTCTATGCTGCCTCAGAGTGCTGACAAATAAATGAAGGTAATAGCACTCCCTGCAGCTGTCAACAATCTAAAAAACAATTTAGCAGCACCCAATCTCAGCTCTCCGAACAAGTCCTTAGAAAAGGCAATGGCAACCCTAACACTTAATAACGGCACGTTCCCTCCAGTCCAGTCTTTTCAATGAATGTACATACAGGAATAGTATCAGTATTTTGTCCTTCATAGACAAAGACTGTGTTTAGCACTACAAGGTCTGGACTCCTCTCAGTGAATTCCCAAGGTGATTTCTTGCTTTTGTTCAAGCATTAGTGTGACTGGGGCCTTATGACATTGTATCAGAGTGTTTGGTGCTTAGCCAAAATCAAAATGGCCTGTTTTACTGTCTGTTCCATGCAGTTTTACAGGCCACACCTGACAGGCTGTCTGGGCCTCTTTTGTCATTTCCACTGGCAGCCAGTCAAAAAGACATCTGTTCACAGGAAAGCCAGGTGGGTTATAATTATTTCAGGCATATAAATGTGTTTGTTCAATCAGGTGGCTACCGGCTTCATTGGGGAGGTAAACAAATTAGAAAAACAGAGAGAAAATATATTTTTTTCTATCTACACAGTAACAGATGCAGAATTTGGCTAAGCTTCTCTCTCTGTGTGTGTGTGTGTGTGTGTGTGTGTGTGTGTGTGTGTGTGTGTGTGTGTGTTAAGCTGGAGTTTCATTTGAATCAAGGGTGTGAAGTGACAGTGTATGTCTATGTGTTACTACACCCAACACATTAAAAGAATTGTGAGGAATTGTTGTTGATCTATGTAACAGTCTTTGTAAAACTGGTTGAGATATCTGAAATACTGAAAACTGGAATACTTGATTCTGGTAGATCACTCACTGCATACTTGCGTCAAATAGATTAATGACTGTTAAACTGCATAATTGGCCGTTGTCCCAGGAAACCCATTTTCTTATATGGCTGTACTAGTTTAATAGCAGCCTATAGACCAATACACTGACAACGTCACTGCCTATGTCACAGATGGAATTATCGTGGCCGGGTTACCCTAAAGAGAATCATCCGGATAAATGTAGTACTCTTATTTTCGTCGCATTTTCAGTGCGAACACAATACTAACATTACAAAATGGTGCAGAATAGTGCAGAAGTATGGGATTTGGGACACATGTAAAGTCTCTCATATCACCCCATCAGGAATTATTTTGTGATAATGACTGGCTGACTGAATTGAATACATACTACAAATGTTAATACTTACTCAGACTCAGTAATAAGGTTTTTCACATATATTGTGTTACCCTAGTAGGCCAGGTTATTGAGTCAGCATCCTTGGTTAGTTTTAAAACAACCTTCCAATCAAAAAAACACTTGTATTAAATTATTTTGAACTGAATTGTATTGAATATTCCTAACCCTTAAAATGAGAAAGAACTAATCGGTTGATAACAAGCCGCTAATCCTAAAACTAGTCTATAAATTTGATTGGTTGATAGGAATGTTGTTCAAGGGACAACAAGGATGTTGATCCAGGAACATCTCCTGCTTAGGGAAATTATGTTTCACCCCAAAATGAAAATGTTGTCATCTACTCACCCTCCTATTGTTCCAAACCCACATGACTTTCTTTCTTTTATATAACACAAAAGGAGATCTTTGGCAAAATGAAGCCTCAGTCATCATGCATTTTCATTGTATGGTGAAAAGATGCAAGGAAAGTGAATGGTGACAGGCCAACATTCTGCCTAATATCTCCTTTTGTGTTCCATGGAAGAAAGAAATCATACTAGTTCGGAACAACAGGAGAGAGTAAATGACTGTATTTTTTATGTTTGGAGAAACTATCCCTTTAAAGGATTTGTTCACCCAAAAATGATAATTTAGTCATTGTTTACTCACCGCTGTGTTGTTATACCCCCATAGGACTTTCTTTCTTTTTCTTAACACAAAGGGAGAAATTGTGAAAGAATGTTCAGTGATGTCATACAATGGCAGTTTATGGTAACCACCTCTTCAAGCTTCAAAAGAACACAAAAGTATAATACAGAAGTCTAATAAATGATTCCATGAGACTCATGATTGTTATGAAAATGATAAGGTGCGAAACAAACTGAAATCGAATGTATTATTTAGTGAAACTATTGACTGACCGTTATTCTCCTGAGCGCGTTTATGAGTCTGCACGCAAGCTTTAGAGCTCTTTGCACAAGAGCAACATTAGTTATGCAGGACACGCGAGATGGGGTGTTCCAGCTAAAACTTGTTTTGTTTCGTTTCAACAGGATCACCAGCAATATTAACAACAGAAAACACAACACAGCTGCACAATAACCAGAAAACAGAATTTACAATTGAAGAGTTTGTAGTGAAAGAATAGATTGTTTCTTTATTTGGTGTCATGCACAGTAACCCCGTCCACTATGAATATGCATGGTGTGAGCAAGAGGCGATTGTTTGTGTTCCGCGACTGCTTTAGGGTCCTTGAATAAGGTATAGTGCGAGTAAGGGCAGTTTCTGTTGGAGTTTCTTGTGCACCCTCAGGTAAGATATTGCCCCCCTAGGGAATTGGTGCCCTACGCAGACTGTGTAATATGCGTATAGGGAGCTACAGTACTGGTAGCTATATTCAGACCCATCTCTCTGTTTGATGGATGACTCCAGTTTAAAAAATGACTCCCTTTTTAAAAAAATAAGGCTTGTCTTTGAAATGCATCTATTAGGGATGTCATAAAATATCGATTTATTGATTGGCACGTTATTTTATCAATATATTTTTGAGGCATCGATATATAAAAATTAGCCAACATTTAAATTAGAAGCCCAATTTGCATGCTTTCCAATTCACTCAGTTGGCCTTGTTTAACAATCTGACGTAATGGGGGGTGCCCTCAGTGGTAAAGATGCTGGCTATCACCCATGGAGTTCGCTAGTTCAAATCCAGGGTGTAGTGAGTGACTCCAGCCAGGTCTCCTAAGCAACCAAATTGGCCCGGTTGCTAGGGAGGGTAGAGTCACATGTGGTAACCTCCTTGTGGTCGCTATAATGTGGTTCGTTCTCAGTTGGGTGCATGGTGAGTTGAGCGTGAATCCTCCACACGTGCTATGTCTATGTGGCAAAGCGCTCAACAAGCCGCGATAAGATGCATGGGTTGAAGGTCTCAGACACGGAAGCAGCTGGGATTCTTCCTCCACCACCCGGATTGAGGCGAATCACTACGCTTCCACAAGGACTTAATAGCACATTGGGAATTGGGCATTCCAAATTTTGAGAAAAAGGAAAAAAATCAAAAAGAAAGAAAAATCTGGCATATTAGCGTAAAATAACATCTACTGAAGCCAGTCATGATCACAAACACACACAAGATGAGCTGGTGTCACAGATGGCAGTTTGCAGGTTAGTGAAATATGTTTGAAGAGAGAGACAAAGACTATTGTGCAACAAGCTATCTGAAAATAAATAATTGATGTGTGAACAAGACATTGATTCCAAGCCTAGCATCTATTATTTCACTGCAAACTCTTCAGGTATATTTGTAAGTTCTGTTCTCTGGTTTGTGTGCAGCTGTATTGTGTTTTCTGTTGTTAATATTGCTGGTGGTCCTGTTAAAGTGAAACAAAACAAGTTTTAGCTTGAACACCCCATCTCGTACGCTGTGGAACTACTGTTGCTCTAAAGCTTGTGTGCAGACTCATGAACAAGCTCAAGAGAATAACGGTCAGTCAAAATTTTCACTAAATAATACATTAGATTTAGGTTTGTTTCTCACCAAATCTTATCGTTTGCTTTCATAACAATCATGAGTCTCATGGAATAATTTATTATACTTTTGCATTCTTTTCAAGCTTGAAGAGGTGGTCACCATAACCGCCAATTGTATGACATCACTGAGGATTTTTTTTTCTTCACAATTTCTCCCTTTGTGCTCAGAAAAAGAAAGAAAGTCATATAGGGTTATAACAACACAGGGGTGAGTAAACAATAACTGAATTAAAATGTTGGGGTGAACTATCCCTTTAAGCTTCATGCACTTTGATTCATAAACATCTGTGGCTTGTGCTCAGCTGTACAGCACAGATGTGATTCCCTCACCTTTCACTCAGAGAGGGCAGCAGGTTTTCAGTCAGTCTGCCTCTTGATTCTCGTCTGCCATCTGCAGCAGTCTGATGAAATCAAGAGTGGAGATGTGATATCTGGCTTACACACACACACACACACACACACACAGATCAGAGTATCTCACCTTGATCTGGCTGGCAGTGATTTTGTTAATGGTGTTTTGTTCCTCCTCTGCGCTGTAGGAGGGGTGCTGCCACTGAGTGGTTCCTGTGGGCACATGCCAGTAATAGGTGCCAGTACTGTCACGTATAGTCCGCCACCCTGGAGGCAAATCTGAGTCCAGCTCCAAACTCTGATCATTCCAGATGTTATCTTTAAAGACATAAGGAGAACCATCCATAATTGTGTTTTGATATGGTATGATATGTTGAGAAATGTCAAACTTATCTCCAATATTCATAAAGATTGTAATGCTCATACTGTGTTGGATTTATGGATTTCATATTAGATTAAGATGAAGTGTGTAATTACAATAACATCAGTGTGTGACAATATTTCTCCTATCCCATCTGAAAGGGATAATTCACCCAAAAAGGTAAATTCTCTCATCATTTACTCACTCTCTTGCCATACCAGATGTGTGTGACTTTCTTTCTTCTGCTGAACACAAATGAAGATTTTTAGAAGACAAATTCAGCTCTGTAGGTCCATACAATGCAAGTGAAAGGTGATCAGACCTTCGAAGCCCCAAAAAGCACATAAAAGCATACACGTAATCCACACAACTCCAGTGGATAAATCTGTCTTCAGAAGTTATATGATAGGTGTTTGAGAGAAACTAATCAAAATTTAAGTCCTTTTTACAATAAATCTCAACGTTCACTTTTACATCTGAAAGTGATGTGGTGCCTGTTTAGTTTCAATTTCACATCTGAAATTGAAAGAAGAGATTTAGAGTAAAAAAAGGACTTACATTTGTATCTATTTCTCACCCACACATATCATATCCACACTGAAGAAATGGATTTAACCACTGGAGTCGTGTGGATTACTTTTATACTGCCTTAATGCGTTTTTTGAGCTTCAAATGTCTGATCGCCATTCACTTGCATTGTATAGATCTACAGAGCTGAAATTGTCTTCTAAAATGTTTTGTTTGTGCTCAGTAGAGGAAAGAAAGTCACACAACTGGGATGTTATGAAAGTGAGTAAATGATGAGATAATTAACATTTTTGGGTGAACTATACCTTCAATGTGGATAGACAACTATATGTATGCCATAACTAGGTTAATTCCCTGAAAAGTGAATCAAGCTTGCAAAATGCTGCTCTGTATGTTTGAGCATCCCAACCAGCCCAACATAGCAATATTGGTGTGAGTTTGGGGCAGGACTATTTGTTTTTCCAATGAAAGATAGTTGGAGGATTCTGGAAACCTTTTTGGAAATAGTCCTTAGATTTGCAATTAGGTTTGGTGATGCTAGTGGTGCCGAATTACCCACTTCATTCTTATTCTGTAACTGGATTAATATGTAATTATTATATAACATGTGTTCACCTGCTTCACATGCATTTATTCATGAGATCCTAACTTGAGGGCCGTGCTCTGCACACTAATCCTGTCTTGTTAATGTGCCATACTAAAATTCCCACCCAGTAACACAGAGCCAGCAGCCAGCGACACACACACACAGAGAGAGACAGATTCAGCGAGGCAGGCACACACACACAGATTCAGCGAGGCATACACACACACACAGTGAGGTGAGGTCACTGGGCACAGATGTGCTCATGAGAGACAGATCAAGCAGATCAAGTTCTCATATGACCACATGACATGCAACTCAAAATGAGGTCAAAACTAAAAGTCTTATTAAAAATGGCTGGACAAACTTTTCATTGCCATTATTTCTATCTCTCTCAGCCTTCCTCTCATGCACACAGACATTACATTGTTTAATACTCTCCTCAACAAGTGCGTGATTCACATCACGGCATCATTTTAATGAGTGATAAAACACTTTTATACCATGCAACAGTCCCATAGCTGGATAAGCAGTATAAAAGGCAGCTTAGGGCTAACACACCACAACTCATGTAAGAGAGGAATTATTTTAAGACAGACGTGCAGAGAGAACAAATTAACAAGAAAGTGTTGGGGAAGAATTAATTTTGTTCTTATGAAAGATGAGAGAAAATAAATAGATAAAAAATGTTAATACAGAACAGATAGTAGTGTAAATATTTGTATATCTCTAAAGTTGTACATACACAAAAGCTTTTTTAGGACCTGTCCAAACATTGATTTTTGTACATATTAGTTTCTACCCAAACATACAAATATTTACATGTAGCCTGCACTTTATGAATGCAATTACAGTTGTACAATTGTACTCACCACAATTATACAGAGTGGGTATCTGAGTTACCATAACCTTTCTGTCAGCTCGAACCAGTCTGGCCATTCTCCGTTGACCTCTCTCATCAACAAGACATTTCTGTCCACAGAACTGCCACTCACTAGATGTTTTTTGTTTTTCGCACCTTTCTCTATACACTCTAGAGACTATTGTGTGTGAAACTAACTCTCCAAATTGTGTCTGAAACCAAGTTACTTGTTACGAACGTATATTTTATGGAACGGCCAGATTCTTAAGATTCATTATAAGCCCTAAAAAGAATCGCTTGGTCTATCTACACTCTATGTCTTTCAGTTATGTCCAAAGAAGTACTGGTGTACTAAGTACGAAGTGTCTACATGAGTGTTTGTGTGTCTCTCGCCATCCCCAAGGATCATCAATCATGTCCACATCTAACACCTCTATTTTTCTCGAGCATCCCCTTTCCTCTGCTCCTGACAGGCCATAATAAGCAGACTGTGTTGCTATGACATGTTTTTGTGTTTTGGGCTGGCTAGCTGTGCAGTCAGCTGGCTGAAAATAAAGCACACAAAGAAACCTTCCAGGTTAAATGTATGCTGGTCTAAGCTAGTCTTTTCAGCAGGGCTAACTGCCAAAGGCAGTTTTGTATAACTGTAATATGTATTTGCACATTGAAACACAAATGCACGATTGGTAACTGCTTGTTTCTTAGGTTTTGAGGCATTTAAATGGAAAAAATCCTGAAGAATATTACACGAAGAAAGGGAATATATTAAACATCACTCATTCTGTCACTAATGGGCTTAAATTTGTGCCTAGTTCTTCCTCCAGGAAAAAAAAACTTGACAACACTCAAGCTCGAGTTTACATTGAGCACTGCTTTAAATAATACTGCTGAATAATATACACACATTATGATGCACAATGCAGCAAATAATATACTTAAGATGTACTTGTCAAATGTGACATGTCCCTGGTTTAAAGAAAAGGCAATGAACCGTTACTGTGAGAAAAGGGAATAATATAAGCCCATTTCATGCTCTTAAGAGTCCTCCCATATTGAGCACTGGTAAAACATCTAATATACCATAATTAAATATTAGCAATATAATGCTGAAAAACAAAAATCTATATACAAGGCTACTGCATGGTTGTTAATGGAGAAAGGTGTTTTGTTTTTAAAACAGATGGTGTATTTAAAGCATCTAGCAGCTGAGGCTAACTGGACCATACTAGCCATCCAAACCTTGACCCCTGGGGAGTGATAGAGTTACAGTAAGATACTGTCTCGCTTCCTGTAATTGTGGTACTGCAGCTTTATGCACGTAGGTGGTGCTAAATCATTTCCCATCATGCACCCACTTCTATCTCCAAGGCAACGTCATAAGAAGCAATAACTACAGTTGGCATGAGTGGGGGGTTGAGAAATGGATGTTTGTGAATTATTGATGATCTCTCGAGAAATCTGTGCTACCTGATTGTTGCTATAGGGACTGTGTGTGATTGCAAATGTGTAATTTGTGTATTCGGTGTTGGAAACCTTCATTGTCTGCAGATATCTAAGTTGTATATGGATTACTACATATTGTCCATATTGATTACATTCCCTATTTGCCTTTCAAAGCTTAACTGTGATGTGTGATTTTTTTTAAATCCTAGTTAATATGCAGAGACTTTAAATTATACACAGGGTTGAGAGAGTTACTTTTTTATTCCACCTCAGATTACAGATTACATGATGTAAAATGTAATTTGTTTTTCTCAAGGTCAGTTACATAATCTAAATAAATAAATGCTCTTTTTGTTTGAGCATCCAGACTTGCCTGACATACTGTAGCAACCAGTGTTGCCAAACTCCTACTTCCAGAACCACCCTCAAAAGTCTTTTTTTACATGGATAAAGTTATTTACAAAAAAAATCGATAAATAATAACACACTGGCCTACCTATGTATGTTTATAAAATAAAAAGCATATAAAATGGGCACAAAACAAGTTCACAGACAAAGTGTGTAGTTTGACGGCCGCGGCTTTAAAACAGGCTTTACATAAATCTTCTAAGAAGTAAATTGATTGATCCATGCTCAGCAACAGACAAATTCCTAGGTGATGCAAATGAGTCCATACGCACCTGCTTTTGATCGAAAAAGGGTTTTGCACTAGAGATGTGCTTGGTGTCAATGCATACTTTGTATATTTAAATATAGCCAAAATAGCTACATGTCACAAAATATCAATACACATCGCAGCAACTATGTGAAAATCTCTAAATTTGGTGACAAATTCCCCAAACTGGCAACACTGACAGCAAAATTGGCTACGTTTACATGCAGCCTCATAATGCGATTATAATGTGATTAAGGCAATACTTCAATTAAACATTAGCTCATGTAAACAGAATATTGTGATTATGATATTGCTATTGATTATGATATTATTATATTGATATTGACAACCACAGTAAGATATGTGGAGTATTTTAATCGCTTTACATTGGCATGTAAACACTTAAATTGCATTTCTTTCACTCTGACCAAAGAGCGCCTATACCAGTGCTGCAGACGGATGATGTTCCACTCAAGCACAGGTTCGAAAACATTGCAAAAAAGAAGCTGTACTTACTTTTCGCCTTCATGTAAAAAAGCAGTTCCATGCACCGTTTTCCATCAGTTGTGCTCCTCCATCTAAAAGCCCCATGGCAAAAGAAAACATTTTCTGTTGTGAATGTCCGGTTGGAGTCTGAATTGTATGTTGGGTAGATGAAGTCTTTGAAATTAGTTTGTGCTCGCAGGTGAAACACAACAACATCCATTGTGTGTATTTCGATTCACACACAAATGACTCGATTAAATGACTTATGAACTGATTCTTTTTAGTTAATCAAACAAACAGCGGATCCAGTGTAGTCAAAAATTACTCTTAAGTGGTTCTTTTAATAAACTGTTCAAAAAGACTCACATACTGACTGACTAATTTTCCTTAGGCCAAGCTGTTGAATTCAAAGACACATATTTGCAACAAGTTATTTTTTTTTAGAAATATTCATTTATAAAAAAAGCATTAAACCATCACATTTCTCAGCAATTAATCAGAGTAATGGCAAGTAGCATGTAAACGGGATTGAAGTGGTTGTCCCAAATCATGTACACATCTTAATCTAATTATTCCTCATACTCTGATTATTGCAATAGTCAGAGTAGTGGTGTACATAAATGGTCTATAGTAGGGCTGCAACTAACAAATATTTTGATAATCGAGTAATGTAACGATTATTAGAACGATTATTTGACTATTTTGGCAATTATTGCAACGATTAATCATTAGCTCCTAACTGATTATACTGCTTGTGACCGACTTTTTCTCTTCTGCAGTATAGCTGCTAAAGAAAATGTACATTGTTTTAAAGGAGTATTAGATATTTTTATTGGAAAACAAGCCAAAACAAACAAATAAAAAAACTATTTTGTTGCAATGAATAATGGGGTGAAGACACTCTCACCTTTCTGTTCACTTCAATCCATCTTTAACTCACAAATAACTCTCTCTTTTTAATAAACCTGTGTATTGCCAATTTTATTCATGATAATAAATGATTCAATAAGTCATGAGCCATCGCGTTCTAATCTAGCTGCAGCAAGCATACAAGCTCAAGGGACGAGTGTCCCCGTGACAGAGTGTGCATCAGCTTGCTGCAGTTTCAATCTCTCCCCCTTAGATCGGGATATTCAAGCAACTCATAGAATAGGTGGCGCTGACCGCACAGAGAACTGCCAGTTTCGGAGCTTGTAGTTATTTACATGATCTGCTTTCGTATTATTTGAACTTTAATAAAGCTATAAAGCATTAAATATAACTGCATTTAAGATGTAACGCTGGGGTGTTTCCTTTAAAGATGCTCGACATGAAGGGCCTGAGTAGTTCAGCGAGTAAAGATGCTGACTACCACCTCTGGAATCACGAGTTAGAATCCAGGGCATGCTGAGTAACTCCAGCCAGGTCTCCTAAGCAACCAAATTGGCCCGGATGCTAGGGAGGGTAGAGTCACATGGGGTAACACTCTTAAAAAGCCATGAATTGTGTGGATTGATGGTCTCAGATGCGGAGGCAACTGAGATTTGTCCTATGCCACCACGAGGGCTTCTATCACATTCAGACAGCTGACACGTTAAATTTTTTTTCATAAAACAAGCATTTCATTGTTATAAGTGTATTCTGCTTAATTTTTTGGTTTCAACTTGTTAATAATTTGTGTTAAAATGTGTAGTTCATATGAACAGTGACAGTGCATATTATTACACATGCAAGTTCAACATTAAAGAAAATTACAATTGTTCTTTTTAATTTAATTTGTGACCCTACATTAGAGGCTTAAATGTGATTAAAACTGTTGTAAAAGAAATCTAAAATAAATCGTCTCTGGATTTTAAATAGAAAATGGCCGGAAAGTTGTTGAATGGGGGGGGGGGGGGGGGGGGTTTGGGGGTCTCGCAGTTTCTCTGTATGTATCTTTGAAGAGGTTTCATTCAAGCTGTCAAACCACAAAAAGACATACATGTACCTAAAATACATCGTGAAGGCTAAGTGAACGATACATATACACGATATATCTTCCACTGATGGCAAGAGTAAATAACCTTTGACATTTGATAATGATTTGAGAAGAATTCAATGGAAAACTATGCGAGTTATGCAGCCTTAAAAGACTGGTTATCAACATGGGGCGTCAGCCAGATGCGTTCCCTTTATTTAATCTGCAGCTTATGCTTTACCAAAGTTGTGTTGAGAAAAATGTTTGTAAAGGAAAAGACTATTGTGCAACAGGAAGCTCTATATATCTGAAAAATCCCGATATACACCTATTCATCCTTATTCATGCGATTATCCTATAAGACAATAATGTGGCAGAAATGCGATGAATCAGTTAGTTCATATCAACCATCAGAATAAGGAAAATAATTCAATCTCAGTGATTTTTACCATGGCATGATTGTTGGTGCCAAATGGGCTGGTTTGAGTATTTCTGTTACTACTGATCTCCAGGGATTTTCACACACAACAGTCTCTAGAGTTTACTCTGAATGGTGCCAAAAACAAAAAACATCTAGTGAGTGGCAGTTCTGTTGACAAAAATGTCTTGTTGATGAGAGAGTTCAACAGAGAATGGCCAGACTGGTTTGAGCTGACAGAAAGGCTATAGTAACTCAGATATCCACTCTGTACAATTGTAGTGAGCAGAATAGCGTCTCAGAATGCACAACACATTGAAACTTGAGGCGGATGAGCTTCAACAGCAGAAGACCATGTCGGAACTTAGTGTTCCTAATAAAGTGCTAAGTGAGTGTATATCAATAAACATCTGGAAGATCTTCTGATTACTGATGCACAAAAAAGGCATCAATCCCAAGCCTAGTCTACACTAATATACTTTTGAGGAGGCTTTTTGACAGGGGTATGGAGGATGGTGGTCAACTTTAAACTTAAGAACATCATAATATATTCTAATGGTAGCCCTTGCTGTAGCCTTTACTCCATTAATGTAAACTGCAATTAAATGACTGGATTACTTATCAGTAAAAAATGAGAAAGGCTAAAATACAAGCAACAGTCATCTAAAATATTGCTTAAATAGCTTTGTGGCTATTGGTTTACATAATTGTCCCATATCTACACATGCAGTCTAGGTGACAAAAAGGAAAGTTGTTTCAGATGCAGAGCAAGCTATTTTCAATTCATTAAATTTTTTTTAGAATAATATGAACTGATGAATCATCCATTAAGAAATTTGTATTAAGAAGATTGGCTAAATATGTTCTTTGTTGATATTACTATTGGTAAAATGGAATAATAATAATAATAATGAATGATTATAGTGCACATTGCTCCCAAACAAGGGAACAATGTGCAAGCTGAGAAAAAAATTAATTAGAACATGTTTGGGTTTTAACTTTTGGACTTAAGAACACATCAGAAAAAAATTATTGTATGTGCATCAGGAGAAAAATAATCCCAATTGTGTTATGTCAGTGGTCAGATAATCCCAAATGGTGTTATGTCCGTGTGAGGTCAGATCGGCAAGATTAAGACTTGCGGTGGATCAAAACATCCATCTGGAGGCTCAATAAATCAAGAGGCAAGACACACCATTTTACTGAAGACATTCTTGCAGGGGGGCAGGCAGTAATTCAGGCAGAACGTATATCAATATTGATTAAATTAAGAAAATGTAACTCAAATGCAATCGATTCCTGTCTATCTACAGAAGTCAGTCCTTTCATTAGCATACATTCAGCACTGTGTCTAAAACCCTTGTGAATATCTTAGTGTCAATGCCTTTGATTTTAAAGAGGCTATGCCAGAGACAAATACACACTGTTTCTCTCTCTCTCTCTCTCTCTCTCTCTCACACACACACACACACACACACACATTCCTCTCAGTGTGTTTAAATTGTTTTAAGAGTGATGTTCAAGACACACTGAGGACAGTTTGTGTTTTCCTAGAGCTGTTGTCATCTGAATTTGAAGAACACCTGTACCTAGAGGTTATGTGATAGTTTAAGTTTTTAGCAAAACAGTCTTGACACTTCATAATTACCTCATGCAGACAAAAATCAAGATATCAACAAGTTAACGCTCCTCAACAGGGAAGTATAGCTGTCTTAATGTACGTTGGGTGGCAGCAGTAACTTTTGACAATCTGATCAAAACATGTTGAATGCTGAATGTTTAACATTTAATGTGTAAGAAACTACAACAAGGTGTGTGCAAGAATAGTAAATAAACATCAAGTATGGTTGAAACTCTTTGTGTAAAGGCAACCATTATAAATTGATTGTATTACAAACTATATCAGGGTGAAATTACATTTTGCATATAGCAAATGAAAACTATATTTAGCAGTTTTGCAATACTAAAAAAGTCATTATGATATTTATATCGTACTGTGAAAAAAATAATATTGTATTTACATTGTAAGTGTTTATACTACCTTGGTACTACCTTTTATCATCGCTGATTTTAATAAAACAATATAAATATTTGCACAATATTATATTTTCTATTGTAAAAAAATCTAAATGTAGGCTTCAATTTCTTTTAAATATATGCCTTTAAACCCTCTAAAAATTGGCTTGATTGTTTTGATTGGTGGGGGTTATCTTCCCCTATCCCCCCACTTTCACACACACACACACACACACACACAATCTACGCCCCTGCTCCATTCACTTCCATTGTAAATTCCCTGACAGTAACCTTAAAGAAAAGGAGGGATGAGTCAAACTTATTCTTTGTAGTAATAAACATTATTCCACAAAGCCGTCAACTGAGTTTAAATTCTATTGAACCTGGAATATTTCTTTAACCCAGGGTTTATAATGACACTGGATTAACAATTCAAAGTTTAAATCCATAAGAGAAAACATTGTCAACAATTTTAACAGGCAAACCAGTACATTCAAGCTTTCGATGGGTTTGAGTGAGAAAATCAAGACTTGTGAATCAATACCAAAACTGTTGCTCCCCTTTAATTCAGGTACAATCAGTGCCAGTTAACTAAATGTTTGTAAAATTGTCTTAAAACATGGGCTCTGTGAGTGTGTCTAGTATGACAGCACATGTAGTTAAAGTCAATGAGCAAGTGAGCGGTGGAGAATGTGAACAGCAAACAATGAATGATTTCAAGCTTGGGATGAAGGGAAACTCTTCACACTCACCGCCTCAACTACATGGCAACATTAAACAGGAAAAGAGTGAAGAACAAAGAGGAGGCAAAAGTGCAGATGCATCCATGTACCTACCGTCATAGTTGACAATGATGATGGCGAGCATGTAATCTTTGCCCAGCATGGTGAGAGCTGTGTCTTCCCGAAAGCCCCCCGAGGTTAGCTCAGATACATTCCAGTCCAAAGCGTCCCAACACCAACGACAAACTCTGCAGCACACACATACACTCAGTCAGGAAT
Source organism: Moxostoma hubbsi (assembly GCA_032164185.1). Lineage (NCBI taxonomy): Eukaryota > Metazoa > Chordata > Actinopteri > Cypriniformes > Catostomidae > Moxostoma > Moxostoma hubbsi. The sequence continues at coordinate 8,104,267 of JAVLUX010000042.1, forward strand.
CCACTCATATGCCAAGCGGATTAAAATGTCCTCTCTCTTTCTATCCCTTGTTTATTTTAGCCCTGTGTAATTTCACTGCTGTCTAAGTGTGGCTATTTAAATCTGTCACATCTTTCTCGTTTTGTCTAATGCTCTTGTCTCTCTTCTGTTCACTGTTTTCCGTCTAGCTCAGATTGATGCCGTTTTGTGAGATCTCTCTCTCTCTCTCTCTCTCTCTCTCTCTCTCTCTCTCTCTGTGTGTGGATTTTGTAATTTAGTGATGCCTGCAGCTACTCCCCCCTCCTTCATTCCCCATCACTCTTTCGCTTGCAACTCAAGATGTTGGTGCTTTAAGGATGGCTGACCATATAGCTGACGGATGTAAAGTGTCTTCTTCACAAACAATTATGCAGGTCATTTGTAAAGATTTTAAAAGGAGAGTATACATAAAAACAGTCAAATAGTGCACAAACTACAGCATGGCCTGTGTTTTTGGGAAGAATGTGTATCTTCAATCTGTTCCACACAATAAAGCAGATAATCACCATCTGCTAGTGGAGAGGACAATAAATCTCTCTCTCTCTCTCTCGCTCTCTCTCTCTCTCTCTTCATTTTGATACTGGGTTTGTCTTCGAAGAAATAATAGAAATATAACATCTGAATTATTCGAAATTTACTGTAAAAGCTTCATTAGACTTTAAGCTCATGAGCAGATAATGAATTTATTAAAACAGTATCACTGAATCCTGAAGGCGTGTTTTAAAAAAAGGAATTTATGACTCATCCAACTTCACAGGAAATATATATATATATATATATATGAGATAAATAAAGAGATTCGGGTGTTCAGGGGTCTGTGATTTGCGTTGATCCACCTTAATTCATCACGTCATGAAGTGCGTCATCGTCCAGCCTCTGTTTGCATCATCCTTTTGGTTACCGTGGCAACGACTTCTCTATCTCGAGCATCTGTCCAGAGCTCTTCTACCAAGGTGAAATTTCAATGTTAGCAAAGAAATGAATAACGCAGCAGTCCCATTCACATTATATGGGAGAAAAGAGTTCGTTTTTTTAAATGGGTTTCTATGAAGCAGATGCTTCTGTGTGCTGAATAAACTGCTTTTTAAATTAATTAACATTTTTACACGAAATAATAATTTTTGAATTAAGTATGTGTGGAGTTTAAAATTTGTTTGCTGTTTTATGAGAGTAGACGCGGATAATTTTGCGACAGGTAGGTGTCAGTTTACGGCTCTACTCTTTTATTTGTATGGTATCCGCAAACGGTGACTTATTGTCGTACCACGCTGGTTGACCGTTATACTCACTCATATGGTAAAAGCGGCAAGTTTATTTTCTCGGTCAATCTGTCTTCTTCTGCAGTCACAAACAGAGACGGGCTTGCGCTTTTTCAATAACCAGTATAACAGGCTACATACGATAGCATTATTACACAATTGCATTTTAATAAAAATTTTTAAAAACACATAATAATTTAGGTCTATGGAATAGCCTTCATTGTCTGAAATTAAACGTTCTGAATTAAAGGAATATTCATTTAAATTAAGCTCAATCAACAGCATTTGTGGCAAAATGTTGATAACCACAAAAAAAAAAAAAAAAAATTCGACTCGTCTCTCCTTTTATTTAAAATAAATAAATAAAAATACAAATAAATCGAGGTTACAGTGCAGCACTTACGATGGAAGTGAAGGGGCACAATGAAAGTTAATGGAGCCAATTTTTTGAGAGTTTAAATAAAAATCTGATGCTTAAAATTTTATAAAAGCATTTTCTGTTTAAATTCTGTTTGAGCTGTAAAGTTGTTTAAATTGTAATTTTAAAATCATTTTACGGCTTTAGTTATTTTGTTGACATTACATCATCATGGCAACAAGTTGTAAAATTGGCTATAATTTAACACAGAAAAGTTTAGTACGTGATTTTATCACACTTTCATCTTGCTAACACACATGTTGTTTGTCTTGTGGCTATTATTTTGAAACCGCATGTATTTAATGCTTAAAAATGGGCCCTATTCACTTCCATTGTAAGTGCCACACTGTAACCCAGATTTTTGCTAATAAGTCCAAATACATTTTGTGGTAAGTAATATTATGCAACAAATGCTGTCAATTGAGCTTAACTTGAATTGAACCCGGTATATTCCTTTAATTACATGATTTGGCCAGTTGACAAATCATTCTTGTTGAGTTTTTTCAACATCAGGATTAAATTAAAGTATATCTGTATTAATATTCCATGTAACTCCACAAGTTGAGTCTGAAATAGATCATTTTAAATGGTTGTTATTCTCTGTCTGGCATGTAGTTTCTTATGACCGGAAACAGAAAACAGTCCAGCGGTAATTAGACTCATCATGGCACTGTCCAGTGGTTAGTCAGGAAAACTGTGGATATATTAGCTACTGTCCACACATTAAATTCTACACCTTGCTGAAAAATGCTCCCTTTTCACAGATATCCAGAAAATAATTAATGGAAAGATAACTTTTAGGGTAGGTCTTTGAGGTTTACAGTGTTTAACACACTATGGATGGCAGATGTTTGTCAAGCAAATGACTTGTCACATTTTCTCAAGAATAATCTGGGAAACGATTTTCGACAATGCCAACATAAAAAGATGCAAAAAGGGCAGACAAAATGAAAACATAAGCATCTGCAAAACAACCTAGAGCTTATTAAGAGATGTCTAGTTAATAGCCTACTTATACATTTACATTTGTTAATATTGTACATATTTTCGAGCCGTTGTGTTTGTTTAGTCCCTAATAAAATTATTTCATTGTATATATATATATATACAGTATCTCACAAAAGTGAGTACACCCCTTACATTTTTGTAAATATTTGATTATATCTTTTCATGTGACAACACTGAAGAAATGACACTTTGCTACTATGTAAAGTAGTGAGTGTACAGCTTGTTTAACGGTGTAAATTTGCTGTCCCCTCAAAATAACTCAACACACAGCCATTAATGTCTAAACCGCTGGCAACAAATGTTAGTACACCCCTAAGTGAAAATGTCCAAACTGGGCCCAAAGTGTCAATATTTTGTGTGGCCACTATTATTTTCCAGCCCTGCTTTAACCCTCTTGGGCATGGAGTTCACCAGAGCTTCACAGGTTGCCACTGGAGTCCTCTTCCACTCCTCCATGACGACATCACAGAGCTGGTGGATGTTAGAGACCTTGTGCTAAAGACCTTCTGTTTGAGGATGCCCCACAGATGCTCAATAGGGTTTAGGTCTGGAGACATGCTTGGCCAGTCCATCACCTTCACCCTCAGCTTCTTTAGCAAGGCAGTGGTCATCTTGGAAGTGTGTTTGGGGTCATTATCATGCTGGAATTCTGCCCTGCGGCCCAGTCTCCGAAGGGAGGGGATCATGCTTACATTTACATTTATGCATTTGGCAGACGCGTTTTATACAAAGTGACTTACACTGCACTTATTACAGGGACAATCTCCCCGGAGCAACCTGGAGTACCTTGCTCAAGGACACAATGGTGGTGGATGTGGGGATCGAACCGACAACCTTCTGCTTAAGGTTTAGTGCTTTAGCCCACTACGCCACCACCACTCATGCTCTGCTTCAGTATGTCACAGTACATGTTGGAATTCATGGTTCCCTCAATGAACTGTAGCTCCCCAGTGCCGGCAGCACTCATGCAGCCCCAGACTATGACACTCCCTCCACCATGTTTGACTGTAGGCAAGACACACTTGTCTTTGTACTCCTCACCTGGTTTCTGCCACACATGCTTGACACCATCTGAACCAAATAAGTTTATCTTGGTCTCATCAGACCACAGGACATGGTTCCAGTAATTCACGTCCTTAGTCTGCTTGTCTTCAGCAACCACTGTTAAACTGTTAAACCGCTGTATGGTCTTGGCCACCGTGCTGCAGCTCAGTGTCAGGGTCTTGGCAATCTTCTTATAGCCTAGGCCATCTTTATGTAGAGCAACAATTCTTTCAGATCCTCAGAGAGTTCTTTGCCATGAGGTGCTATGTTGAACTTCCAGTGACCAGTATGAGGGAGTGTGAGAGCGATGACACCAAATTTAACACACCTGCTTCCCATTCACACCAGAGACCTTGTAACACTAACGAGTCACATGACACCGGGGAGGGAAAATGGCTAATTGGGCCCAATTTGGACATTTTCACTTTGGTGTATACTCACTTTTGTTGAAAATCCCAGGAGATCAGTAGTTACAGAAATATTCAAACGAAGCCCGTCTGGCACCAACAATCATTCCACGGTCCAAATCAATGAGATCACATTTTTCCCAATTCTGATGGTTGATGTGAACATTAACTGAAGCTCACATGAAGCTGTACAGGTCTTCCTAATAAAGTGCTCAGTGAGTGTATTTGTTGGATTATTTGATTAAATTATGCACTTTAGCTCAATTAGTTTCACTTTAAATATACATTAATGGAAGCCACACTTAGGAAGAGAAATAAAAACAACTGGAAAGATTAATCCAATTAGAGGATGTAAAACCTCTTTGCAGTTTTTCACATGGACTATTGCATTTTGAGTGATTTAATTTAATCCGCATTGTAATTACTTTTATTTAAAAATAAATAAATAAATACTTTTAATGGTTGTGTTTGTATAGGCCCTAAATTTTTTTATTTGATGATAAAATATATAAAAAAATCCATTAACGTTTGCATTCGTTCTTTTATACTTGGGTTAAAAGGCTCCCAGGGGGCATACAGTGATAGTATAATGCTTATTTAAAATAACCACTTCAGAAAAGTTTAAACGTTCCCTGTTATTTCAATCACATTTGGCATTTTATAACATTTCAAGTATTCTTAAAACAAATGAATCTCCATTGAGACTGGATCATTTCATTCATCGCCAGGAAAGTTTTAGAACGTTCCCTGTAGGTTTGGAGAACGTTTCCCAAAAGTTCACCTAACCTCTTAGGCTATATACTGATGTCAAACTTAAGACATTGCACCCAATGATCTGATGCAGGGGTCGGCAATGGTACGTGTGCCAATGCATGGAGGGGTAATCACTGGAATGCCAGCAACAGAAAGAGAGTAGACTACATTATTTATGTAAAATCTGCATCCCAATCTACATTTTGATGTAATCCTTCCTCATGATCATGTAGCGTGTTTTCATGAGCTGAATTTTAGGCTAAACAAACAGTTAAAATGTGATTAGACTGCAGTATACCCAACAAGCTTGTGCAGCGCATGCAAGCCATTCACGCATCACGAGCCGACAGCGCTTCAATTTCGTTTAATCGCAGGAGTAAACACACCAGCATTGCTTCGGTCAGGGTGTGCGGATGACAGCCTACATTCAGTGTTTAAATGTATTCTTTTTGCCTTCAGAACAACACGTGAACTAATAAGGAAAACACCACTATTAATCCTTGAGATTCCCAATGCAGTATACGGGTACCATCCTTAAACCATGGTCACAGTCACACTCAAAATTACATTGAACTATTAAAAGAGAAAACATAAACCCACATCTCTATTCAAAATATTAATTAAACCTGAAATTTCGGCTTTTGGAGGTGCGATTCACTGAAAACGGTTAAATAGTTGATCTGCTTGTGATGGGCGAATGGTTTGCACGCGCAGCGTGAGTCGTGTCACACTTTAATAGTGTTTAGCTTCTCATTCAACTGATGAAAACACTGCGTGAACACGAGGAAAGATTAGATCAAGATGTAGATTGGGATGTAGGTGCAAAAACTTCATATAAATTAAATAGACTGCTCCTCTCTCGCTGTTGTGTACTACTAGTGATTACATGAGTACAATGTCATAAAATAAGAAATATTTAAGATTCCACACAATTTTGAGATCAGTAATCAAATAAGCAAATTTGTGACATTAACTTTAACTCATTTTGTACAAATACAGGTTTTATTTAATTAAAGCACTTTCACAAGATGTGCTGTGAAAATTCACATGCATGATCGTGACTTTATGATAATCATCGGGTTTTGCACAAATTTTTCACGCAACTGTTAAGCATGATAATATCATTTGTGATGAAAAATGAACAATTAAATGAGAAAAAAATATGTGATTTTCCTTAAAAACACGTGTCATAATGCCTGAGTTTCTATGGATGTTTTATACGATCGGGAAAAAAATAACGTGCGTACCACAAACATCTTTCAGACACTAACACCCTTCTGACTGATTTTTTTAGTAAGCACAAACACCCATAATTGCTTTACTTTATTTAGAGCTATTTTATTACAATATCTGAGTCAGGCAAATATAATCAAACCAAAAGTGTTATTTGGGGCTGTCCTGCGTTTCAGGTTAATAATCGAGTTCAGAATCTTTGATCGTGCACAAGCGGACATGGCGGACAAGGTTGGTGTGTCGGTGAACTTAACTAGACGTTTCTTATTCTCACTTTCTATTCTTTTTTGATACTGTCATCCGTTACGATTTAGCTTCACACAGAATAAATATGTACATTCTGCTGTTCCGACAGTTTGTTCAGATTGGTACTTTGTTACTAGTTTCAACATTAGTCTTTAAGACGTGTCTTCTCTGTCACTTATCCGTCCATTACGATAAAGCTCTTAAGTTATCAATTTTTTAAAGGTCTTACTAAAATATATGCAAAGGACTGTGTTTTCTTTTATGCCATGCTGTTATGCTAGAGACCATCGAGTACCATTTTGTGGGCACACCCGCGATGACTCATACCATCCCAAAACTATAAACAATATTTTGTTGTTGTGTTTCTTGAACAGGATCCGTTCAGGCAGTTGAAAGATCTGTCCTTGCTTAAAGATCAGCTTGAAGACATTCAGCGTCGGGTGGAGAATGAAGTTCAGGATGGGATTCCACAGGCAAGACTTTTGATTTTTGTCAATCTCATCAATGCTTTGTGTTAATGAAGTTCTGCATATTCTCTCTCTCTCACTTACTCTCTTTTGCTCTTTGCCTCAATTTAGGGTGGAAGTGTACTCAGTTCTCCCTTCCTCAAGGGCTTTTTGGCTGGGTATGTGGTGGCAAAGCTGCGCTCCTCTGCAGTCCTGGGAGTTCTTGTAGGGACCTGCACAGGCATCTACGCTGCTCAGAGATATCAAGTGCCAAATATTGAGCAGACTGTGAAAAACTACTTCAGCTCATTTAAGAAGGGGAGATAGAGGGAGCCATATAACACGTTCTCAGAGAAATGGTGCCTGATCCAACTTGAACACGTTTCCCTTGAACTTGAGTGCTTTTTAAAAATGGTATTTTATTGCCTTCCAATGGCTTCTTATGCCACTCATCAGACCACAGGTATATTTGGCAGCTTACATCCAAAGTTGGAATTAGTTTGTCATCTTAGCACCTTATAGTTTATTTTCTATTTGAAACTTGAGTGCACAAACAGCTTATGTTTTTACAGGAGTAGACACCCAAAGCCCACATGTTGGTACAAATGGCCCAATTTTTTTTCTTTATGTGATCAGTCCTACATATCATGTTTCCAGTGTTTGTGTTTACAGTCAGTCTGTTACATATCATTATTTTATTTTTTTTAATGTAGAGATTTAAGCACAACACACGCTCTGTAAATAATAATCTGACCTTGAAGAATTACCTGTTAAATGTAAGAGGTTGCTGGATTTTGAGTAGCTGAAGCCTCTTATATAGTTTCATATATATTTGTTGGAGTTTCTGACTCAATTTTGCACTTTAGCTAAACATGAATGGAAACCACTCTTGGGAAGTGAAACTGAAAACTGGAACAATTAATACAATTTGTTTACTTTTGAAAGATTCTGTTGCATACAAAACTTTTGCAAGAATTTTTGGGAATAAAAACTTGATACAATCCAGATTAATCTATGATACACATTTTAATTCAAGTAAACACTAAAATCAGATGTAATGTATGCTTGGGTAATTAAGACAAAAACACACGTATAAAGTTGTGTCAGTGCATATGGGATACATCTATACAGATTTAAAATTACTATTATGGCCTGAAATTGCAAAACTTCAGATCTGGTATACAAAGGCACTGTGATCTTTGCAAAAAAAAAAAAAAAAAACTTTGGGGGAAAGAAATTCGTTTTTTATGTTTATTTTCCATGCAATTTCATGTCAAGCTTAGCATTTGTCATACAACTTGGAAGTTCACGAAATTGACTCATACGTGAAATTAATTGTTAGTAAATTTCATTTTCCATCTGTTTAAGTTATCCATCCAGTCCTTCTGAAATATATACATTTTACATCTTCATACGTTTATAAGTTCACACAATAGGTCATTTAAAAAGGTTAGTAAAAACAAAAGAAAAGGTAAAACATAAAAGACCAACACTGTTAAAGCTGATTTAACATAGCTTGTAATTATTACCAGTATAATGCATGAAGAACAATTATCCTTGTTTTAGATTTAAACTACTGACAGCCAAAAATCTATGAAAATTGTGAAAGAATTCATGATAAAGAGACCAAAATTTGATATTTATGAAGTTCCAGGCTGAGCACTGACTTCTGTTAACTGCGGCTCTTCTGCTCCCAGCAGAGGCATCATTGGCATTAGTTGAGCTAAAATGAGGGACAGCAATTCAAGCAAAACATTATTATTAAAGTTAAATATCCTATTTCCCCATTGACCATTAAAATATGGATCAGTTAAATAATAATATGTAGTAAGAATAATAGTAAATCAGCACAACATTCATGACTAATGCAATAACTAATGAAAAACTGTCATTTGGATGCAAAATGTGTAACATATTATTAGTGTAAAAATGTGCTATTTTATAAGCTTACATTGCTGTCACTGGAGAATGACATAAGATGAAAATGACAGCAAATTGTTTTAAAACAATGTGATGCATTTTCATGTATCTGTAAGAGCCTTGGTTTTATTTGATTTTGAAATATGTAATATATTAGTAGGTCATGTATCCCATAATACCATTCAACATACATGCCACTTAAAAAAATAAATACAAAAATTCAACAAAAAGGTATAGCTCATACCAGGTCCAGTGGCTCCACACACCGCAAGGCCCTCGGTCAGAGAATCAGGGACCTCAGTGCCGTTCTTGTCCACACACCAGCACATTTCAGTCCCATCCCAGCACTGCTGCGCCAGATAGTCTCCTTTATCATCACACCGAGGGCGGAAAGAGGGGAGCAGACTCTTGACCTCTCCAGCAGCCTCCAGCTGGCACTGGGTACGAACACTGGGCTCTGTGTGATAGAAACAAACATGACTAATTAACAAAAAATACTCAATTATGAGTGTATGCACATAAAATTAAACAAAGAAAAGATCTTGATACCTGGTTTGGGAGATGAATCCTGAAAAAAAGAACACAGTGTCATCAAATAAAGACATGAATTACATGAGGGAGATAAAAAAAGAGAAACGACTAACAGAAAACAGCAGAGTTTGATGACTCATGTGTACAGTATACTGTATTGGCTTGCATCATGATTTGAATTTAGAACTCAATCCTGACACCAAGCGGACAAACGGCCACATTGCAACACACGAGAAAGGAAATGAAATCAAGTCTACCTTTTCCTCATCATCTGGCAAATTCTTAAGCATCAGAGGGAGGGAACTCATGGGGAGCTGCATTTTCATGGGCGCACGCATGGCTGAAAACAAAAGAGGAAGAAAGTCTGTATTATTAAGAGCCGTCATTTTAGAGGTCATCTATGAATTAAAGAAGCAGTTTAACCAAACCAAAAAAATAAAAATAAAAAATGGGGGTATTATTTATTCTATTAAGATTTTCAGTGAACAATGACTTAAATTTCAGTCTAATTGTCACAGAAATCTGTCATATAGTAAAATACAAAGAAAAAATGACTTCGTCATTATAAACTACCATAATATGGAAAGTACACATTATTAAAAATGTCTCCTTTTGTGTTCCACTGAAGAACAAAACATCATCTAGGTTTGGAATGACATGACGGTGAGTAAATGATGACAGATTTGTCATATTGGGGTAAAATATTCCTTTAAAGTGTGAAAAGTTATGCTGACAATGTAATATAGACACAAGTGAGAAGTTTAAACTTTAAAAATCAGGAAGATGATCTTCAATCGGTGTTGGAAGCCCATCAGTACTCATAGAAATAGGTAAGTAACGCAGCTAACTGACCCATAGACTTGTGACTGATCTCTTGCAGTCGGTCACTGCGTCTCTCTAGTGTGTTGAGCTGCTCCTTCTGGCTGAATGCCATGTAGGCAGTGAAAGCCTGACCTGCGATCAGTATACCAGCCAGCAGAGTCACTCCTGCCACCTTCAGGGTCTGGCTGTTGGATCCCCTGGGACAGGAAACACAGATCAGAATAATATTGTAAGTTACAGAGTTAAGCTGTGGTGGCAGGAAATGTATATAAAAACTAATTATTTTAAAATATCCTTTGAAAAATATGCAGTGAGAGAAAATAAATGTAACAATGACAGACATATGTAAAAACAGTTGTATAAAAGTAATGAGTCTTAAAATTACAATGAACCTTTTCCTGGATAATTATTGAAGAATTCACATAAACCTGCTCTTTAACCTCATTATAAATCCAATCAGTTACCGATAATCAACACACTATTCATGATCTGTAATAAAACAAGGTTTCCTCACCCTCTTGGAGATCCCATATTGATTGAAGTTTGATCACTTGGAGTTCTGATCAGTGAAGCCTCGTTTGACTCAGCCATTTCTTAAAATGTTGTCAGCTTAAGATTTTTTTATAACAGTGCACTAATATGAAAAAGAGAGAAATGATCCCCAGGTTGTGATGCTCATGAAAGTCTCCGGAGTCGACTGGGCTGTTCTGTTATTTCATTGGTTAGAACAGGATGCATCATCAGTTGTCAGAGAAATGTGAACTTGAATGTACTGTCTGTTGTATTTCAAGCATTCATTTGTCATGCAATAAAGATTTTCTTTCTCTCTTTTCAGTTAAAACAAAATAACAACCAGAAATGTCTCTAGAAAAAAAAGATTTCTAAATGCAAACTATTTTAAATGAGAAAAAAGGAGCATTTTAATGAAGGTGCAATGCTACTATTTTGTCAACTTTCAGATTTGCATCGACACATCTTTTACTCAAATGTTTTTAAAGCACTTTTTGTTGTTGTAAAGTAGGGTTTTAAAGTGCTATATAAATAAACTCTAGTATATTGAGGAGAGCATTAGTTTCGGATAAGAGCACAAACTATTCACTTTGTATAAGGAAACTAAAGTAACCAGTTAAGTCAGGTCATAACTTTTATGTAAAATATTCATTTGATACATATACGAAGTCTGCAGTCAGTTTTTCCAGACTAGAATGCTTTGACTTTTATATTTCAGCACATCAATTTAAATAACTTTTTTTTTTTTTCCCCTTCCAAGTTGCTACACATCAAAAACAAACAAACAACCCCCCCCCCCCCCCCCCCCAAAAAAAAAGAAGAATCATAACTTCTTTGTTCAGGTTTTTTATGCAACAAGGAAATTAATTTGTTTTGGCAAAATACAAACAAGGATGTCTTCTTGGTATTCCCCTGGAGTTCAGTCATTTGGTTTGTAGGCATACCAAAATATAACACATCAAACCGGTTAGGCATGCAGTCGGGTACAAAAGTGATTCTTCTCCCATCATTTACTCACCCTCGTGCATCCCAGATGTGTATGACTTTCTTATGCTGAACAGATTATTTCTCAGCTCTGTAGGTCCACATAATGTAAGTGGTGACCAGAACTTTGAATGTCTAAAAAGCATATAAAAGCAGAATAACGTAATCCAAAAACCCTGGTTTAATCCATGTCTTCTTAAGAAATATGATAGGTGTTGATCAATATTGAGGTTCTTTTATACTTGAAATCTCCACTTTCAAATTTTGAAAGTGAAAATATAGTAAAGGATTGGAATGTTGACCTATTTCTCACCCACAGCTATGATAACATTTCTGTTGATATGGATTTAACCAATGGAGTCACATAAATTACTTTTATGCTGCTTTCATGTGTTATTGCAGCTTCAAAGTTCTGGTCTCCATTCACTTCCATTGTATGGACCTACAGATTTGAGATATTCATCTAAATATCTTTGTGTTCAGAAGAAGAAAGTCATACACATCAGGGAAGGCATGAAAGGGAGTAAATTACCTCTTAAAGAATACTAGACACTACAGAATGTAAGCCTTGTTTGGAATTGAAATTGTGAAAATACATTCTTAAATCTTGCCATCAACATGTGCTTCAGACAAAGACATGAGCCAAAGGTAGTATTTGACTTTTTATTCTGAAAATTCCAATAAAGTTTACAGACGACGTCCACGACGACCTCCCTTTCTGCGGGTGCTGTCCGATGGGATAGGGGTGACATCCTCTGTAATGGAAAGAGAAAGTGTGATTTCTCATCAATGCACATTCAGGAACAGAACAGCCTGAGGTTTAACTTGGATGTAACCACAGCATACTTCCACATTACAGTGTTGGAATTCACTTACCGATACGGCCAATCTTCATGCCAGAACGAGCCAGAGCTCTGAGGGCAGACTGTGCCCCTGGTCCCGGTGTCTTGGTTCTTAAATTTAAAAAAAACATTGGTATTATATAATTCTAATAATAAACAATTAAAAGGTGCAAATAAACCATCATGCACATTTATGCTAAGCTTTATTTTCTTCATCATGAAATAACTGTTAAAGGGAGAGTTCACCTAAATTAAAATAGTCTCATTTACTCACCATCATTCCAGCCCAGATGTGTTTGACTTTCTTCTGCTGAACTCAAAGATTTTAAGAATATTTCAGTTCCGTAAGCCCATATACTGCAAGTGAATGGTTGCCAAAATTTGAAAGCTCTAAAAAGCACATAAAGGCAGCATAAAAGCAATCCACAAGACTCCAGTGATAAAATCCATGTCTTCAGAAGTGACATGACAAGTGTGAGTGGGAAACAGATAAATATTTAAGTCCCTTTTTTATCATAAATTCTCCTTCCTGCCCAGTAGGTGGTGCAAAAAAATAATACAAAAAATGCAAATTGCCAAAAACAGAAGAATGTGAAGCTTTATAGTGAAAAAGGATATTTATCCGTATCTCACCCACACTTAATCGCATTCCTTCAGAAGATATGGATCTAACCACTGGAGTCTTATGAAGTACTTTTTGCTGCCTTTGTGCTTTTTGGAGCTTCAAAGCTCTGGCCACCTTTCACTTGCATTATTTTGACCTACAGGGCTGAAATATTCTTGTAAAATATCTTGGTTTGTCATCCCAGATGAAATTCATTCATCTGGGATGGCATGAGGTTGAGTAAATGAGAGTTTTCATTTGTGTGAACACCAACCAATCTTTAGACAAAAAATGTAAACCACACGCTGTGAGAACTGATACAGTTTCTCTCTAGTAAAAGCTTAATACATAAAATATTAGATAGCTTGTTTATCACAGGATATGTCCGGAATATAATACTAATTTACTACTTACCAAGTACGGCACAGAATATTATGTGCACAATTGGTTTATCTTTTTTATTTATATAGTAAATGAAACAGAAGGAATTATTGTACTGCAAAACTTTCATACAGTAGTATTCTATATTGTCACATGACCTCATGAAGTTGCAGGTTTGAATCTGGTATAAAGAAATATTTTCATCTTTAAAGAAATGTAATCCGTTTGAACGTAAAAATGGTAGGTCAACTTTTGGCAGTCCGAATGAATAAGTAAAAAAAGAAAATAAGTGGTTGATATAATATCTGGTTAATATCACACTGGATAGGGAAGGTCCAATCAAGTGCTTGCATTGTGGAATACACTATTCTACACAGCAAGATCTGCTATATATGGTATGGTTTAGCAAATGTATTCGGTCATCTGGGCACACATACTATATTCTGCAGCAGTAGAAAGACTAGTATGCTATTCCAAACATAGCCTACATCTCGTACATTAGGGGTCTAACCTGTTGCCACCAGTGGCCCTCAGCTTGATGTGCAGGGCAGTGATGCCCAACTCCTTACACCTCTGAGCAACATCCTGAGCTGCCAACATAGCAGCATATGGGGAAGACTCATCTCTGTCGGCCTTCACCTTCATCCCACCAGTCACACGGCAGATTGTTTCTCTGTAGATTGAGAGGAAAGGAAACTTATTCAGAGGATCATCAACCAAATATAACAAGCATAATCACCTTAAAAGTTCAGTAAAAACAGAAAACACCAAAAGCAACAATTGCATAATCCTAAAATTGTTACAAAATAACTGAATTCCATTATGTTTCCACTGGACATTTAGTATATGACTGCAACCAATTTAAAATTGCATTCCATTGGTCTTGACTGCATTTGTACTAAAGTTTATTTCGGCAAAGGGAGAGAATTTACATACCTTACGCATACGGGAAAAGTTAAAGCAACAGGATTTATTTTTGTTGGATGAGCACCGCTTTATATTAGCACCAAACTAATCAATAAGATCTTGTTAACTGGCAGCCAACATCCTACATGCCTGCCATCTTGGGTGACTTACTTGCCGGACAGGTCAGTGACGTGCACAAAGGTGTCATTGAAGGATGCAAAGATGTGGCAGACTCCAAAGACATTCTCGCCTTCAGCAACCTGAGGTCCAAGGCTGATGACCTGCTCTTCCTTCTTTTCCTTACCCTTGCGAGGTGCCATTGCTGAGAAACAAACACATTCAACAGTTAGGTCAACTTAATGGCACTGGGGTCTAAAAACTAAACCATCTCAACAACAAGCCTCATTATGCTGCTTGAGGGACACTGCAAGACTAGGAGCAACATCTCCACTAGTTAAACGCGAATATGAGCTTATAAACCGGTGGTATTATTGTACTATTGTTAACTACACCATAACACATACAAAATAGGGGCGCATACATACACACGTCAACGTGGATTCACACACCACCATCGTCAAATGGCTACCATACACTCCTAAACATGGGCCGCTTTCAATATAATTACCAAACGAGATCAAAACGAAATGTTATCACCCGACGTATTTAGGACCATTAACATCAGCGCGTGCCGTTTTTCAAACCAGAGCAATATGCGGCAAGACTTCGCTAAACCTGTACTAATAATCCGGCTGAAATAATACATTTATCACTGTAGGGAAGTAATATCGTGTTTACCTGGCACGTCGAGTAATGCGAAACATTATGGAAGTGTAATATCATATGAATCACATATTAAAAAGGTAGGATTTGAAAGGATTGTACACTGTGTTATCTCACCTATGTGTGTCTCTAACCGAGGCCGAAACAGGAAAGGAAAGAGAAACTGCTGCCGGGTTGAAAGTTGAACTCGAAAAGGCGGAAGTGATTTTGTGAAAGAAGAAGAAAAAAAAGTACCTTAAAAGTCCCAATTTGTTTCAACAAAATAGATATATTAAAGTAATTCCATTAGCTATATATTTACATTTTTCATTTTGTAACTATTATTCCTTTGTTTTTTGAATGTCCTTTTAAATTAATCTAAAAAAATAGTTACTGTTTGGCACTTACAATGGAAGTGAATGGGGTGCATTTTTGGAGGGTTTAAAGGTAGAAATGCAAAGCATTTAATTTTATTAAAGCACTTGCATATATTCTTATGTTAAAACTCATGTATTATTTGAGCTGTGAAGTTTTTAAGAATTGTTGTTTTTAGTAGTTTTAAGGTTTGTTGACATTACATCATCATGGTAACGAAGTTGTAAAATTAGATACAACTTTACACAGAAAAGGTTAGTAAGTGATTTTATCACACTAAAATCATGTTATCACACATACGGTTTACGTTTTAAAGAAATATTTAAGTATTTTGACATTTACAGTTTCACTTCCATTGTAAGTGCCTCACTGGAACAAAGCATTTCACTTCTTTTAATGAAAACGATAGACGAGTCAAAATAATTTCTTGTGGTAATTAATAATATGCCACAATTATTGTTGATTGAGCTTAACTTGTATTGAACCTGGAATATTCCTTTAATGTTTACATTATTTAAAGGTGCAGTATGTGACAATTTTCCATAATATTTCCTTTTTTTTGCCAATGTGTGAAGCTTGTAACGCAACTTAAAAAATTAGCCCGTCCCAGACTTACTGTCACCCATTAATGCCTGTAGACTGATTTTCATGCAAAGGGAGTAGGATGCTTCTGCCAGGAAAATCCAAAGGATTTGAAGTTTATACGTGCTGCCGAGAGCCTTGCCTCAGTAATCGCTTCTCTTCCGCTATTCAACAGCGACAGACAACAAATTGCAACACCAGGTAATGTTATCTTAGAGATGGAATCCAGCAAACGATAGACTCCCAGCACAACTCTGACTCCTACACAAACTCTGAGTAAGCCAAAAAACAAAACAAAAAAAACAACAACATTTATCTACTGAATACCATCTGGTTAAGTGGGAACATGATCGTGTTCAAACATAAACTTGAGTGAACATCGGCAGGGCATTTGATTCCTGGAGGGACCTTCGTTCATGAATTGGTGTTCTTTTTATTGGAAAGGTAAGCTTACATAACTGCAAAGCAGTGAAATATAGTGCTATAAGGATTGATCTGTGTAACTTGATCTTGCCTTCTAACGCTAATGAATTGCAAGCTGCCTTGCTTCATAACTTTCAAATAATTTCAACGATCTTCTCTTTATACTAAAAGTCAGGTATTCTGATTCACAGTAACTGACATAAACAATATTAATCTGTAATTATTCAGCAAGGTAAACTATAACAACACATGAAATTAATGCTGTTCAAGATAATGCAAAAAGCTCCATTCATTAGTGTAACATAACTTGGTTAAACAGAAAATATATCATTCAATTATTATAAAACAATAGTGCATCGATATATCAAAATGACTGTTGTGATGGAATCACATCAATAATTAATTGTGTCAACATATTTATAATGTATAGTCTATTTTATAAACAGCCACTGTTATCATCCACCAAATGTAGCAGCTATTGATAAAGCTGGCTAGCTAGCTAACACTAATCGTATAAATGCAGTCAATATATCATGAAAAGAAAAGTGATTACTTCAAACTACAGTCTTGCATAGTCAGACCAGTATCCACACTTTGTTATAGCCCTGTTCCAGCACTGGAGAGTCAATTATAATATACAGTCTCAAAGTTTGTAGTAAAACAATCACAACTGTGTAATTTTAATTATGCTACCTCATCTGTCAGCATGATGCTGGTAAATCACTTTCAGTCTCTTTGTACATTACTCATTGTTTTGGTCAATGCTTGTGTCTCTACAGAGTGTTCACCAGCACGAGCAACAGGTAGCTGCTGCAGTTTAGCGGCCACAGGTGTCATTAATAACAAGGGATTCTGAATCTTACACACACCTTACAAAAAAAAAAAGGAAAATGTAGGCCAAAATTAGACTATTTTTGTAATTCTGCAAATGTATATGCATAAAACAAAATAGTTCAAAGCCCAATTTTCACCCATTTCCAAACAGCAGTGTGATTATAAATAAAAACAAAAAAGCAAAGGCAGGAATATTGTCTTTTTTTGTATTTACACTGTTTATTTATTGTATTCTGCTCAGATTGTTTGTGATAGTGTTACCCCCCTTCCCATTGATAAAAAAAATAAAATAAAATGGTTACATTAGTTAAAATATCACAAGTAACTACAGTTATTGTTACTGCTGTAAAACTGTGGTGATCCAATTATGATTTGTTATTCTATAAAAAGGTAAAAAATATTGCTGTGCAGTTACAAGAAGAAATCTGCATCTTTTCTCTATTATATCATAATCTGATGTTGCAAAGGCTACATGAACTATGTATGTAATACATTATTGGAACAGCATTATCATTATATGCATTTGACAAGCATATGGATAAAAGCACCTGTCAAATGTTTCTGATGGGACTTAAGTGAAGTTTCATTTTCATATCCATTAATCACTATCCATATACGCCTTAAAATCTTCTAATGCTTACTTTAGTGCCAGGTACCTAAACAAGAAATGGCTTGATAAAACATTTTTTTTTTTTTTTTTACAAATGCCTTATAGGAAAAACAGCAAAGGCTTGTAGATAGCTTATTTATTTTAAAGCACAAATCACACATTTATAGTGTGCTCTTACAAAGAGTGCTCAGCCCTTTAAATGTAAATGAACAGTCTGTGGTTAATGTAGCGGCTCATTGACAGAGTCAGGATGATTGAGTGTATAGTTCTGGCTAATATGCACTCTGCTTTGATGAGTGTGTGATGTGGAGGCAAGCCATGCTCACAGATGCCCTGCTGCCGACAGATTGAGATGCAGCTGTAATTTATGTTTTTTCTAAATATTATACCAACTAAAAATGACACACTGCTGTTTCATGGGGCAAAGATCAGCCATTCGTCTGCTAGCCCATTTACACTGATGCTTGTTTTGCGATGACAAAAATGGAGATAACCTCAAATCCTTCTGTGCCCTAAATGTAGTTGGTGTTTTCATATTTGGTTTATAAAGGTTCAGGATGTTGTTTTGGTGTTCAAAGCCAATCACATATTTTTTTAAAGAGATATTAAGAGATACTTTACACAAAATAAAAAGTCAATCTATTTTTAAGACTGACACTTTCAACTGTTTGACAAATTTCCATCAAACTGAATTGAGCCATTTTTAAATAATCTATATTACATTTATATTTATATGGCCTTATAATGAATTATTCTGTATTTATTTGCTACATTAGCTATAGTTCACTTTCTGCCAAAGTTGCCGTTTGGATTTAAATAAGCAGATATTTAAAGAGTCTATGATTAGGATCATTTTTGCAGTGATTAATATGTTTTATCTGGCAACAAATCTTTTAACCCTATCTGATGCAGTGTGTAGCTTCTGATTTCTTAAACAACCACGTCGGAAGACATATCCCGTGGTCGTGGAAAAGATGTTACTGTATATCAGAAGGGGCAAAATATTTTCCTGAATCAAGCAAAGAAAACAACTAAGGAGATTGCTGAAATCACTGGAATTGGTGAAGTCACATCGTAAAAATGAGACGAGAATTTACATGATTGGGACTAAACAGCTGTGTGGCCACAAGAAAGCCACTTGCTATTGAGGCTAATTGGAAAAAAAAAAACTTCAATTTGTTAGGGAGCATAAATATTGGACTGTGAAGCAATGGAAAATGGTAATGTGGTCTGATGAGTCCAGATTTATCATATTCCAAAGCGATGTGCGCATCAGGGTAAGAAGGGAAGTGCATGAAGCGATACACCCGTCATGCATATTGTCCACTGTACAAGCCTCTGGAAGCAGTGTTATGATCTGGGTGCTTCAGTTGATCAGGTCTAGGCTCAGCAACGTCATATGGCAATAAAATGAAGTCAGCTGACTACCTGAATATACTTAATGGAGGATTTTTTTTTTCACCGATGGCACGGGCATATTCCAGGACGACAATGCCAAGATTCATCAGGCTCAAATTGTGAAAGAGGGGTTCAGGGAGCATAAGGAATCATTTCCACACATATGGCCACCACAGAGATCTGACCTTAACACTATTGAAAATCTTTGGGATGTGATGGAGAACACTTTATGGAGTGGATCGACTCACCTATCATCAATACAAGTTCTCTGCCAACAATTAATGCAACTCTGGATGGAAATAAATGCTGTGATGTTGCATAAGGTTGTCGAAACAATGCCACAAAGAATGCAATAAAATATTAAGAGTATGCAACTTTTTTTTGCCCAGATAGTTACGGTATATATATATATTATGGCATATTAATCATATTGATTTCATTTTTAGGGTAAGAGGTTAAACATTTTGAATCTTAAATCTTAGGAATTTGTATTAATGAATCAATTAAATGGAAGTATTTGACATATATGGTGAGAAACAGATAGTTTTAAAATGGTAAGAAAAAAATATGCACAAAAAAAATCTAATTCAGGGGTCAAAAACTGCCCCTTAACGCAGTTAATTTCTGACCTTGTAATTTGCAATGATCTAAAATAAAGAAAACGTCCAAAATGTACTCCACTGATATTTGTACTTCATGCAGGAAGGAGAGACTGAACTAAAAAGACAGTGTTTTTTTATTTGCAAATTAATCACAAAAATATTGGCTACCAACAATAAAAAATATTAACAACGGTTGGTTTGATTGTACAGTCCAGATGATTATTTCCTTAGTTATTTTATTCTATTTACTGAAACCTTACATTATGATACAGAAAGCACAATATTGGCAGTGTGAAAGTCATGGGGATCTCTCTGCACCTCTTTGAGTGGTCAAAATATAAAAAAAACAAAACAACTACATTTCATTCATATTTTATATTCTCTTTGTTCCATTCACTCATAATAAATGGGTTCTGTACACAGCGACAGAAATTTAATTGAAACATAGTTTGTGCTTGGTGCAAAACGTCCCATTTTACCAGGAAACACAATATTGCATTATTAGAAGTTGTTGGCTGGGTAGCAGGAATACTAAATTATGAAACAGAGGAAAAGAAGAGAGTTTTACAAATGTGATTATGACCAACCCGAGAGCAGCATGTAAGGTGCTAGGTTTTGTACCATAGACAGTTGTAAACTATACTTACATTTAAACCAAGACCCAGTAAAACTATCCCTAAAAGGTACTAGTAATAAAAAAAATGCTCCGTGAACCCATAATTCTTCCTGTGGTTCGGTGCAAAATCTTTGTGTGGAGTGATATCCTTACACGAGAGATATGCATTATACGTTTGTCCACTCCTTGGTCAACAACAAACACATTGTGCTTCTCAAGCACCATACTTTGAGCTCAATGAAGAAAACAACAGGTTGTACAATTTTTACAAATAAGATCTGTATTTTCAAAAATAAACACTCTTGAGATACTGTCAGTTCTCCATCTGTAATATTCTGAAACTGTGCGTTAAGCACATATAACCCCTTACACAAGTGTCCCTCCTAAAGCAGGGAATATCCGGGGTCATTTAAGATTAAACGCAGTTCAATCTTTACTTTTCTGTGCCATTTTTTTGCAGAACCCACAAGTGTTTTCATTATGAAATGCTTTGGAAGATGGTTTGACCACAAGCTGCACTTACAGACAAGGCCCTGAATAAAAATGGGAAGCTGTCATATGACGAATGCCAGTTAGTGTCTGAACGTAGAGTCGAAAAATATGATAAATGCCTTCTTTGGGTGACAGGGTACATTACACAGCAATTAGAGGAGACAGATATATGCTGTGTGAAACAATTGTGCATGGAAGTACAGACAAAAGTGCACAAAACTTTTCAAAGACAAATGAAAAAAAGGAGAGAACAAAATTAAATGCGATTAATTTTATGTTCCACATAAAATTAGATTTTGACTTCTCATTTCAGCAGCACGTCTTTGTGAAATAAAATCCATTATCGCAGTGGTTTAATATTACCCCAGCACTGGGTTATGGGGCTTTGTGTAGCTTTCCACAGACTGCCCTGCCTGCCACTGAAAGGTATTATGTATATTATATAGCATCCTCACTTACATTCACGGGTGTAATTTATATGGTTC
The DNA here is from genome assembly GCA_032164185.1 of Moxostoma hubbsi. NCBI lineage: Eukaryota > Metazoa > Chordata > Actinopteri > Cypriniformes > Catostomidae > Moxostoma > Moxostoma hubbsi. Next base: position 8,125,778 of record JAVLUX010000042.1, read on the forward strand.
AGTAGCAGTCAACAGTTCCTACAGAACACAAGCCATAAAAAATTGCCTTAAAAATGGTGTCTTGGCAGACGCAATACATTCCTAGACACATTCTGGTGACAACCCTGAATGGAAAGTGATTAGATGTTGTGATATGCTGAGCAATCACATACAAATTAAAGGGGGTAAAACATTAATAATAATAATAAAAAAATACAATAATTTTTTTTTTTTATAAAAGATTGATATTGGCGGGAGATCTATGAATCATTATTAAAACGGCAACACCATTACTGACAAAACAATTAAACGCTCCAGTAAGATCAGTGATATAATGATAAATTAACTCATGGGTCCAGTTTATGACATTCATCATTAAAATTAAGATTAAAATATCCGCCCCTCAAGGCATGTCAAAGCATATTAGCTCATATATTTTGTTTATGTAATCATAATTGGCTTGATAACGTTGCATTAAGGCAGTTAAAGCACATATAATGGGCCATCAACACACCCAGCTATTTTACAGTTTCATATTTACAGTCACATTATGGATGTAGCTTATCTGTGTTTTAGTACCACAATTTTTCACGCATTATTAAGTTTTCCTGTGGAATTGCAACTAATAGCCATAAATACATCGTAATGAAATTTCACCTTTAAATGTCACATTTGAAGCCCGGAGGGTGCAGCTGTAATGAATGGGTTCAGAATCCTATGAAATCAAAACATTTTAAAATGGAAGAATGACACTACAAGGCGAACAGCAATACAACACATGAAATGATAAAGAAGATTTAACAACGGAAACAAAGTAAATCTGACTTTAAGGTTCCTCCCCGGCACTTGTTTATCTGTTATTGACTTTTATGTTGTCCGCAGAGTGCACTCCTCTCCCATATTGCGTGCAGGTGTACAATTGTTTTGAGATTATGACCGAGCTCCCTGGCACTTCAACACTCCAGAGCAGTAGAATGTCTTTTTGAAGCCTCCCATTGTGATCCCATGTTTGAGCCAAGGTCTTGTGGCAGGTGTACCCCGAGGCTCTGTCTTAGGCCCTTCACTATTCTCAAAAACAGAACAGATCCTTGAGTGCACATTCGTGCATCTTCCTTGCCTTTTTTTCTACCTCTCCATCTTGTCCTCTATAAGCTCAGTCCCCCAAACTGTAGGTCCGCAAGGCCGCTGGTGGACACTTTATGAACCGCCATGGCCGACAGCAGACAGGGGTGGACAAGCAGAAGGAGGGGTGTTTGAGTCTGACCAGTGTGTCCCCACCCCCCTCCTTAGGCTACCTGCTGTGGAGCAGCTCTTCTCTGAGCCAGCTAGGCAGCGGCTGGCCCATTTTGTACAGCAGCTTGGAGAGCTCAATGTTGTGCTCATGGTAGTACTCTCTCAGGAAGGTCCGGGACTGTGGAGAAAGAGGATAAGTTTATTTTCTCTGCTTATATGTAGTTTAAATGTGATGCAAAATCCATGTCTGGACATTTCTGGAATCTGTTTGAAAGCAGCCATCAATTTTGCAATTCCGTTTGGTGACGCTTGTGGTGCAGAAATTACACTTCATCTTTAAAATGGGTCATATTCTCATTCTAAAAAGCTAAATATTTTTGACTCAATATTAACCAAAACACCTCAGACTCAGAAAGGGTCATGAACCTGCAAGCAACAGCTGTTCAGTCAGTCTCTCTCTCTCCCTCCCTCTCAAAAGTGCTGCTACTCCTACTGTTTCTGCAAAGGCAGGCCACATCAGCCTGTTCTTTCACCCCTCATTAACTTTGATGTATCTGCAAAGAAGCCTCAAGGTAACATCAAGGTCCTCAGCATCCAATGGAGCATCTATTTATCATACTCTGGCTGAAATTGCTGCGCCATTCTAGAAAATATACCAGTATGAATGACCATGAAGTGACTAGAAAAGAATAGGTGCAAATTGAACTGTCTCACAGAATGATATAGAAAATATGAAAGGGCATTTGCAACATTTTATTCTGTAAGGTCACATATTTCTGAGTGAAACAATTATTCAACAGGATAAAATGTAGCAAGAAACTTGATTTTATCAATCAGGATTTGAAAGGATCTTGGATTTTAAGCTATGAAATTATAAGTGGTGCTTGCTAAGGCAGTCATAATATGTCTGATCACTAGGGGTGGGCGATTTGACCAAAATCTATCACAATATGAATAATTTATATCACGATAATGATATATATCTCAATATAACATGTTTCTAAAAAAATAAACATTTTTATGTTTACATATTAAAGACTATTATGCCCCTTTTCAAAAGATATACTTTATATCTTTGGTGTCCCCAGAATGTGTCTGAAGTTTTAGCCCAAAATACCCTACAGATAATTTTTTATACCATGTGAAAATGCCAATTTTTGGGTGGGAATAAAATGTGTGTGTCTTTAAATGCAAATGAGCTGATGCTCCCCGCCCCGTATCCAGAATAGGGCGGAGTCTTGACATCTCTGCTTCGGATAACTAGACATCATAAGCAATATTGACAGTGAAAATGGTGGTGTGCAGCCCTATATGCTTGAACCAGAGTCAGACACTAATGAGAGAGAGACTCCGTCAAAGTAACAGCTTTGAGAATGAACCAGGAAGTTTCCGAATGATTATTTGATAAATGTATTTATTTGTTGTAGCGTTTTTTCAGCAGTTTTGCAATGATAAATGAGCAACACACACAGATACTCTTACATTGTTCGCTATGCGCTACAACGAAACAACTCGCACAAACAAACATGTCTGTCGGCAGTGTTCGTCAACATCACATTATACAGAATCTGCGAACGGCTTGTTCTAAGACAGTGCTTATGATTAATGGGGATTAAAAAAAGGACTGGCTGGATTTTTATCATTGTATGGTGGTTGTGTACACACTGCCAACACACATTTATGTTCAAACACCACGTAAAAGTGAATTTTGCATAATAGGTCCCCTTTAAATAATCACCTTGTAATGCTTATTTTTGGATAATCCAGTCAGTGCATAAAATACTTTATAAATGAAAAAGTACTTTCTCTTAAATAATTTTCTCTTTATTTAGAACTTCTTTTAGAAAAAAAAAAATCCCTTAACTTGGTATTAAATCAACCTTACCATAATGCAAAATTTCAAAATATACATTTCAGTCTGATCTGTTGCTGACCATTATTATTATTATTATAATAAACTTTCCTTAAGAAAATGTATATCTTCTCAAATCAATGCAACAAAGAATATAGACTATAGGTAATAAATAAATATTGTTAGGTTCTTTATGATTTAAGTAATCTCTATATAAAATGTATGAATATCTGAAGGCTAGTTTGTTTCCTATTCTTTTTTTTCTCCCGATTACCCAATGTTCTCTAAGTCCTCGTGGTGGCGTAGTGACTCACCTCAATCAGGGTGGGTGAGGACGAATTGGTGACCGTCAATCTGTGCATTTTATCACATGGCTTGTTGCACGTGTTACCGCAGAGACATAGCGCATGTGGAGGCTTCGCGATATTCTCTGTGGCATCCACGCAAAACTCACCACGCGCCCCACCGAGAGCGACCCACATTAGAGTGACCACGAGGAGGTTACCCCATGTAACACTACCCTCCCTAGCAATCGAGACCTGGCTGGGGTCACTCAGCAAACCCTGGATTCAAACTTGTGACTCCAGGGGTGGTAATCAGTGTCTTTACTCGCTGAGCTACCCGGGCCTCTTGTTTCCTATTCTTAATATCAATCCTCGTAGGAACAGAATTTTAGAAAGGGTGATGTGTAGTTTAAAAACACTTTATTTTGGTGCATAACACAAGGTTGTAGCTGTTTTCCTCATCAGAGGTGGTTAGAAGGTCGAGCCGTCTAGCCATTTGAGACGTCGGACTTCCTCCATAGTGCTTAATGGTAAATGGTCTCTGTAGAATTAAAATGGGTCATGTAAGTTTTGTGGTCTGTGCCACGATAACTGAAGACCTGCTCACTGATTGAAACATATACTTCTTAATAATCACCCAGCATGGTTATACAGTGTATTCATAAAGGATTCAGACCCCTTAATGTTTTTCACATTTTGTTGCATTGCAGCCTTATGCCAAAATACTTTAAAATAAAAATACTCAAAATACTTTTCACTTAAGTCTACACTCCATACCCCATAATGACAAAGCAAAACTCAGATTTTTGATAACTTAAAATTTATTAAAAAGAAAAAAAAAAACTGAAATATCACATTGACATAAGTATTTAGACCCTTAACTCAGTACTTAGTTGAAGCACCTTTGGCATCGATTACAGCCTCAAATCTTTTTGGGTATGATGCGACAAGCTTTGCACACCTGGATTTGGGGATTTTCTGTCATTCTTCCTGCAGATCCTCTCAAGTGCTGTTAGGTTAGATGGGGACCATTGGTGGACAGCCATATTCAGGTCTCTCCAGAGATGTTCGATTGGGTTCAAGTCCGGGCTCTTGCTGGGCCACTCAAGGACATTCACAGAGTTGTCCCTAAACCACTCTTGCATTGTCTTGGCTGTGTGCTTAGGGTCATTGTCCTGTTGAACCTTCGGCCCAGTCTGAGTTCCTGAGCACTCTGGACCAGGTTTTCATTAAGCATACTCTGTATTTTGCTGCATTCAGCTTCCCTGTAAGCATGACCAGTCCCCCTGTCCTTGCCGCCAAAAAACACCCCAGCATGATGCTATCACCACCATGCTTCACCGTTGGGATGGTATTGCGCAGGTGATGAGCGGTGCCTGGTTTCCTCCAGACACAATGCTTGGAATTGTGGCCAAACAGTTCAATCTTCATTTCACAGACCAGAGAATCTTGTTTCACACAGTCTGAGAATCCTTTAGGTGCTTTTTTGTGTCTTGCACTGAGGAGAGGCTTCCGTCTGGACACTCTGCCATAAAGCCCAGATCGGTGGAGTGTTGCAGTGTTTGTTGTTCTTCTGCAAGTTTCTCCCATCTCCACACATGATCTCTGGAGCTCACCCAGAGTGACCATCAAGTTATTGGTCACTTCTCTTACCAAGGCCTTCAATCAATGTGATTTTTCATTTCTCTTTTTAACAAATTTGCAAAGTTATCAAAAATCTGGTTTTTGCTTTGTAATTATGGGGGATGGTGTGTAGATTGATGTGAAAACAAATAATAATCTAATGCATTTTAGTATAAGACTGCAACATAACAAAATATGAAACAAATGAAGGGGTCTGAATACTTGCATTGTAAATCTTTATCGATTGACACTACATTGTTGCCACAACATACAGTATAGTCATATCGCCCAGCCCCACTTATCACCATAACTATTGCTTATACTTCGGGTTTGGGATTTGAACAAATGAATATCCTGCACTGTTTGTGCTAAGGACATTAATGAAACCTCAAATGTGCTACTACTACCACCATAATTGATTAGACGGATATAATCCCATAGACTTACATGAAAGATCAGAGTCATGTTTAGTGACCAGAATATCATAGAGACTTGGGAGGCTCTTGGCAACCACTCATAACACCTAGCAATCCACGGTATAGTAACTGCATAATGGGGGGGATTTACCACTCACATAAAAAAAAATATTCAGAAAAATGTAGTACATGTAAAAAAGCATTTGGTTAGTATGTTTTCCTGTAAATGTGGCGCTGGTTACTTTAGTAAAAAAGCTGTTTCAGAGGTGGATAATGATATTAATTCCTAAAGATTTTTATTTTTTTTTATAATGTGAACTGCTGAATTGTGCACAATAAGACTTTATTAACAAAGTTAATTGGATCAAATTTGATTTCATAACATCTTTAACAACAGACCCACTCTTCATGATTTCTTACAAATTCAGAAAGACTGGTATGGCCTTCTTGAATGAAACACAGACTTGAAATGACTGGTAAAACAAGGATCACACTGTAATCTTACATCAACGTCCATGTCAGGATATCTCCTCCCCTTACTCTTCCCCAGGCATTTGGTCTTGCCTCCATCTAGCAGCTGGCACCAGAAGCCCTTCTTCGGATCAAACCTAAAGTATGAGGGAAGGGACGAAATAAAGGACGGGCAGCAAAAACAGGGGCATGTTTCCACCTCAGGCTAACCAAAAGGGAACATAACAGACAGATGGTGCACAGCGAGGCCTCCTAAAAGGCTGACACAGGACAAACTATCTTCATTGTCTATTGGGAGAAGTGTCTGACAGATGTTACTGCTTCTGAGATTATGTGGTACAGCACAAGAGACAACAGAGAACAAGTTAGACAAAGAGAAAACAAGACTGAGACACAATTGGCAGGGATTGTCAGAGTTAAGGAATAGTTGACCCCAAAATGAAAATTCTGTCATTTACTCACTATCATGTTATCCCAAACCCAATTTGGAGTTAATTTCTTCCTTTGAACACACTATGAGATGTTAGGCAGTATGTTAGTCTGTCAGGGTTTGCAACCTAGGGCACCAATGCCAGTGCTGGCATGCAGAGGGTTAATTAGTGGCCTGCGATCAACAGCAAGAGAGGTGTATGTATTTTATTCATATGAAGTCTCTTGCACATGCATGTGGCATGCCAATCTACCACTTGTTGGAATCCTTCATCATAATCACGCCTTATTCACAGCAGCGCTTTGGTTCATCTTTGGTTTTTGATGGGAATGACAATGAGGCCATGAAGGAATTATGTACAGTCTATTCAATGGGTTGCACTGTTATTTAAAGTGGTTTTGGATTGCTCCACTGACAAAACATTGAAACCTTGATGATGTTACCTGGCTATTTATGGCTATTAGTTGCTGACCCCTTGTCCAAGTAATCATTAACTTTCATTGCATCGGTTTCCCATACAAAGAAAGTTAAAGGTGACTGCCTAACACCTAATTTTGTGTCACAGAAATTAATATGGGACTGGGAGAACATGAGGGTGAATAAATGACAGAATCTTCTTTTTTTGGCTGAACTATCCCTTTAAGAGAGAGTACATGAGGTTGTAGGGAAAAAAAGTAATTAACAAGCACTCTTGTTATTCTGTCAGACTAATGGGATCCATCAGGTCAGGACTGCAGTGGAACACTTCAAAGCAGCTCTAAAGAAAACACACCTCATGTGTCCAATAATACAGTGAATGTTAATGACCGCCTAAGGCTCTTAATTGTCAGTCATCAAAAAGAATTGAGAAACTTTCAAGGGCGAATTCACTAAACAGTTGCGGCACTTTTACGCACGGTTTTCAGCTCAAAACCTGCATCTTTGCCAACAACCAAGAATCCTGTTAAACCAGGTGCTAAATGCGTTGAAATAGTGCTGCTCCATGACTATTTAACCAAAGTAATTGTCAGCGTAAACACAGCCGCCTATGTAAATTTTAAATATATATTGTGCCTTATTCGTAAAACTCACTCAATATTTGCCTGGCACAAGTTAAGTTCCACTATTAATGCCCATACAAAGCAGCCGTTAAATTTAATTTTGTTTAAAAGAGATGCTTGTGGTATACATTATCTTGTGACAATGACAGCATTAATTCATCAAATGATGATTGAGTGATGGAGAACAATATTATAACTGGGCATTTAATGAGGCATGCAGTAAAGTCTAGTGCACTTTCTACATTTTAAAGTGCCAATTCAGGTGTCTGAATCCTGGTGGTGGAGTGATGCTTTACAGTCTCAGTAAATTACAGTTGAAGTCAGAAGTTTATAAATACCTCAGCCAAATACATTTAAACACAGTTTTTCACAATTCCTGACATTTAATCTTTGAAGACATTCCCTTTATTAGGTCAGTTAGGATAACTATTTTAATTTAAGAATGTGAAATGTCAGAAAAATAGTAGAGAGAATTATTTATTTCAGCTTTTATTTCTCTCATCACATACCCAGTAGGTCAGAAGTTTACATACACTTTGTTAGTATGAAGTAGTGTAGCATCTGGACCAATCAGACACACATTTATTAATTATTTAATATATAAGCCAACAGATGTCTCAAGACTGTAGCAAGCAGAGGCCCACGCAGGCTCCATTTATGTCTGATCCCCCACTGATCGTTATCTTCAAAGGAATACAGAAAGCGTGATTCACAAAGCCCAGAACAACAGACCTTTCTTCATTAAATTATAGACAAACTGTCTATATTGTTCACATGTGTATCCCCAATACATTGTGTATAGGATCATTACTGTCTTGTAAAGCATTTTTTTGTACTGTATACTGTTTTATGCATGAATTATGACAGGACTACCAGATAATGTAAAATTATTAGTATCATTTTCCCTACCAAATGAATCCTTGTGTGACATCCTGCACAATGGTGTGTAATATATATATATATATATATATATATATATATATATATATATATATATATATATATATATATATATATATATATGACTCTCTCTTCCCTCTGCTGCTGGTCATGCTGACCACAAGGCCTGCAGGCCAGCATGCCTCAACACCTCAAGCCATGTGCAACTTGAACACCAGCAACTCGAGGAACCATCAAGCCTTTCTCCTGCGACTGCATCCGGGCACTCTCTCAACAGCCAAGGCAGTTGCAAGTATCATACCAGTAGCTAATTGAACGTAGGTTTAGTATAAGACATGAAAACCCCTTTGTAACAAAGGTGCTTTTAAATTACGAAACGGATGGTTCCCTCAGATGAATCTTTTCATAACTTCATTTCCCTTATGCTGTTTTGGTTTCATTTTATTTTCACTTTTCCCTTTCCCAAGTATGAGTGTTTCATGTGTATGTTTTTGTTAGATTAGTTATGTGTTCGTATTTTAGTTAAATAAACTTTTGTGTACATTCTTGCGAGTTGATTCTGGTCTGCTTGTAAATCAACGCAAATTTAACGATTCAATCTCAGCTCCATGCTAAGGAAGAGTTATTTTTGTGTGGCCATGAAAAATATCCTTTCTGAGAATTGATAGACGATCAATACTTAGTGTTCACTGGACGAACAGATAAATTGATTGTAATATTAATTCAGCTACATTAAGTTCTATTAACCGATCCAAATGCTCATAATTAATTATAATGAGTTATGATTATTCATATTTCCCTTTTAAAGATATTTTGCCTGTGGTATATTTTGATAATTAATCTAATCCCTGTTTCTAAAAGATAATGTGTGTAATATTATTGCCAATAAGCCATGAGAATAATATTACTCCAATAAGAGAATTAATCGTGATTCAAATCTAATTCCCTACAGTAGAAATTGTGAGCTGATGCAACGAGACATTGTATTATGATTTTAATGGTGGAGAATTTATTAATCTAGTTATTTGTCATTTATCTAAATTAGAACAGTTGTCATCTGATTCCATTATAAATTTCCTTACATAGTACTGTAGAAATAAGACACACATACTGTTTCCCTTACAAACCATGGTAACGCACACAACACTTTAACCTGTACAGTGTACATTTATCATACCAAATTCGCTACATATATCGGTGTGAGAATCTGGGCACTTTAACTGATTACTGTTTATTTGTACATTGTGGAACGCGTTTACATTCATATGCGTCAATGAAACTGTTTTCATTAGTGTTGACCCAGATCACAAATCACTGGTGTTGGGTTGCTATGGCGACGAACTTTCATAAGAAGTCCTAAAGAGACTCTTCCAGGGCAATCTAGAGCACATGCGCAACCTGCCGATGCCATATTGTAAACACAGTACAGCTAAGCTAATAGCATTACACAACACCACCAAAATAACCAGTTAGAGAACTTTCATTGAAACCCCTAAATACGCTACAGTAGCATTGCCTTTAAATTTTTTGGGCCAAACGTTTTGGGAAGCCTTCCACAAGCTTCTCACAATTGCTAGAATTTTGTCCCATTGCTCCAGACAGAACTGGTGTTACGGATCAGATTTAGGTAAAGGCTTTGTGATGACCACTCCAATACCTTGACTTTGTTGTCCTTAAGCCATTTTGCCACAACATTGGAGGTATGCTTGGGTCACCGTTCATTTGGAAGACCCATTTGCGACCAAGCTTTAACTTTCTGGCTGTCTTGAGATGTTGCTTTAATAAATCCTCATAATGTTCCTTCCTCATGATGCCATCTATTTTGTGAAGTGCACCAGTCCCTCCTGCAGCAAAGCATCCCCACAACACGGTGCTAACCCCATGCTTCACGGTTGGGATGTTTTCTTTGGCTTGCAAGTCTAGCCTTTTTCCTCCAAACATAAAGATGGTCATTATGGCCAAACCATAAAATTTTTGTTTCATCAGACCAGAGAACATTTCTCCAAAAAAAAAAGGAAGATCTTTGTCCCCATGTGCACTTGCAAAACTGTAGTCTGGCTTTTTTATGCTGTTTTTGGAGCAGTGGCTTCTTCCTTGCTGAGCAGCCTTTCAGGTTACGTCAATATAGAACTTGATTTACTGTTGATATAGATACTTGTCCACCCGTTTCCTCCAGCATCTTCAATAGGTCCTACTAATCGAATTGTACTTTTCACACCCAACTATGTTTTCTCCAGGAGACAGAATGAGTCTCCTTCCTGAGCGGTATGATGGCTGCGTGGTCCCATGTTGTTTATACTTGCGTACTATTGTTTGTAAAAAATTAACGTGGTACCTTCAGGCATTTGGAAATTGCTCCCAAGGATGAACCAGACTTGTGGAGGTCCACAATTGATTTTCTGAGGTCTTGGCTGATTTATTTTGATTTTCCCATGATGTCAAGCAAAGAGGCACTGAGTTTTTAAAATATATTCAGAGGTACACACAGTACACCTCTTATCAGAAGCTAATTGGCTAATTGTCTAAAAGTTGACAACATTTTATGGAATTTTCCAAGCTGCTTAAAGGCACAGTAAAGGTTGTGTATGAAAACTTCTGACCTACTGGAATTGTGATAGTCAATTAAAAGTGAGACAATCGGTCTATAAACAATTACTTGTGTCATGCACAAAGTAGATGTCCTAAACGACTTGCCAAAACTAGTTTGCTAAAAAATGTATTTTAATGACTTTACCCCAACTTTTTGTCAGATCGGTGCCCTACTGCATCCTTCATGACCTTGCACACAGAACCGACCCGGAAGATTGAGAACTGCACCATGCAAATGGCTTTCAACACAACTTTTTTTGGCGAGTTTGCACTTTCAACAGGCACAATTCATTCTTAGTGAATTCCATCCTGAGTGATTAGCTTTATCTCAGATGCTTACGCAAGGATCTTGTGGTAGTTGAGTGTGTTAGTCAAGCCTAGAAATTTCTGGATTTTGTCCATCACTGAAGCTGGTTCTGTCCTCAGCATCTGTCCATCCAGGACCAGGATCTAAGAAGAAAGATACAGGTTTATCCGAGACATAGAAACATCCTCATACTAATGCAACTATAGACATAAGGGCAAACAGACATGATACCTGGCTGGGGTGATAGTGCGTGAGCCAGCGCTGTAGGTGTGTGGCATATATACCGGGCACCAGACAGCGACTCTGCAGGACCCTCAGTTTAATGGGTGTGTCCCGGCCAGCAGCAATGACATCATGGAATGTATATTTCTGTGCCACAGGATCATCATGGGCTCGCTGGTGCTGGAACACAGCAATGACATTGAGTGATATATCATTATCATATTGTTATTTTTCATTTAAAAACTCCTAGAGGCCATATCAATGGAAAAAAAATAGATTATCTTTTGAGGAAGTTTGATGTACTACATGGAAAAGTTGTTAAAGTTGATAATGCAAAACTCCCTGCGCAGTCGATCTATTTTGCAAAAACTGATAATTCTGAAAAAATCCTGGTTATGTTGTCACAACCAAGAATACATTAACAAAAGAAATATACCCACATACAGTATATTAAGACCTTTTAATTATTCACCATCTTGGGTTACCCTAGCGAACGACAGTGTGAACTAGGCGTGAAAAGGTTAGCCAATCATAACAATGATCATTTAAATATTGATGTCTTAAATGTAGGTTTGGAAGGTGGAAAACATGGAGAAGACTTCAAGGAAAAAATAAAACAAACATATTTAGAATATGTTGCAGATGCTGCCATTAACAAACTTAGAACTACATCTTTTCACCTTTTAAATAAAACAAATCACATTGCAGACCTAATCTACCGTCCACAGCAGGAATCATGGCCTTAGCTAACCCTGGACGTGAGTGAATGACACATGAGCACTTTTAAGACTGACCTGGTACCAGGAATAGGCTCTGTCAGCTGGGTTGATGAGAATGGTGATGATTTTCGCTTTGGGCAGAAGAGCAGCTGCTCGCCGGGCCGCGACCTCCGAGTCGAAGTAGTTGGCACTTTTCTCAAAGTAGAAATCTGAGCTAGTGTTGGAAGGTAGAGGGAAATACTCCATGTACCTACAAAGACACAAAAGCACACACACACACAATTTAAACAGTTAGCAATAAATTAACTAAATACAGCCCATACTTCATGGACAGAAATATATACCTGTAATGAGAAAAAGAAGGGAGAAAAAAAAATATATACAAATAAATTGCATGACAAGGTCTTGGAAAATGTCTCTACGTGAGCGATCAGTCAAACAGATTTAGGTAAATTTGCACCAGCACACTAATAAGTCTACACGCCGGTGTGTTCATGCTGACTGAGCTTGACTGACTGAACAATGTAAACAGAATTAGCTGTTGACATGAAAGCAGATGGAGCTCCAGGTCACACCAAAGTAGTAAGGTGTTTAGCAGCTGGAAAGATGTTTTCTCCTTTGCCCAGGTCCACCGAACCACCGAAGCGAACTAAAAAACACCTTTTTAGCCAGATTTGGATTTAAATTATGTCTCACCCGTTCGTTCTTCCATTTTGTATGAAGAATATTTGGGCCTTGTTACTTAGTATTATCTACTTATAAATATCTCCATTATGACACTCAACAGACAGACTGATGTTGTCTCACTGACTTATGGGCAAACTGTGTAGAGGAATTTTACACTGCACTTACAAAGAGCAATATCAAGCTGATTAAATATATTAGAGCAAAGCAAAACTGTAAAAATAATAATTTCTACAAAACTATCCATATTTTTTTAAATTCCATGACTTTTTCAGGCCTAGAAATCACAAATAAATAACTCTCTGTGTTATAGCATTGTTGCACCACTGTCTATGTCTGTTCAGTGAGATATCTTTAGTATCTTTAGAAGTTAAAAATTGTAGCAATTCTAGGTTGTTGTTTGAATTCAAATCACCACAAGAACTTTAAAACAAGAAACAACAATCAACTGTTCAAACTACATAACTTTTCAAATTGATATAATAGGATGAAAAAGACTAAAACATTTTCTACTAATATAATTACAGAGTATGGAAAGAGGGAAAATGAGACTTGGTGGTGAAGGGGGTGCTGTATTTTGATCCTTAATCGCATCCTCTCAGAGGAACATTAGCCTCAATGAATTAAATCAGGCATGATCCTGGAGAAAATCACAGCCAAGAATGCTGGAAACCAGGAGGGAACATGTTCTGTTAACAATACGAGAAAGTCAAATGGAAATAGAAAACACACCAGTCAATGCCTTTGTGGTAGTTTCGGCCATTGAAAAACTGGATTTCCTCGAAGGTTTCCTTGCTGGGGTAGTTGCTGGTCAAATCGGGATGCATCCCCAGAAACAGATAGAGTGCAGTGGTTCCTGAATGAACACAAGGAAACAGTGTAAATGCACAGAATTACAGATTTATTCTGGAAATAAAAACATGGTGCAAAATATCTCCCTAGGGCTGCACCAAATAATTATTTTGGTAATTGAGATTTAGCTTGACAAATGCTTTTTATTTTATTTATAACATTTTATTATTTAATAGTTATTAATTATTACACAGATCTCTTAAATACTTGATTCTGATTGGTCAATCACTGCATTATACAGTCAAATATTTTGGTATAATAGACTGTTATCCCTAAAAAAATAAATTAAACTTGAATCTATATTGCATGTCCATTTATTTAATTATTTGGTAAGTAGCCATGTAATAAGTGAGATAATTGACATTCAGATGGTCATTACTGCAAAAATATACCCATCTGGATTTATTTCGCAATAATTACAGTCTGAATTCACATAAGGGGGGGGGGGGGGGGGGGGTTATTATTATTTTTTTGTTGCATAAATTGACACCAAATGCAGAGGTTTAACTTGAAATTTAAATACTGTATTATACATTCACTGAATGATTTAAGTTTTTTTTAATAAATTAATTTAATGCAATTTAATTTTCAATGCAAAATCACTAAAGCAAGTATATTCACAGATCCCTCAGCCCAGGGGTTGCTGATGTAATTGGATATTGCGATATATATATATATATATATATATATATATATATATATATATATATATATATATCATGAAGGAGGGAAATAAAATGTATTCACACACATGATTTTCCCGGACAACGAAATACCTGACTGGTAGAGAATGCACGGATGAAGTAGGAAATTGAACGCCACACATTTTGATTGCACTTAATTGTTCTCCAGTTCCATTTGAATTTTTTGTTAAAATAAATACATTTCAAAGTTTGAAATCAAGGTGTCTTGGTTTTATTGTGTAGGCTTAACGCTAACCCTGCTTAACTATAATTACCCCAGAGTACCACCTAGCGTCCAACCAACGGTAATACCGGTATTCACTGGTTTCCTGTGAAGTTTTTTTTTTATTTCTGCAACAAACCGACCAATCAAAACGTGGCCAACCAAGACTCTACTCATCAACTAAGGTTTGGTCGACTATTAGGGGGCAACCCTATTAGGAACACTATACTAATACTGGGTAGGGCCTGCCTCTGCTCTCAAGACAGCCTCAATTATTTGTGGCATAAATTCATAGTCCACGTTGACATGATTGAATCACTTTATTTCTGCAGATTTGTCAGGTGCATATTCACGCTGTGAATCAATTGTTCAACAACATCCCAATGGTGTTCTACTGGATTTAGATCTGGTGACTGGGAAGGCCACTGAAGAACAATGAACTCATTGTCAGTTTTAGATGACTTTTGCTTTGTGACAAGGTGCATTATCATGCTGGAAGTAGCCAATAGAAGATGGGTAAACTGTGGCCATGAAGGGATGCACATGGTCAGCAACAATACTCAAATAGGTTGTGGCATTCAAGCAATGATTGATTGCTATTAAACGGGCCCAACGTGTGCCAAGAAAGCATTCCCCACACTATTACACCACCACCACCAGCCTGAACTGTTGACACAAGGCAGGGTGGGTCCATGGTTTCATGAAGTTGGCGCCAAATTCTGCACCCTACAATCTGCGTGCCTCACCAGAAATTGAGATTTATCAGACTAGGCTACGCTTATCCAATCTTTAACTGTCCAGTTTTGGTGAGCCTGTGCCCACTGCAACCTCAGCTTTCTGATCTTGGCAGACAGAAGTGGAACCAGACATGGTCTTCTGATGTTGTAGCCCATCCGCCTCAAGGTTCAACATGTTGTGCATTCGGAGATGCTATTCTGCTCACTACAATTGTACAAATGTACAGAGCAACAACAGCTATGGTATCGGAGTTACCATAGACTTTGTCAGCTCAAACCAGTCTGGCCATTCTCCGTTGACCTTTCTCATCAACAAGGCATTTTTCCTCTGCAGAACTGCTAATCACTGGATATTTTGTGTGTTTTTGGCACCGTTCTGATTAAACTAGAGATTGTTGTGTGAGAAAATCCCAGGAGATCAGCAGTTACAGAAATATTCAAACCAGCCCACCTGGCACCAACAATCATGTCACGGTCCAAATTACTGAGATCAAACTTTTTTGTTAACATTAACTTAAGCTCCTTACCCGTATCTGCATGATTTATGCATTGCACTGCTGCCAAACAATTGGCTGATTAGATAATCACATGAATAAGAAGGTGTACAGGTGTTCCTAATAAAGTGCTCAGTGAGTGTACAATATAGTACATAAAATATGAAGACACTTTCAAAACATGTATATGGAGGGTGTCTGCCAATTTCTAAGAGCAAAAGGCAATGTACACCTAACTAACAAATCTTGAAAGAGTCACAGGCTTGTAGCCATTCTAATCTCACATGCATAAATGTGGACTTAAAGATGTTTAAAAATGCAGGACAAGGTCAGTTTAGATAAGATAAAAAAAGGTGGAAAGCTCACTAAAATGAGCCTAAGAGGCTGAATTAATAAGTGTTAAACAGAAGAAATGAAAAACTCTGAGGCCCAGCCCCCTAATCCATCTTTTATTGAGAAGATTAACAGTCATTTTACTATCCAGTCTTAGAGTGGGCTATTACTCCCTGAAGACATCTTTTTGAAGTTTAATTAGTCAATGCTGTAAAAGCTAAATTCACATTTAGGAGTAGCCACAGATGCAGCAGAAAGCCTCTGGAAGGAGGGATCTGGAAAGATCTGCCTTCATTTGCTTTGAGCCTGTATATAAAATAAAACTCTACCTGCCCTTTATGTACAAACCCTTGACCGGCAATGCTAGGCATTCGAAAAAAAAAAAAAGAAAAAAAAGAAATCACAAACACTTGTTGTTTGGTGATCACTCACAGAGAAACAATGGCAATTTTTCAATTACACAATAATAGCAAGAAACCGAAAGAACCCCTACAAGAAAACTTTGCCGCTTAGACCCCAAAATAGAATGCTATGAATGTGCAACACAGCTAGATGGCACAAGTGCACACATTGCTTGATCTGTGTGGATGTGTCATGAGTTGACAACACTCACCAGTCTTCTGAGGTCCAATGACGAGCAGCTTGGGGAAACGATCGCAAGTCTTCTCTTTAGACCAAATGTCTTTATGTCTTTTGTCCTCACAGGGGTCCTGTAAGGGTAATTTACAAGCTAAAGTGAAGTACTTATAACTACCTTTGCAATCAGAACAACAGCAGCACGTCTTACACTTCAAAAACAAACAAGTTGGCAGGAGAAAGTATTTTCAGTTACAGAGTTAGTAGGCTTTTGTGAAACCAACACAACACGTTACCCATAACGAGACTTGCTGTGTAGAGTTATTTAACAGCAGTAAGAAAATGGCATTATGGTAGGATGGTTTTATCTAAACAAATTAAAACAAACTATTCATGCATGTCAAATATCTTAGACTACATCCACAGAGTCTACTAATGAGCAAATTTGATATTAATCCAGACTTGGCTTTTGAACATGCAATAATAACATCCCAAAAGGTGGCTGTTTTAAGGAATTATAATCCCAATCATAAAGCATAAACCATTCTCTGTCAACAGCTGTGAAAGTTCTTGTGAGAAAGTGGTCCAGCCATTTTAAGCCCTTCGTGAATCACAGTTTAAGACAAGTGTAACCGCGGTAATGAACCGATAGTTTTAAGTCTTGCCTCTTACTATTAAAGCATGAAGTCTGGGTTGTGGCATGAGAGCAAAATATGGACTGAAACCCTTAAGTAATTTTTTTATTTTTCAATAACTGTTCAGTGAAAAAAGGTGCTTAGGAATAGTCAATCACAGAAGGTCAAACTAAACATTATATGAGGTCTGCAATTTGTGCAACCCTGTTACACAGATTTGGGACATGTCTCAACACAGTCTCAACCCTTGATTTGCTTACATGTTGCAATTATCTAGCAATTACCAAAATAACCACAAAAATTAAAGACAAAAATATATATGCCAGAATGGGTAAAAGGGTTGCAAATATTTCAGGATAGGTTAATTTTTAGTTAGATAGTAGTTTATCTAACATATGTAATATTTTTCATAACAAAAAAACATTACATTTGTGCTTCTAGTGGGGCCGTCCACACCTAATGCCCGGCATCTCACAGTTTTTTCAGTCTTGCGAAGGAGCGCTGTATTAAGTTGAAAAGAAGTTCAACATTTAATGTGTTCCTCGAGAGACCTGTTTTCTGTTCTTTTCATTGCGCTGCATCTAGATTTGTATAGCGCAAGGGGGGGTCTGAACAGCCCTCAGTACTTAAATTAATAAAGTAACGTGAACCATCTATTTGTATAAAGTGCCTAAAATCCATCAACACTCCTTCAAGTCCAACAGCTGTGTGTTCTAATGAGGAGCATAATGGCTAATGCTAGCATAACGGCACTAATGATTGAAGAGTCTCATTTGAGTTCACGCCAGTGCTTTGTCAAATTATTCTCCAGTTGTGATCTCATGAGTGAATTGCGTACTCACAATTCACTCATGAGATCACGGTTTATGTTAGCATGTGGATATGCTGTATTAAGTCTAAAAGAAAATCAAAACTCTTTCCAAGTCATCTCTTCCCCTGCATGTAAAAGCAGCCCATAGATTTCTTGGGAAAACAACTGCAGAGGAAAGAAGATTATTCAGAGCAACGCAATATGTGGAACGTCAGGGAACTGACAAAAAAAAAATACAAAATGGGACCTCAACCTTGACAGGAAACAAGAGGGATCAAAGGAGGATTTAGAGCTTTCAGACTCCCACTTTCTATTTGGGTGAAACAAAACAACATTTCAAAAGAACGAGACAAAGAAATAAAGATGCTGGATAAATTGAAATGGGAAGAGAGGAGGGAAAGATAAAGAGAGAGAAAGACAGATCTTCCACATCAGTGCTGACTTTGAACTGCATTGTAGGAACCAATTTCAAAAATAGCATTCTCTGAATTCTGGCGTCTTACATGGAAAACCATTTTCATTCTTTGTACATCAGAGTAAATGTGCAGACAGCCAAAAAAAAACATTCACTTCATATTACAGTAACACTCCTCAAACTACACTGATCTACTATAACAAAATAAACTTGTATTTGTTTCCCTCATGATTCCAGAGGATGGAGATGCATAGTACTATTCTCTTACCTGCCAGATGGGGTCCCTCTCTTCTGGGAAAATTTGGAAATATCTCTGGGCCAACTGCACAGGTGGGAGAGTCTGTAGTTTCAGGTTGGTCCACATCTGGATGAATTTCACCAGGTTCTTGAAGGTGTACAGGCCAAGACGGTCATTCCCATAGTTGGAGAGGTGGGTCATGAAAATGCTGATCTGGTTTGAAATGAGGTGTAAAGTCAAGAGCAGCACAGTTTTTTTTTCCAAAATGACTGCTGATCTAGTTTGGATGGATCTATCATATTCTCACAACAGACATCCTTACAGAGATCCTTCTAATAAATCAAGGGTTTGGGGGTGCCCTTAAGTACATGTACTAAACATGTTTAAATCTACCAATGAATTAAAATTACATTTGTGATTACTGCATGAGAAGAAAATCATTAAAATTCAGACTAACCTGTTATTTCATAAGAAACATCAGCGTTTTGTTTAAAAGTCTATGATAGTTGACGTTAAAAGGATAGTTCACCCCAAAAATGAAAATTCTCTCACCATTTACTAACCCATATGCCATCCCAGATATGTATGACTTTCTTCAGCAGACCACAAATGATTTAAAAAAAAATAATTTCTCAGCTCTTTTGATCCATACAATGCAAGTGAATGGGTACCAAAAACCACATAGGCCAGTATAAAAGTGATCCATTTAACTTCAGTGGTTAAATCCATGTCTTCAGAAAGTTGTGGGTGAGAAACAGATCAATATGTCCATTTATACTATAAATTCTCCTCCCAGCTCAGTCAATCTCTGCGTTAACATTTCTTCTTCTTGTGTTTAGTTGATTCACATTTCTCCTGCATGCGCCTATTGGGCTCTCCTCACCCACACCTATCATATAACTTCTGAAGACATGAATTTAACCACTGGAGTCATATGAATTACTTTTATGCTACCTTTCCGTTCTTTTTGAAACGATATTTGTTTTGGTTGGTATTGGCTTTAAAGAACCCATATCAATTGACCACTACTTAAAATCATTTTATATTTCACACACTGGTTTAGACAACACTGAAAAATATTACATTTTCATTACTCACTGGATTGAGGAGCACAGTAAGGAAAAGCTCTCCTCCATTGATGAGTTTGTCCAGCTCTTTAGAGCCTCCAGGATACTCATTATAGAAGATGGTGTGAGTAAAGAGACCACAGGTCTGCCTGGGCAACACCTGAAAAACAGACATTTCTCCTCAGAATGCAACTACATTTTAAATTCTTCTCCACAAGTAATTTCAAAAGTAAATGACAAATTTTGCTAATTGCATAAACTTTATTATAAAACAGATAGTTGATGCTCTAAATCTGATTGGTGTCCCACATTTATTATCTTTATAAAAAATTAGATTTAAAAAAAAAAAAATATAATAATATTATTATTATTATTATATATATATATATATATATATATATATATATTTTTTTTTAAACTTTAAAATGTAATATATGTGAAGCACTTTACGCTGCACTTTATATATACAATGTATTCTAATTGTTAACTGAATTAACTGCCTGGCAATTGTAAACAGCCTACAGTTGTACTAATGAAATATACTACTTGTAAAAATAGTTTATAGTGATTACTATTAATGAGTTTATTTACAGTATCATTATTTAATGAACATGTATTAATAATGTTTTATTTATTTTTTAAATAAAAAAAAAAAGTATAAATAATACACTTCTACTCCTTGCGTCTTTTATTATATTTGTTTTTCTATTTTATGATTCAAGGTAATCTGTTACAGTAATTTTACACCAAAGGGTGTTGTTTGGCACAACGTAATGAGACCTAAAAGGCGTATCTCTTATATACACACACACACACACACACACCGATCAGCCACAACATTAAAACCTAATATCACCTAGGTCCCCCTCGTGTTACAAAAACAGCTCCAACCTGTCAAGGCATGGACTCCACAAGGTATCCTGTGGTATCAGGCACTAAGATGTTAGCAGCAGATCCTTTATGTCCTGTAAGATGCAAGGTGTGACCTACATGGATTGGACTTGTTGGTCCAGCACATCCCATAGATGATCAATCGGATTGAGATCTGGGGAATTTGCAGGCCAAGTCAACACCTTGAATAGGGTGCATTATCCTGCTGAAATAAGACCACTACCATCAGGGAATACAGTTGCCATGAAGGGGTGTATGTAGTCTGCAGCAATTTTTAGGTAGGAGGTACGTGTCCAAGTAACATCCATATGAATGCCAGGACCCAAGTTTTTCTAGCAGAACATTGCCCAGAGCATCACACAGCATCTGCCGGCCTGCCTTCTTCCCATAGTGCATCCAGCTGCCATCTCTTCCCCAGGTAAATGACACACACGCTCCCTGCCATCCAAATGATCTATAAGAATGTGTGATTCATCAGACCAGGCCACCTTCTTCCATTGCTCCATGGTCCAGTTCTAACACTCACATGCCTATTGTAGGCACTTTCGGCGGTGGGCAGGGGGTGAGCGTGGGCACTCCGATCGGTGTGCTTCTACGCAGCAAGCTTCAATGCACTGCATGTTCTGACACCTTTCTATCATGGCCAGCATTAAGCTTTTCAGCAATTTGTGCTACAGAGCTCTTATGAGGGATCAGACCAGACGGGCTAGCCTTCACTCCCCACGCGCATCAATGGCCTTGGGCGTCCATGGCCCTTCCTTGGACCACTTTTGGTAGGTATTAACCACTGCATACACAGAACACACCCCACAATACCTGCTGTTTTGGAGAGGTTCTGACCCAGTCGTCTAGCCATCACAATTTGCCCTTTGTTGATGTCACTCAGATCATTACGCTTGCCCATTTTTCCTGCTTCCAACACATGAAATTCAAGAACTGACTGTTCACTTGATGCCTAATATATCCCACCCCTTGACAGGTGCCACTGTAACGAGATAAAACCTGTCAGTGGTTTTAATGTTGTGGCTGAAGAGTCTACACATCTACTTATTCATGTGATTATCTAATCAGCCAATCATGTGGCAGAAGTGTAATGTATAAAGTCATGCAGATATGGGTCAGGAGCTTCAGGGAAAAAATGTAATCTCAGTGATTTAGACTGTAGCATTATTGTTGGTGCCAGACTGGCTAGTTTGAGTATTTCTGCAACTGTTGATCTCCTAGGATTTTCACACACAACAGTCTCTAGTGTGTATAGAAAATAGTGCGAAAAACAGTAAACATCAAGTGAGCGGCAGCTGTGTGGACAAAAATGGCTTGATAATGACAGAGGTCAGAGGAGAATGGCGAGACTGGTCTAAGCTGACAGTAACCCAAATAAACCTGCATTAAAACAGTGCTATGCAGAAAAGCATTTCTGAAAACACAACACGTCGAACATTGAGGCAGATGGGCAGCAGAAGACCCCTTTTGGTACCACTACTGTCAGATTAGAACAGGAAACTGAGCTTGCAGTGGGCACAGGGTCACCAAAACTGGACAGTAGATGATTGGAAAAACATTGCCTGGTCTTGATGTGAACATTAACTGAAGCTCCTGACCCGTATCTGCATGATTTCACACACACACACACACACACACACACAGTGTATAAACTGTGTATACTCATGCATAAAAAAAGCTGGGCTTAGGTTAAATGACAAATGAGCTGCAGTGTTCACAGCTCAACACATGTAAACAGGCCATTATTTCAAATTTAGAGACAATGTATTTCATCAACCATAACATGTGATCTCATTTGAGTGTCACTTTAGACTGGAATGGAAACTGTATGACCTCAGCATTGAAAAATATTGTTGTAGAATAACTACAGAATGTTTCACCACAGATGACCCATAATGACCTGAGGGAATGTTTCTGCCACTAACAGAACATCAACCCTAATGATGTGGCTTACACATTTGAATACATGATATTATTTGACAGACGACAATGACAGAATGAAAACACTTTATGGTGGCGATAATAATAATGAGTTTAACCCTCTGAACCCCCCAGGTCCTTTTTCCCCCCATTCTGTGAGAACTCAGTTGCCAGATTGAAAGGAAAGAAAACAAAAACAAAATAAATAAATAAACGCATTAGGATGGATATAGAAGATGTGGTATGCCTAAATTGGCAAAACACACTTGTCCAGAGATCATCATTACTGTATCCTTACTCCAAATACTGCATGAGAAAACCACTTTTATCTTTCTCTGCCATAATAGTGAATTGGGCAGCTGGATGTAGCCTCTTATTTGAAAGTTAGATATTAGTCTAACTGTGTGTTAGATTGTGTTGTGTGTTTGAGCTCAGAAAACAACACAATGCAATTTTTTTCTTTATTCCCTGTATGCTATTTTACAGCCACCGTCAGTTCCAATGTGTTTGTACACTTACATGCACACACAAACCGCTCTGTCATGATTCAACAAGCTTTTGTCATATGTTCTCTGTTGTACCCTGGAGCAACAGACACAACAAAAATAATAAAAATAATAAAATTGTACTTTCACAAACAGCTTGCCCTTAACCCCCTACTGGGATTCCAAGCTCAAACCGTAAACAAAATAGCCTGGGGTTTATCTCAATGATTGCAAGCAGAATAAGATTTCAGCGTATCATCATTTAACCCCTGGAACTGCACAGACAGTCTAAAAAACAAAAGTGCAATCCACTTTTATCTATAGAAGAATAAATCTGTGTTGGAGTCATTGTGCAGTGCACATGCTTGCAACATGGAGCTGTGGGGCTCCCTGGGATGCAGGTTCACATCCACCCCCTGTATTGCACTACTTCCCTGTCTTTCTCCACTGTGCTATGCTTTAGAGCAGGGGTTGGCAACCTATGGAGGGGTTTTCACTGGCACGCCAGAACGAGAGAGGAGTAGAATATTTTATTCATATAAAAAACTGCATCTGCATTCCAGTCTACATCTTGATGTAATCCTTCCTCATGATAACGCAGCGTGTTTTAGAGAAAACACAAACCCACATTGTGTGGTTAAGTCTTTGAGTTTATTCAAAATATAAATTAAACATAGAAATAATGTTTTAGGATTTGGCTGGTGCGATTCATAGAAAAGGGTTAAATAGGCTTGTGATGCACGAATGGCTTGCACGTGTCTTGTCACACTTTAATAGTGTTTAGCCTCCCATTCAGCTGATGAAAACAGATGAAAACTCATTCTTTGGAAAAAAAATCACATACATGCACGTTTTTTTTTTTATGTCAAAAAGGTTGCTGACCCTTGCTTTAGAGGCACGAACAAACCTTAAAAAGTCTGCTTTTTGTGTTTTGTTAAGTGTATTGTTCTTACACTGATGCCACTGTGGGCAAAGCCCCTGCGGAAGCGGGCAGGTTTGAGGTGGGGGTACTCCTCTGTACTGGTCACCTTAATGCCCCACACTTTCTTCCAGGCCTCATACAGTTGCATATGAATGGGATACACTCCAGAGTGATGGGGTGCCACCGCGTAACCCATGTTCGTGGGAATGCCATGCTCCTGAAAGGAACACAATGGAGATAAATTATAGATAAAAAAACACATTAGAGATCATTTATAGATAAATGAATTAAAGATAAATTATGTATGAAAGAAGACACAGTGCTTCTACTTTAGCACATGTCCTACTAATTGAACATAACCGTATGTCATTCAGGGTGCAAATGTAACACTCGCTAAGTGAACTTCAACTAACACTAATGTTAAGAAGCGTAAGCTCAGCTAAATGTTTCATGGTGCCTTCCACATTTGAATGAAATCAAGTAATATTAAAATGTACAAGTATATTGACAACAATAATGATTATTTTAACCTTTTCAACTCTGGGGCATTTTTGGGCTGCCACCTGCAATTTTTCACACTCATGAAAAGCTCACCATTTCCACATACTGTGTGGACTAATTGCCAAAAATTGGTAAATTGTTTTCAGAACACCACATAAAAGAGGAAAGACTCCAGTTATTCATAAATAATTATATGTTCGCAATCTTATGATGAATAGATTTTAAAAAAATCAGTGATTCTTGAGATCAGGGACAAAACATGTCAACCAGATAAAACACAATTTGTGGGTAAAAAATTTACTTAATATTACACACACTCTTATCCAGAAGACTAAAAAGGATAATGAAAGCACAACTAAATTATTAATTATTAATATTAATATTATTTAATGTTGTTTTATAAATGTTTTTAATTCTAAATGATATGATATGTATCCAGTGTCTGTAAAAACCCTTGTCCGGAAGCAGGTGTCATTACATTACAATAGCTTAAAAACAATTAAAAGTAATTTTAAATTAAATGTTATATTTACTATGTGTAAGTAGTACAGTAATTAATTTAATGAGCATCAAAAGTTACAACTGAAAAACTGATTTTAATGTAGTTTTAAGACGATTTAACTTGTGTCCTGGGTTTTTGTCAACACCGTCAGACCTTTTTTTTAAATAAAAAAAAATCAGGAATTATTGAGGGCAGCTAAAACTCTGAGGACCCCTTTATCACTTCCTTGTTCTTTCAAATGCCATGAGACCACTCTAGCTCTGGTAAGTTTTAAATATTCTTTTAATTGTATACCTGCTTGTTAATACTTTGCATGTCACAACCATAGTGTGTCAACACCATAAACAATGTAATGTAAGATTTGTATGATATTTTCTGTTATAAATGCTTAATTTAAGTAGTTTAAATGTTACAAGCAATGAGTGATAAACAAGATGGCTCCTGTGTTAAATACATGTGTTATGAGAGGAAACATGGTATTTTGTCAACTCCGTCAGATGTCAACACCATCAGGATTTGTATCTGACGGTGTTGACAAATGTTATTATGTGCATTATTCCTCATTTTAGTGTAGTTTACTTAAATGATATTACTTACCAAACATTTGATATTACTGTTGCTCAGTTTTATGTGTTGAATTTCAACCAATTGCCATATAGCTTTATGTTTTGAATTGAATCACATTTTCATAGCCTCTCGAGTACTTGATATGTAATAAGGTGTAAATGAGAAGACACAGGACTCACCTCGAACCAAAACAGAGATGATGGTTCAAGGGAGCCAACTCAGAAATCCTTTAATCAAAAGATCACTGCTCTTCCACCATGCAATGACTGCAGAGCTGAGAAGAAATGCTCCTCGCACCCACAGAAGAGGCAAACTTGCATCCCAGCATCCAAAACTGTCTTTGTCTGGCCAAATTCTCAAGAAGTATCGCCTTATCCACAGGGTTCATGAGTTTGGCCTGACTTACAAAACACTGACAGAAAAAATACCAAAACAAAGGAAGCCTAGGTTCCTCCAGACCATATCCCTAAGTGTTCACAGTTTTTTGGAAAACAATGCAAGGATGACAACAGACAAGCAAGACACCATTACCAGGAAAAAAGTAAAACGTCAAAGGATGATTCTGACCGACACGATGCAAAACCTTCACATTGCATTTGTCCAGCAAAACCCAAACATTAGACTTAGTTACTCGTCCTTCTGTGCATTGCGTCCATTTCACATTACATCTCCAAGAGCCTCAGACCGAAAGACATGTCAGTGTCTGTACCATGAGAATGCAACACTGATGCTTGAGGTCCTGAAGTCATTCAATGCTTTAACAACCAGCAAACTTGAAGAGAGTTTCCAACTTGTATGTTGTTCTCCAGCAAACGAATCTTGCCTTTTACGTACCTGCACCCGATGTCTGAACAAATGTTCAGTTCTTTCTCCAGAGCAAGGGAAAACACTAGTGGAGTGGAAGCAGTGGAAGCGTATTGAGGAGCGAACAGAAGATGGAGCTCACTTTCACACCAAACCTGTGAAACACACTGGCACTCTTTCAGAGCTTATGATTCTCTACCAAGACAAACTAAGAAATGAGACAACAACCCATATCCACTCAGTTCAAAATCAAACCAAGGAGTACAGGAACATGATAACAAATTGTGATGAAACCACTGTTATTGTTCATGTTGACTTCTCTGAGGCCTGGAAATGTAAATTCAGCTCAGAAGTACAATCCTGTCACTATGGGCAAAACCTCCCACAGCTCACACTTCATACGGGCATGTTCTACACCAAACATGAAAAGGCAGGATTCTGCACGGTCTCAGAGTCCAAGCGCCAGGATGCTGCAGCCATCTGGACCTATATGGATCAAATCCTGACAGCCATTCATGCAAGATTTCCAAAGATTAACACTGTTCACTTTTGGTCAGATGGTCCAAGCAAACAGTATAAAAATAAGAAGAACTTTCATCTCCTCTATGCTGTCCCTCCCAAACTGGGATTCAAGAATGCAACGTGGAATTTCTTTCCTACATCACATGGCAAGGGTGCCCCAGATGGCATTGGGGCAACAGTTAAGAGGTGTGCAGACAGTTTTGTGCTGAGAGGTCGGGACATTGTGGATGGCAGAGCATTTTATGAGATGGTGTCCAGCAGCCTAAGTGGTGTCAAGCTACAATACGTTACCAGTGATGATTTTCAGTCCTATGACACTCTCCTTACGCCAACCCTGAAATCCATCCCTGGAACAAGGAAGATTCATCAAGTTGTAGCTCAAGGGAACATCATCCATTGTAGAAACATTTCATGTTTTTGCAGTGAGCCACAGATTTGCCAATGTTTCTGACCTGTTACTCACACTTTGGATGGCATCCCTCAGAACCCAGATGAAGGACCCAGACAGAGACCTCTTGCGATGGAGGCCATGGAGAAAGAGCCTAGCAGAGAACCTGAGGGCACAACAACTGGGATAGGCCCTGATGATACTCAGAGTGGAGATTGGCTTGTTGTCATGTACGAACAGAACTGGTGGCTGGCTAAAGCCTTAACAATTGACCCAGAGCATCAAGATGTTCAAGTAGAATTTTTTCACCCTCATGGGCCAAATGTTTGTTTTCAGAAAAAACAAGGACGGCGGGATGTCTGCTTTGTGCCATTTACAGATATTCTAGTCAAGCTGAATGAGCCATCATCACCCATCCGTACAAGCCGCACCAGGGAGATTTACAACATATCAGCAGAGGTCATGGATTTCATAGAAGAGGAACACTTGAATCGTCTGTTGCCTGGTGTTTAAACTCCATCGAGAAGTCAAATGTTACGTTTTTTTATGACAGTTTAGCAATATTTTAAAGGTTTAGCTGTCATTTTGACTATGGATGATTTGAATTAGTTTATATACTTTATAAGCAGCATATATTTGAAGATGTTGTGGACTTTACAAAGGGGGTTCATTTCTTTTTCTATTGCCTGTAAAGTCCCTCTACTCCCATGAGATGAAAAATTGGTTATATAATGTGTTTTCTTCATATCTTGCAATGTTGCGATATTTGTGAGAGTTCAATGGTCCTTTTGAATGAAATATTTTTCTGTTTCTTACAAGTTTGTCACCACCGTCAGTTTTGTGTCAACACCGTTGATGCCTTGTCAACTCCGTCAGATTGATATATTGTTTTTTTTTTTTTTTAAATATGAGATGTTTTGTTCCCTCAATAATATGTGTTAATAAAATGGTTGCATTTTCAAAGTTATTGTGTGATTTGTATGCTTCTAAGTATCACAGTTCATTATGGAAATTAAATGATAAATTGATTAATCCATACAACCTTAACCGCAATCTTTAAAAATGGACTAATCTAACTTTTAAAAGGTGATATGATTCATTTAAAAACATTTTTATGTGATTAAGACAATTAAAAACCGCTAGGAGTCAAAATATCTGAGTAAAGATTATAAATAATTTTATAGACATTTCTATGTGTCTGATGGTGTTGACAAAAATCCAGTGCTGATCCTGCAAACCTCTAATTTATAAAAAATAAAAAAAACTGGGAGGTTGTTCCAAAACATGGTTACATAGCCAAACCCTTATTTAACAAATATGTATACACTGGTTTTTAAAATAATGAAGGTTTTTTTTTAGAAAATCAAAACCTGTTTTGTCCCTGATCTCAAGAATCACTGAAATACATATTTTTTGTTGTTGTCCTATCTTTGTAAGCATGTAATCTGTGATCTGTTCACTCCATTTATCTCCAAAAAGTCTTATTTTATTCCACTAGATGGCAGCAAATACAAGAAAAAAAAAACGTACAATTTTTCCTCTATCACCTTCCATCACAAAATGCAGATCTGAAATATAGGTGGTGCTCTAACACATTTTGGCCCTCACAGATTGAGGTTCATGCACCACCCCCAATGTTTCATCAAATATCACGGCCTCTGAGTGGACTAGAAGCTCAGTCTTGGTGTCATTAGAAAGCTGAGATCCTCCCCTTTGAAATGATGCATATGTAACATTCTATCATCAATAGTCAATAACATAATTTCAATTAATTCTTTGGCATGCTTTTCCTGCTAGACCACATTTTCTGTTCTGGACATCTAACATTGGATTATTCACACAAACAAGCAAGCTCACAGATTGTTAATTTTTTAGATAAATGCCTAAGGTAAAAGCAGATGTAAAGTTTTTATCTGTTTGGGGCTTAAAGCAGCAGTGATCAGTGCATAAGAGAGACGTTTGTATTTGACATATAACAGAAATCAAATTTCACTTTGTGATTCTTTTGAAAATCTTTCAAACTGTGGTTTTAGGGTAACAAAAAAAACTGTACAGAGCTTTCATTTGATATATGATTTGTCTATATTCATCTTTCACCTTTATATTCATATTCATATTTTTACCACATGACCTGTAGGTAGCGCTGATTTGCAACACAAATGCTTTCAAACAATACCACATATGCCTGACTTATGTATTCGGAGACTTTTTTTTATGATATAGCACCCCCTTTTGGACCTGCTGGATGGATGATTGTTGGTGCTAGATGCAATCAAAACATTTTAAGAAACAAAATCATTGTGACAAATGTTATACTTGTACACTATATTGCAAGGATAGCATGGTAGTTGGGATTCATCCTATATAAAATACAGACATTATGCATGTATCTTAATGCCCCCTAAAAATTCATTTTGACACCAAGATCTACATACCATCATCAATAGACATAATATAAATTACAAACACAAGCATCACTTCCCCGATCATTTCCCCTAATCTCACCTCTGCAAACTTGCGGTTGAGCAGCATCTGTTCGGCCAGAACTGACTGGTTGTGGAAGAGGTGTGGCTGCATGTGACTCCACATGTGAGGAAACCACCAGAACTCCTTACTATAAGACAGAAGCAGGTCATCTCCCAAATCTTCTTCATCTGTGCCTGAAACAAAATTATACACAACCAAACAGTAAACAATTAATTTCAATGCGTGTTAACAAAAAGTGCTGACATCTGATATCCCATAACCGTTCTATGGCAATCACTTACCAGCATGGAAAAACTTTCCAGAGAAACCCAGATTGAAGGTAAAATTGGGAACGTGGGTTCGGAGTTCGTTTTGCGTCTCCAGTAAGTCCTATGAAATAAATGACAAGGAGTTTAGAAACGTAATATAACAAAGCTCTTAGAACAACCTAGGGACAGAATTAGGAATGGTCACAAGTTCCCATGCAATCAGAAATGACAGCAATAATTGATCATGAAAACAACTGCGACAATTCCACAACATACAAAATCCGGTGACAACTATATGCATTTATGCCAAAAAAAGGCCTAATTTTACATTTTGGGATTGGTCATTGCATCATGTTTGGTAGTACCTTGTGTTCCGACAGACAGCAATGTGTGTCAACACCATACACAGTGACTTTCAGTCCAGGGTAGCAAAAGCACTCAAATTTCAGGAGACATTTAAAGGCATTCAAGACGCATTCTTCTATCAAATATTTAAATGGAACACAACTGAATGGACCCTTTCAACAGGATAAATTTGCAATTTGCACAATTTGCTATAGTCTCCCATATACCTCTATAAGCCAGCGGCAAAATGTATCCTGCTATAGTTTTATTCTGTGTTCCAATCCCAGAAATGTGAAAGGAGACCATAGAACAGAGCAATTGGGCCTTGGGATATGTTATTAACAGTTTAACAATTTGTAACTTGACACGACATCACTCAAACACGACATTCATGGTGTGAAACCCTGAAAAGAAAAACAGCGAGATGTGGAGCAATAGCCAAAGTCATCCATCTGCCACATAGACCAGCAATATAAAAAAGAGCACCCCCCTGATAACAGGGTTTTTCTGTAGAGTACTCAAGTAGACCAAATGACCAAAATTCCTATCTCCACTGTAAACACATAAAACACACTCTGTAAACAGAAGACAAGAATACAAAAGAGATACACACACACACCACAATGCACACAAAAGCACAGCGGTAGCGTATCGCCAGAGTCTGTCCTGTTTGTTCATCTTCTCTGTTTGCTTCATTACCCATCTCAGTTTTAGCTCTGCATCTGCCTCTCATTTGATTTGTTTACCACACTTGTTTTTGACTGCCTGTCTCTCCAGTGTGACTCAATCAAAAGACTGATTCATATTTAACTGCTCTGAGGTCCACAGACAGACAAGACAGCTTTGATTATGTTTGTTTTCAATCCAAGCCCTCAGCTGAACATCTGCATCAGGGTGCTCAGGAGACGAGAGATTCACAAGGAGGATACAAGAAACTGTATTTGAAATATTTATGCTTGCGGCAAGTCTTTGGATGCCCTTTGAACAGCGAGTCCTAAAAAATACAATAAAGAAAAAAGGGGAAATGGAAAGAGAATGGAGATTTGGGAAAAAGAACAGTCGATGCGGGAGCATTGAAAAAAATGGACAACTGGAGAAGTGGCGATGTGTAAAGTGCTGCCAGACTATGAAAACTTTGGTAAATAATATGAAAATGGCACCTGTTTTGCAGTGCTCTGCTTTTGAGGTGCTTTAGAAATGGAGAGACTTGTTTATATGCTTGCCAATCTGTCTTTGAGTCTAGAGACGAAGGAATAATTCAAATTGCGATGTGACAGTGTTATCAAACCACAAAGGCTGCGATTTACTTAAACAAATAGTCTCCATGTATTGCACACTGCGCTTACTGTATGTGCACAGCTCTGTTCTCTGTACTGTGACATATACTCAAGCATGTGTGAAGCTCATGAGTGGAGCTTATTACATTTACAGCGCTCTAGATTCACTAATTGCACATTTGTGTAATTCCAAGTATGCTAAAAGTTACTATCCAAATCTAAGTTAACCTCATAACATGTAGATAGAAGACCGGATGATAGCATTCCACTGCATTAAAAAGTAGTTGTCAACTCTAATACTTGCTTCAGTGTACTGCTACAGTATTTCTATTGGCAGTAGAGCATGTTTGCACATGACTTCATTTTGTTAAAAAGGAAACACTTACTAGGATTTATTTTATTTTAAATGCTAATAATCAACTCACAGTTCAAAATAGCTATCGCAATATAATTTAATATAGTTCAGCCCTATTTGAGTCTTTGACTTTTAACTCCGGATTTCTTACCACTTCCTCCTTGTAAATTTTTCCCTCCATTTTTAAATTCCTTTCTTTTGCCTGCTGTACATCTTTCGTTCTATTCCCAATTCTTTCGCTCTCTCTCTCCCTCTCTGCATGTGTCTGGATCACAAGCAGAATAAGTAGACAGGTAGACGAGACAAAAGAAAGAACAAAACTTGTCTGCGAGAGAGCGAATGTGATAAAGAAAATAAGATGTAGGTAGGTAGATAGATACATAGACACACACACACACACACGCGGCCTGTAATCCCTGACAAAGAATTTGCTTGCAGTAGATAACAATATTAAACAAGTGGCATTAGAAGAAATGTAGCATAAGAACACTTTTCAAACAAAAACTTTTATTTTTTTATTTTTTTTTTATTCAAAATGATGCATTTGGACATTTTTTTTTTGGATGTCTTAGTGGAATTTGCCAGTTGTTACTTTGCTAAGGGAACTTGCTTTAAACATCCACTAAAAATGATCAAAAGTTGGTGATGTGAAAAAGTCCATCATCACTTTTTGCCATTTGGCTCAATATTTTGTTATCTATTGCAAAGACATTCATACATTAAGTAGAGATAATGTCAAAGTACTTTTTGAAGTGTCAAAATACTTTTGGGGCCAAGAACACACTAATTCTTTTCACATATTTATTGTATCCAAGTTATTGTATCCATGCAATACCCACCTTGACGTCAGACACCTTCATGCGTGTGCCCTCTTTCCCAACAAAGATGTCATCAATATCTACCAGCATGTAGCGCTCTAGAGCCAGTGACAGATGCTTGCCAGTCAAGAAACTCACTGCGTCCACCAGCACCAGCTTGTGCAGCCAAAAGTTCAGGTTGTTGCCAAAGAGTACCCGCTGAATGCCATCATGAAGACCCAAATCCTGGACCACTGCTGCATGAAGGGGTCCTGGTGCTCCACCAGCCTCCGCACTCCGTCCACGAGCTAACAGCACAGGCTCGTAGGTGGTGTGGTTAGACTGGAAGACAGTCCAGTCATCTCCAGGTAAGGGACCGTGCTCCACCTCGCGGGCCTTGGTGATGAGCAGCAGTGGAGACTTGGGGTTGACACTACAGTCCCTTAAACCCAGATTAGAATGCAGGAACAGAGGAAAACCTTTCAGCTGGGCACTCTGCAAACTGTTCTCATTAGCCTTTCATGAAGTGTTGGAAGGAGAGAAAGCAGAAGAGAGGAAATTAATGGTTAAACAGAGATAATTAATATTCATATATACATTCATATACATTAATTTTCTTAACAGATGCTAGTTAAAAAAAATATTTTAAATGACCATTTTCCAAATTCTTTCTGATTCTTGGAAGAGATAAAAACAGGCTGTTTACTTGTACCTGTAACTAACCTCTATCGTGACAGCATAAACTGCGTGCCAGAATAGTGTAGTATTAGTGTAGTTCTTAAAGTTGCTGTAAGCAATTTCAGCTGTTCTACTTCCACAAGACTGAGCCGTTGGATTAGCCAACAACATGGCATAAAAATGCATTGTGCCTCAATAATTTGCAGCAATACTAACATTATGAGAACGCACAAAATTATTGACAGGCAGAAAGTGTCATTGTCCGTGGACCGCAGACACATTTTTGTTTACCGTTTACAGAGTCTAGAGTTGTCAAAGAGACTGGTGAGATATCAGGGGACCAAAAGATTCGACAGAAGCATATTCTATTAATCTCAGAGCTCACGTTAGGGTCTGTTTACATTTTTTTAAATTTTTTTGTCTATTGAGAAAATGAATGGGATTTTTATCAGAAGAATGGAATCAGTTGCACTTTAAAGGAGCAATTTTATTTTCCATCTGAGGTGTAATCCTTTACTCTAATCCTTAGCTGAAGTGATCTAGTGCTGTCCTTAAAGAGATGCCTAGTGGTACCATGGGTGCCTGAGTTTGTTTAAACACTTTCCATTACACTCTCCATTAATGAACTGTCCATGGGAAACTGATGAATCATGCACAATTTTAAAATGCACCTATTTGTAACAACATACTGAAAACTAACATACTTATTTGGACCACTCCATCTGCAGCAACTCAGTGGAACTTAGCGAGTCTCACAATAAAACTCCAACAGAATTTGACATTAGCATATTGCTAAACTAATGGCACAATAATATATTAAGTCTAAAAATACATATACAAATAGACTTTGACATTAACATGTTTTTAAGTGAACAGTACAACACTATATTAAGCCTAAAACACAAATTCCAATAAAGTTTGACATTAGCAAGTTGCTAAGCTAATGATACAATCCTACATCAAGCATAGAAATAAATGCACTTTTCCAATAGTTAGGCATTAGCATGTTGCTAACGACATAATATGACAGTTAAGCATAAAAATTAATTTTGCAATAAAGTTTGACATAAGCATGCTGCAAAGCTAATTGGGTGAAGCAAATATTTTTACATTTACACATTGGGTCTATATCTATCTATCTATCTATCTATCTATCTATCTATGGGATTAATTAAATTAGACGACTAATAGGAGGACAAACAAGAGGCCAAAGCATAACTAAGAGTTGAAATGCTTATTTTCACTATGATAATTTTGTGTTTTTATGTGTGCGTTTATACATGTCCAATTTCTGGGAGGTAAATGCATTTTGCTGTGATGTCGCACTGACAGATGAAAGTCAAGGCTTGATGTGAAAGGTAATTATGAACGCTCCATTACTGGAGTGAACTGGAGGCATCGTTTCAAGGGGAAAGTTTTGGTCTGCTGAACCGTGCAGCCAAAGGTCTAAGAAAATGAAATAGTCTAACCCAGCAAAGCAGGGATGCTAACTACCTGAACAAGAAAAAAAAAAAACACTCAGGTATTGAGGAAGGATGGCTTCTGTTAGTGTGTAAGCAGTAGAGGCTGGGTTAGAAAAATAAAAGAGCTTTGAGGAGACTCTGAGCAGCACGAGTCAATAAAAATTAATGAGCGCAAATTTCATGCGGTTCCTTCTAAGACGTGTTGATGTTCTGCCCTTCTGCTGCAGGCAAGTCTCTAACAGTCTCATCAACTGGGTTTACCTCCACTAACAATTAGTGTGCTACACTCCAGCTCCTGAGGGTAATAAATGTGGGCCTGGCCTCAGGCAAACAATACATTAAAACAGAGAGCTGGCAATGACAGACAGCAGTGAGTAATAGGCAAATGTGCAGAAACAATTTGCACTATAGGACTGATTAATTCCTTTTACTGTGCTTGCTTAGCAGCTCCATCAAAGAACAAGAGCCAAGACAATCAACTAGGACATTCACATGTAGTAATGTGCTATTACTGCAACGTTTAGCATAATGCCCCATGCCCCCAATGTTGCAATTTTTTTCTGCTACCTAATAATGAATCAGACTGTGAAATGTCAGTTGCTAGATCATTAGTGAGGTGATTGACCCACTGGAATTAAAAGCCACATTAACAACCATTAGCAAGACTATTTGCTATGAAGGTACAACACAAAATGGCTCACCTTGAAAAAGCCAATGATGCCAACGCCATACTCCACACAGTACTTGTCCAGCAACTCTCTGTTCCAAGCATCCAGGTTAACATACTTGAGGATGTTCTCATAGATGACCAGTGCAAAACGGCCCCGGTTCTTGTCTGTGAGTGTAGGCATATCCCCCTTGCCAGGTGCAATCTCTGTCTGATAGCGGAATCGTCCAGATTCCAAGATAGCCACAATGTCCTGGCCCAACTGAGAGTACAAACTCTCCACAAAGACCAGCACCACAGGGTCAGTCCGAGACATGTCCGCTGGTTTGACAGTTCTTGCGGGCAGCACCCTTGCTGATGGAGGGGAGGGAGTTGCTCTGGGATCTTCCCAATCGGCCGTACCTTCTTCCATAACCACGACACTCCCAACTCCTGCTGGTTCAAGCTCCCGTTTGGCTCCATACAGAAAATAGGCTGAGATGAGGACACTGACCATGCAGAAAAGGAAGAGCAGCAGCAGGCTGGTCTGCAGCGTGAGCTGACGGAAGATCCGCCTCACACGCCCACACATCAGCATCATCACCTTGCAACCACGGTAATCAATAAAAACACAGTCTTCTATTTACAAGTACACAGTCAAGTCTAACGTATGTTTTCTACAGAAAGACAGCTGAAAAGATGGGTTGAAATTAGGCTCCTCCGTAATGCAGGCGCTCATGTCACCATTGCAGAGGGTGGCAAGCCTGGCCTGGGCAGGGGACGGCATAGGCGAGGTGGGCTTCCACTCTGCAGCAAGGGATGGGCACTGCCCCCACATGCACCAGCGGCCCCCTGCCCAAACCCCTAAGCCCCTTCTCTACCCTCTCTAAGTTCTTATCTCCTGATGCTCTGTAGAGAATATTCTGTACTGCAGAACAATTGAAGCTGGCTTGTTTTTCGGCACTGGATCCTCGGACAGATCATGCCCAAAGCATTCCAGCCGAGTCCTCCAGTTTACCTAAACAAGAAGAAATCAAGGTGTTAATTTAAGAGAATTACAATTGATCTTAATGTTTTTAGCTTAATATATATATATATATATATATATATATATATATATATATATATATATATATATATATATATATTTTTTTTTTTTTTTACTTGTGGATAAAAAAAATAAGAACACATAAAAAAAAAAAATATGCACCATCAATACATTTTGATAAGACCACACAAGCTACTCTAGCATTACGTTCTCTGTAAGATGGCTGCAAAAGCCAAACCCACATGATGCAGTAGGAGCACTAGGACCTGAGATTCTTCTCACTGACTACCAAAAGCGTCTAGAGGCATTTACAAAGGCAATGCAAGGATTACAGGATAATGACGGCGGCTTGTATTGATTAGTGAGGGCTTTAAAAAATGATCCTCACTATCCTTCATGCACTTCAAAGGGCAAAAGTCATTTAATCTTTTCTTCTTAAATGAAGGGTTTAGTGCAAAGTGTGGCACAGGTGAATGAGTTGAGTGCGATTCAGATTAGCACTAACCAAGTAAAAAACTGCAGAATGAGGATGGATCTGATGGCGATTGATGTGGGCCTAATTAAAAGCCAGAAGTGAGGGCATTCATGAAGTGGTCAGCAAAGTGTGAACGGATCATGTGGGATAGATCACCAAAGGGGTTTGTAAATGTCATGTCAAATTGCTTAAAAAAAAAAAAAACACACACAACTCACCACCGCTGAAAGAGTCACTTTGGCTCAGCTGCCACTAACAAATATTTTTAAACATGCATCTTTCAAAAACATCTCAAACTACATAACATATGTTGGCTAAAAGGATGAAGTGAAAGGCGGCAAACACAAAGGTCCCAACCTTTTTCCCATTAAGTAGACACCTAAACAAACAATATGACATTGACTTCTACAGATGACTTGATGTTTAAGTGCACAGTGATTTTGGTTTTTGTTGAGTTTTAATCCTACCTTTTCAGAGGAGGCATGCTTTTTACACATGGCCATCACTATGTCATTTAACAATAGGGAGGAGCAAACAATGGTACACAGAGGCTTCAGAGGAAAGACTAAAGAGAAGCAACAAGACACAACATGTCTGATACTCAATACAGGTCAAATTTCAAAGGCATCAGAGACACACCTAATGTATGGGTTATGTGAAAAGGGAGAGTCGAACAAAGAATCAAAGCCTCACAGGGGTTTGGGGATAAAAATGCATGAATACCACGCAAAAAAAGAAAAAGCACAAGAGTATACCTCTAAAAAGATGATGAAGGGGAAAAATACTTGCCTGATAAAAAGGAGAACTGAAGAGAAAACCATTTTATCATATCAAAAGGTTGCTCAGAGTACAGCATGTGAAAATCCTGTAGTATTTACAATCCTGAAACACAGATGCTAACTCTCCCGTTCATGTGTGTGATCCAATATTCCCATCAGGAATTTTAGGGACTGGTGACGTTTAGAGACATTTAGACTGGTGACGTTTTAATGCATGAAGTGTGTGTTTGTGGTGTGTGAGGTAAGGGGCGAGGAGGAACATTGGTTTTATGAAACAATAAAGGCAAATCTAGGCTGCATTCCACAAGGGACTCAAAATTGCACCTTATAGCTCCACATCCCCTTCCCTTTACAACTAGATTAAGCACAGACCACAATACCCATCACTG
Organism: Moxostoma hubbsi; assembly: GCA_032164185.1. NCBI lineage: Eukaryota > Metazoa > Chordata > Actinopteri > Cypriniformes > Catostomidae > Moxostoma > Moxostoma hubbsi. The sequence goes on from JAVLUX010000042.1 coordinate 8,164,083, forward strand.
GGATCTTACTGTGCCAAGTACAGGAACATGAACAGCAGTCAGCATGCCATCAGAGGTCGGACTACAGTTAGAGAGCTTTCCTATTCAGAGCATGCTTCTTTAATATGCAGAAATCCCAGATACAGACGACTGAACTGACCCACTGTGTTCTGCATGCTCTCTGAACTGTATGACTCAGATGACATGAGGCAAGAGAGCCAACACCCAGAAATAAAAACTAATTTGAGGACATGAAAAGGTTTTGTGGCATACAGTATAGATTCACTTAGAGAGGTTTTTTTTTTTTTTTTTTTAATAAATGGTAGAAAACATCGCTATTTTTTCAGTAAAAAAAACAAAACAACAAGAAAAAAAAACATTTCCTGACAAAAATGTGAGAGGTGTTTGCCCATTCAGAACTCAATGCCATGCTGCTATTTTGTTGCAGGTGATTGCCAGGGCGTTGTTAAGCGGTTGCTGAAGTAATCTGAGTGGCTATTAGCACCTTGCTGTGTGGTTGCTTGGATGCTTTTGTGATGTTCTGTGTGGGTGCATGGTCGTTACTTACTGGCCCAAGTCAACCCCCAAAATTCCATATAACATTCTGATCCATTGATATGGCTTAAGTCCCTCTTCACTGTAAATATATGTGAATTTCTGTTTCGCTCACTAGGCAAAAAGTCTGATCGCTTGTAAAGGAATAGCACACCTCTCCAGAATAAGTTATGCACCAAAGTTTCATACTAAGTGTAAGGGATTTATATTTCCAAAGAGTATGTTATCATCAAAGTGTGTGCAGTAGCAATAGTGATGTTTACCCTAGAATGCACCATCCACTAACACACAAGACTCCTTTAAAGCCACATGTAAATAACTGCTATTCAAAAAACACAAAAAAGAAATCTAGCAGTGTGGAATCTATGATTATATGAATGTTTTTAGACGTATATGTATTCTATAACATAGTATTTTACGGTCCTTATCAACTTGGACATTTGGCTCTTGACTTAAATCTTCAATGTCTAGAGTCTATCAAGTTCCATTTCAGGTTTAAAAAGAGACACCTGCCGTTAACGTATTTCAAGACTACGGCAAAACAAAAATAAAGCAATAAATAAATAAAATGCTGATACGTTAGAACTAGAAAAAGAGATGGAATATGTTGAAACAAAAGTGTCAAGGCATGGAAAAACAGGGACCTTGACATTTAGAAACCTGCACAATCTCACCCATGCCAGCACGTTTCTTGTGTCCCAGATCTTTCTACTCCTTTTTTTTTTTTTTTTTTTTCTCACAGTCTCATAGCTTACCAGACGTGTGAAAAAATGCACCCTGCCTGGGAGTCACAAAAGACATTTTCTGATGGCAGGATAGCTTCCATAACACTCCCCATCTCAAGGGCACAGCATAGCTTCATTCTCAACAGCTCATGCTGTATTGTCAGCTCTGGCTTTTTCAAATTTTGAGTGTTTGTTAAATTGTGAGGCCAGACAATGCTCGGAACAACTATAGCCATAATTCAGGAAACTAATACACAAGGCATTATTGTACTTAAATGCTACCGAGCCAGAGTGCTAAACTGTTTAAGCTTTGCATTTTCCCTGTTAAGAGTGCAATAAAACAGTGTAACTGAAAAATAAATAAAAAAAGCAGTGTGTACTGTACATGATCTTCAGCACTGATCCAGCACCAAATAAAAAAGTTATGGGTCTGGAGTGGAAAAAACAGAGAATATCAACATTCTCAGGTGGTTAAAGAATCAGCCAAGTAACTTGTCTACTTAATTAAGTGGGAAAATTGTTTAGAGCTGATCTGCACTCTTTTTAAAAATGTTTTTTGATTGACTACTTGGTTGGTTAATTGATAGACTAATCAATAAATCAGTTTAAAATGAAACCCTGCATTATTATGATGATCACTGACAATGATGAAACAGCCTACAGAGAGGAGGTGCACACTCTGACACGCTGGTGTCAGGAGCACAACCTCTCCCTCAACGTCAGTAAAACCAAGGAGCTTGTGGTGGACTTCAGGAAGAAAGACAGAGAACACAGCCCCATCACCATTAATGGAGCACCGGTGGAGAGAGTCAGCAGCTTCAAGTTCCTCGGTGTCCACATTACTGAGGAACTCACATGGTCCGTCCACACTGAGGCCGTTCTGAAGAAGGCTCACCAGCGCCTCTTCTTCCTGAGACGGCTGAGGAAGTTTGGAATGAACCACCACATCCTCATACGGTTCTACACCAACACTGTAGAGAGCATCCTGACTGGCTGCATCACCGCCTGGTACGGCAATAGCACCGCCCACAACCGCAAAGAACTGCAAAGGGTGGTACGAACTGCCAGAAACATCATCGGAGGTGAGCTTCCCTCCCTCCAGGACGTATATAACAGGCGGTGTGTAAAAAAAGCTCGGAGGATCAGAGACTCCAGCCACCCGAGCCATGGGCTGCTCTCACTGCTTCCATCAGGACCCGCACCAGCCGACTACATGACAGCTTCTTCCCCCAAGCAATAAGACTTTTGAACACTTGATCTCTCACGATCAACAATCAGCACTGCACTTTATTAATCTTCATCTTGTATCACATACTGGACTGTCAATATATTCTCCACAATTCACTTAGTGTATACATTTTTATATACCCTATCTAGTGTATGTGTATTCTATATTGTGTGTATTGTTTACTGCACATTGTATATATCAGTACTATGTTGTGTAATTATGTGTACATTTGATATGTAAAGTGTTGTGTAATTATGTGTACATTTGTTATGTAAATTGTGTTGTGTAAATATGTTCTTTATTGTAATTGGTTCATGTCTCGTCACTGTCATGACTGCTATGTTGCTCGGAACTGCACACAAGACTTTCACCTACTGTTGCACTCGTGTACACAGTAGTGTGACAATGAAGTGATTTGATTTGATGTTTTAGGGCTTACACGACCGTAGTCACCTATGACTACAGCATAGTCACCCGTAGTCAGACCTATGACTATAGCATAGAGCTGGGCCTATAGCAGCTTCAATTGGCCAAGAACCACCCAATTTGACAGAAAAATCTGACTGACATGTTAAGTGACCAATCACAGTCAGTTTTGTCTGGGGAGATTAGGGGCGGGGTTATCAGAGATGCATCATACCATAATAAAAGACAGACATTGGGAAATAAATCACTCATATAATTGCGCATGAGACTCCGCGAGTGATTGCACAGAAAACACAAGGGAGAAGAGATGAAAATGTGTGGGGATTACAGCACAGAAAACCTCATTATCATGAATATCTGCTTCACTTTCTGCTACATAACTCAAGTGAAACTCTGAATATCTCTAAAAAATTGGATGTCACTAACCTGACAAATTATTTCAACTTCAAAAGCGCTCATTCTGTCAATGCAGAACCTTGTGAACACAATTCTGCTTCCAGGCGGACTGATATAACGTCCTGTGTCTGTCTACTTGCAGAAGTTCCATCAAACCAGCCAATCAGATTTGCTCAAATCATAGCTGATTGAAGCAGCTTTCCCAGTTTTGTGTGCTATGTGCATCAGACGGCTATAGAACGGACTGTTGGTGGTCCAGGGGCGTGCCGTCTGAGGGTGGGACAAACACAATCCAGGTCAGGGGGTGTTAACACAAGATGCATTCTTACATTCACAAACTGCTAAATGGTGTGCAAAAGAATGGATCAGAATGCAGGAGTCACTTTTTTTGGATTAGTAAGATGCACCGTAATGTTTGTCGGAGTGTGTATGACTAGGTCTAACTCCATATCCTTTGTGCCTCCTTAATCTCTCCCTATCTTTTTTTTTATGTCAAAGCAAAGTGATGAATAGATTTGGTGGAAGAATACGACGAATAAAAATGACAGCATACTTGAACAGCTCCAAACACCACGGCCACATTCATTGCCACTCCGAGACATTGGATGATTCCTGGAGCAAGTGCCATGCATCTGCGTGCCAGGACCACAGTACAATGTCTGGCTGGCTGCCCTGGACAGCTTGCTGCGCAGTACTAGTTTCTACCAAGCGTTAGCCGGAGGCAGACCAAAAAAAAATAAAAAAATCAAGAACCTCTCCCAAACCAGTACAGTGCCACTGAACATTCACAATGATGGACATTGTTGGAAGCACATGATGATAATGACAGCTGAGCAGCCCGTTCCTGGTCATGAATGGAAGTCTTCAGACTGAGACTAATGCTGGCTCTGACCACCCCTGTTCTATCACAAACTCAAGCTAAAACTACAAAAAGAAAAGGGATTTTAGGTGAAAGCGAATGGTAACAATCTGCTTTTGTGTTCTATGGAAGAAAGAAAGTCATATGGGTTTGGTACAATATGAGTGAGACTTTTGAAATTTTCATTTTAGTGAATTATCGCTTTAACATGAATGAATAAAATATGTTTTACTTGTCATTATGCTCAGATGAGGCTGAAAAGAAATATGTGCCATCCCGTAATATATGATGTCTCTTCATTGAGCTCTAAACAGCTGCAAAAATACCTCAGGGAAAAGCTAAATTGTCTAATTTGTTAGAGACAAATAACCAGCTGCAGGTCACTGGAAATGAACTCAGATTCAGTAGATGAGCAACATTCATAATGTTGACTTGAGGATGATTGCATCTGTAAGACAAAATAGAGGGAGGGGTGAAAACAAGCATTTTTAAAAAAGTTTTTCAGCACTGTTTGTAACGTGCTTGTAGTTAACTTTGTACGCAAAGCATCGGCTCTGCTTGTATCGGCTTTATTTAGGTAGTGTGTTACAAGAATATCAACCTGGATCCAATACATCCCCTGCCTCGACAAAACCACTGCTAGCAAAACTAACGTGACCTGCAGACGATCGGTCACGGATTTAAGTGTGCTTGTTAAATGGATAGTTCACCCAAAAATAAAAATTGTCTCATCATTTACTCATCCTCATGCCATCCTAGATGTGTATGACTTTCTTTCTTCTGCTGAAGACAAATTAAGATTTTTTTAGAAGAACATCTCAGCTCTGTAGGTGCATACACCATTATATGGTGACCAGGACTTTAAAGCTCCAAAAACACATCACATTAAGTCAGTATAAAATGACTCCATAAGGCTCCAGTGGTTAAATCCATATCTTCAGAAGCAATATGGATAGGTGTGTGTGAGAAACAGATAAATATTTAAGTCCTTTTTTACTTTAAGTTCCACTTTCTTCTACATTCTGAAAGTGGAGATTTAAATATTGATCCATGTCTTACCCAAAGTGATTTCATCACTTCAAAAAAGTTATACAGAGGTAAATATGAGAAAAGAAGGCTGTGAAAACATATCTGCATCGTTTATCCTTTTGATCTTTCATTAAAACAAAACAAACAAAAAAAAACAAACAAATCTAACCTTTAATTGAAGTAAAACAATTGAAAGAGGGGAAACATCTCAAATATTTTTCTCCAAAACACGTTGGCCACAATTATTGGCACCCCTAGACTTTCTTATGAGTGATATATATATATATATATATATATATATATATATGAAGTATATTCCCAATCATATATATATATATATATATATATATATATATATATATATATATATATATATATAAAAAATCATGCACCTGTGTGACTAGGAACATGAAATTGTTCAACCATGACTTCCTGTTTCACAGGGGTATAAATATGAGTTAACACAGGCCAAATTCTCTTAATCATCAAATCACAGTGGGTTAGAATAAAGAATATAGATCTGATGTGCAGCAAAAGTTTGTTGAGCTTCATAAAATGGGAAGTGACAACAGAAAAACCACCATCAGGGCAATAATTAACATGTTCCAATAACTGGAGATTTTTTTTTTTTTAAATCCCCCTTTCTCCCCAATTTGGAATACCCAATTCACTCTACTTAGTAGGCCCTCATGGTGGCACGGTTACTCACCTCAATTCGAGTGGAGAGGACAAGTCTTAGATGCCTCAGCTCCTGAGACAGTCAATTCGTGCATCTTATGACCTGGATCGTTGTGCATGACACCGTGGAGACTACGCATTTGGAGGCTCATGCTATTCTCCGAGATCCATGCACAACTTACCACGCATCCTTTTGGGAGCGAAAACCACTAATCGTGACCACAAGGTTTGTGTCTCAAATATGTGCAGCCAATTATTTTCAGGGTCAACAGGATGTTATGTCGGAGAAGATTGCAAAGCAGAAACTGAAGATACAAGGAGACAATTTGTTGAAATACTTATTTTTCAAAAGGCAAATGGCTACAAACAAAAGCCATTAAGTTCAAAGCCCCATGTCCACGGACTAATTTCCAAATCTGACCCAAGATTCCCACTACCAATGTGTTAAGCATGTTCTTGCATTCGGCTTTATAGATAATAAATAGTACCAAGAAAATGGGACACCACACTAACAGAGGAGGATGTATTTTTTTTATGGACTAATGGCTTACAATTTTGACATGAACCCATCTGACATGAAAGCAGTTTGCATAATCCCCCAAGGTCTCAAAAATGCTGTGATCTAAATGTTGATATAATAACATGCAACATTCCCAAAGAAGAAATTAATTTTGTTAATGGCTGGAAAGCGGCCATATCATGGAAAACAGGATTCTTCTTGCTTTATCGAAATGAGAGTTTGATGCAATTTGTAGATGTAATAATCCTAGTGGAAAGCCGCCTCCTTTGACCTCATAAACCAGATAAGTTGCAAAAATGGGCAAATTTAAAAAAGTCATGCTATTTGCATCAAAACCAAAAGCACATTAACTTATGGACGCCCATGTTTACATATGGACTATAGAGCGCAATAGTCTTATTCTGGGAGTAAAAATGCAATTAATTTGATCTTGTCCATTTTTTCTATCGTTTTTAATTTGAATGACATTTGCAATGCTTCATGCGATTGTAGTTCATCATGAAAAATCTTTTAGCTTTTTGACAGATTTTCAAATACATTTCTGCATTAAATCAAAGTTTGCAATGTTGTGATACACCTTGGAGCTAGCTGGTTTGCTATGGTTCATGTCTCATGAACTCTTACGAAATCCCTATGAAAATTTTTTTTTATGGGAAAAATACTAATGGAACCAAAATGGCTTGATAAGAGCAAACAAATGCTACATAAAAAGACATCTCCGTTGAGAAGATTGTTTGGTTCAATGGGTATCGATGCTAGTGGGGAAAAAAGTTAGTAAACTCCTCAGGGCTTTAAATGCTGAACTGACAAACAGCATTAGATACCAAAAGGGCCTAGACACAGCACAATCTGGAGAAGGTTGGCAAAGTGTAATCCTAAATCCCTAATCCTGTTTATCTGGGCTGGAATAAATGCGCCACGTGAAAATGGCAGATGAAGGCACACTGAGTGGACGACCTGCAACCTGAAACTTCACTACCACAACAATCTGTGAATCCATACACTGCTCCATGAATTCCATTTCAGAGATGCCATTACATAAAGGAGACAAAAGATAATATGTGGTATTAAGAAATCATATTGATGCATCTACACTGTAAAAGGTTGGTTAACCTAAAAATGAAAATTCTGTCATCATTTTCTCACTCTCATGTTGTGTTCCATGGAAGAAAGATATACAGGTTTGGAACAGCCATTCCAACCTGTATTTCTTTCTCCCATTGAAGACAACATGAGGGTGATTAAATGACAGAATTTTCATTTTTGGGTGAACGATCCCTTCAAGTGCAGGTATCACAATGTTTGTAGCTTTGCAACTGTCTCTAGAAAATCCTGTTTAATGGGTTTATGCTCAAGAAATCTTGACAGTTCCAAAATACTTGAGATGTAAGGACTGCATAGATGCACTTTGATTTCTTCTGTGGCAGGAATTGAGGGGACACTTGAAGTTGGTGTTATGTATGAAGGCTCAGTGGAAGCAGAGAGCAACAAATCAATCTTCCCTGCTGGCGTCTTCAATCTCAAGGGCACTCATTCTCCAGCAAAAGACTGCATGGCCAGACGGTGTGTTTGCTGAGCTCCGTACTGTGCGCGCTCACACCCACCATCCACACAGGCACACACAGTTTTAATACTATTGTACTGGTTTGCACCCCAGCCAGTCTGCACACAGTTGGCCTGTCGCGGTTATTAAAAAAAACCATCTGTGGTTATTTGCTTTAACCGCGGTATTTGAGATAACCGCATTTATTGTGCACTTTAAATTCCAATCCCATTTTAATGCCCAAATATGGGAATTTTAAGTGAATATATAAATGACATTAACAATGTGTTTGTTTGTCATTCAAGTGCCGCACCATTGGCATCAACCCAGAGCATCTCCTGTCTGGAAGAGCATGTGAAATGCTTCTCAAATGCTCTGATGTGCGGGCCGTCAGCAGAGGCTCGTGCCAAACTCCCGCGAAAATATTATGGAACAAAGATAAACGTTGATAGTGGATGCAATTATTGTTTAATCATTTTACAATAAATGGGTACATTTAATGATTTATTTCATCACTGATTTAATAATTTTTATATAAATGGGTACATTTGACTTTTTATCTAATTTCATACTGGTCCTTCATACAGTCCCAGCTCTTATTTTATTTTGTTAGAGTCCACGCTGTTACCCTTCAGCCCCACACTCTTAATCCTCAATTTTAGGGGTTGATCAGGGCTCCACCTCCCCACCCGTAATCCTATGTCTCCTGTGGTGAAGGCGGTCAGTTGGGAGCATGATTATGACTTTGGTGTCCGGCTTCTCAGGGTCAGTGCAGTCCCAGTGAAACAGGAGATTAGGCCCACTGATCAGGATGGACATTAGATCAGCAGTGTGGCGGATGAACAGAGACAGCTGTATTTAAAAGACCTACAAGGCACAATAAATGATGGCTATCCAATTTGTAAACTTTGTCAAAAAAAAAAAAAAAAGGAGTTGGCTCAGGCAGGGAACACTTCAAACCTGAAGAGCCACGTCCGTGATCACTCCAAGGAATATGCAGAGATGAATGCAAGTAAAAATACAGTATATAGGTAATAAATTATAAACCCCTTTTTTATAACACTCCAAGACATACAAGATTTGTATGACTAACTGAATGTTCCGGAATATAAGTCACTTTTTTTTTTTTTTTTTAAAGGTTCTCCGATTAGTCTGAAGCGACTTGTATACATAAATCATATGCAATGTTGGCCGGTCAAACACATGCACACCAAAGCAAATATGATTACACTCAAACAGATAAAGTCATAGAGATGGTAGAAGCGTTTTAAAGTGGCCAATTCAGAATATTTAGCATTTACAAAGTACTTTATGCAACTAGTTTAAATATTCTGTCCGTCATAACAATTTTTTTTAAAAACAAACTCTGTTTCATCAAACTCGTAGTAAAAACATTCAGTCAGTGAACTGGATAATTAATGCACAGTACAGAGGGTTTAAATATCAGAAATATCCACAGATAGACAGTCTCTAATGTTAATGAATGAATAGAATACAACAGGCAAACTGTTTTAGTCACAGACTAAAAGCTGTTTATTTGTATATAATGAAGTTAAAAAGCATAGAGATCTGTATTTCCTGAGGTAATTTAATCTTCATAACGGAGCACGTCTGACTTTGAGCGGATGAAGGACAGTCGGAATTCGGGCGGCTGCTCCCGGGACCTTGTGCCTGTTGTATACAATCTCTGTCAGTGCGACTTACAGAGATGTGACTTATCTGTGATTTTCTCTCTGATCAATGCCATTTTGACCAGGTGCGACTAATATTCAGGTGTAACTTCATTTCTGGAAAATATGGTATTATCATAAATAAATATTAAACTGCTAATAATTTTATCAAGGCACCTTTAAAATAATGTACAGGTTCTATATAAGTTAAGTTCATTCAACAGCATTTGTGGCATAATTTTGATTACCACAAAAAAGTATTTCGACTCATTCCTCCTTTTCTTTAAAAAAAGCACACATCAAGGTTACAGTGAGGCACTTATAATGGAAGTGAATGGGGCCAATAATTGGAGTGTTTAAAACACAGAAATGTGAAGCATATCATTTTATAAAAGCACCTGCATTAATTCTTCTGTTATAGCTTGTTTATTATTTGAGCTGTAAAGTTGTTTAAATTGTCATTTTTACAGTTGTTCTTCAGGGTTTGTTGACATAGTCATAGTAACAAATTTGCTATAATATACAATATAATAAAAACTGTATATACAATATACAGTCTGTAAGTGATTTTTTCCACACTAAAATTATGTTTACACACATATCCTTTATGCCTTGTGGTTACACTTTTGAAAAAGTGAGTATTTTAATGTCAAAAAATTGGCCCCATTCACTTTCATTGTAAGTGCCTCAATGGAACCTCGATATTTTTATTTTTTATTATTTTTATTTTTTTAAAGGAGGAATGAGTCTAAATAAATTTATGGTAATCAATATTATGCCACAAATGCTTTTGGCTGAGCTTAACTTGTATTGAACCAGGAATATTTCTTTTATACCGTGATACCTCTGTATTTTTTGTAACGTTAAAATTTCAAACCATTCCACCCCTACTGAAGAGTTACGAGTGCAGCCTGGAGAAGATATTCGGATTTAACTAGCCTTCAAGACCCATGTGGATGTTACACTTTGAAGAAATTTCAGGGCGAAGGGTAGCACTTTTTTGTACTCCCAAGACATGCTTCCACCAGCAGCAATCTCATAACGACAACCAAACATCCTGAATTCCCAAAATAAAGTGATTCCGATCTATTCAGGGTGGCATTCAGTGCTAAAAGGAAACTGCTTATTCCATAGCTCTTTTGTGACAATGTGCATTTTCAAAAGTAGTGCGCAAGGAACAGGAGTAGAAAAAAAACCTTCTGTCAGCTTCTTTGTGTTTTAAGACATTGGAGGTTCACATAAGACTTGCTACGGGGATAATTGGTGGCGGTGTGCAGCCACTAGCAAATAAGAACAAGGGCAGCCATTACATGCCGAGCCCAGATGCTTGGAAGCACCTCGGTCCCTCTCCTCTTAATTAGGTTGCACAACACGGACAGAACCAAGCTATTTTTAGCACCTTTAACTACTGAGGGCTCTCAATGGGCAAGAGACAGTAGAAACGAGAGAGAGAGTGAAAGAGAGAGAGAAATGTCACCTTTATTTCAGAGGATATCTGAGCCACAAAAGGTCAGAAAAATAAATATCAGGCCCGCTGCTTGTTATCTCTGGTCAGTAAATGTAGTCCTGCCCCTGAAATTACCTCCAATGATAACAGTGAATTCATCTTCAGGATGCTGGGAACCCCTTTGTAAATGAGATAATGCTGAAGGCCAATTGCATGAAATCAATTTCAACGGGTGAGTCAACTAAATCAAATATCCCATTTTCTACCAGAGGCACAGTCCTTTTGGTTCACTGCATAGTGTATTAACTGCAATGTAACTCCTGTCTGCCCTACCTAACCTCCAAAACAAAAACCTTTCTTTTCTGCTGACTTAAGGCCACATGGGCAGGAAAAATATTAACCAATACTGTCATAGCGTTCACAATTCATTTTCCTGCTGAATATTCTTTTCCAGCCGAAACACACATAATTTAATGCAAGTTAAATGTGCTGGAAACACAGTTTGGGGTCTTCTAGGACTAATGTTTATCTTGCAAATAATATGTACTATTTAAATTAAGCCCCTAAAAGGCCTTGATTCGGTTTCAAAACTATGTTCCCCTTGTATTTGCGAAAAAGTTTTAACAAAATGAATTGCTAATTAGTTAGTTAACTGCAAAATGAAAAGCAAATCCATAGGAGAACGGCTTCTGTAGCATCCAGTGTTAATTTGTCAATTATTAATTTGTCATATTTAAAAAAAAAAAAAAAAAAAAAAAAAGTCCTTTAAATTCAATTTCGTCCCATCATATTCAATTTTAGTCTAAAATGGCATGTAATTTTAGCCAACGAAAATTATAAAATGAAACTAATGTGCAATATGAAATTGTCAAACAGTAACGGACCAATTGACCAAATATACAAACATTAAAAAAATCTTCAGTATAAACAACACTGTTCTTAAAAGGGTTAGTTAAAGGGGTCTCTCACAAGGTAATAATTTTTGAGTGTCCTTGGTAGGGCTGCATGATAATTTATTTTTAACGAATTTATCAAAATAATAACAAATGTCCACATCGTGATCTGCAAATCGCAAGAGCTTGAAGTGTGCATAGGAGTCAAATGATGGAGTGACAAAATTTGTGCATACGTAGCTGTAACCACCAGTTTCCTGTGCTTTCACTCTACATTGTGCATATGTTAGATAATAATGAGACCAGACGCCAGTATACTAACTCAAACTTGGCTTGTTTATTGGCCACTGTGGTCTGTGTGGATATATCAAAGAATGGGTTTCAAGTAATGGATTCTTCAGTGAAATCATTCCAGTCAGTCTCAAGTTCAGTGCAGACAGACAACAATCACGTGAAAACAGAACAGATGGCAAATGTCTACATTAAGGGCTTATGGACATCATTCTCCAAAACATGAACACAATGAATGAACAGATTTTGAAATTAATATGAACATGAATTAGAGTAAAAAAATAAAATAAAATAATAATTTTACAAAAGATTTTAGGATATCCCACATAATGGTGAAATTGTTGAAAAACTTTACATTCCTATGCTTTTTAAAAAAAATACAAATAATTAAAAGAATTTTAAAAAACGGCTACATAACTAATAATAAAACTGCAGATATTATATGCAGTCTATATTTAATTTGGAACAAGACAACTATGTTTGTGATGTCTTTAGATGGTACTTTTTTATTATAATAAATAAAATTAAAAAAACTTTTTTGGATGGAGGGGATTCCAATGTTGTGCACGCTCTGAAGACATCATCATACGATTATTGTATCGCATATTGCATTTTCCAACAACTTAAAGCATATAACATTTTTCCTCCAAATCATTTTCATTCAAAAAGTTTGAAAGCCCCTAGTTTAGGCTATACTACCCCTCAAGTGGCAATTACATCTGGGGAAATTGTGGGAAAATTTTGATACCAGAGTTTTTGAGATGGGATGCTCATAAACTTTCAACATGTCGGAGGAGAGTATGGTTTCTGTAGAGAATGACAGACAATTGTTAACTTTTGCAGTTTCGGTAATATTCATTTATGTATATCAGCAACCATTTGATGCATGTTTTACATTTTTACACTGTGAAAATAGCTCGTATTTGACTGAAATTCCATTATTGTTAGCAAGCTAACCAAGAAATATGTATTATGCTGTCAAAATAAAAGTACCTCAAAGAAATATGTATGACTGAACCTGGCATTGTCCATTTTTCCTGTTTTTTGACAACAAAGCACTTGAACACTACATCATTTTGCACATTGCATGCTTCTTTTCATCTTAGTTGATGACAAAATAAAAAAAAAACTTCAAGTAATTTTGTTGACCAGAGTCACACTTTGACTCTTGCCTTCAGGAGAGCCAATGGAACCGCACCCTCTTACGTCAATTCACTTCTCCAGGTCTATGCTCCAACTTGATCTCTGTGGTCTATGAACAATCAGCGGCTGGTGGTCCAATCACAAAGAGGCTATTTCACGATTGTTCACTTCTCTGTTTCACTGTGGTAGGACTTCACACTAGTGTTGTCAAAAATACCGGTACTCCGGTACCAAGTCGGTACTCAAACAACTTTTTTTTTACGATACCAGAATTTCTCAAGTACCGGGTCTACCCGGTTCCCAGGCAGAGTCGGGAACATTCAAACGCTCACAACAAGCAAAAGATGGCGACAAGCAAAATAGAAGCTGCTGCGGAGGATCAACTGAATCTTGTCGAAAAGAAAAGTGGAAAAAAACAGTTTTGGAGTTTTGAGGCTGCTGTAAAGGGAAATATCATAGATCAGCAAAAACCTATTCTCAGTATTTCACAATTTTCTGACGAAAGGTGGAAACACATCAAACTTAATAATGCACCAGGATTAATTCAGGCAACTAAAGCAGGTGTGTTTAAAAGCATATTATCATTTGCATTAGGGCTGAAATGATTAGTCGACATTATCGACAATGTCTAAAATAAAAAATTGTAGAGAAAAATGTTCGTTGTCGAATAGTCGTTTGATCTCATTTAACGTAACATGAAATCACATTAAACTGTAATGATGAAGCGTGAGAGCAGCACTGTCGTTCACGCCTGACGGAGGAAGAATTACACAGATCAGTCCAGATGCACTCTAAACTTTCACAGTCACTTATATAAAAAGTACATTCAGAAGCACTCTCGTTGTGGAATAAGCGGAGGCGGAGCTCTTTAATGGAAAAATGCGTTACATCTTAAATGCAGTTATATTTAATGTGTTATAGCTTTATTAAAGTTCAAATAATACAGAAGCAGCTCATGTTAATAACTATAAACTCAGAAACTGACATTTCTCTGTGTGGTCGGCGCCTCTTCTATGAGTTGCGCAAATGTCCCGATCTAAGGGGGAGAGATTGAAACTGCACCCGGCTGAGAGAGACTCTACCTCGGGGACACTCATCCCTCGAGCACGCACGCTTAAGCTGCGTACACTGCCAGCGACAGCATCCCATTCATTTACAATGAGAGCACAGCGACCGTTGGCGACTAGATGTAGGCGTGTCCAGCGATGTGACAAAGTTGAGACAAGTTCAACTTTATTCAAATGAAGAGCGACTTACGGAAGCGACAGCCAATAGAAGAGAGGACGGGAGAGCTCACGTGATCCTTCTCTCCCTCTCTCTCTCTGATCCTGCAGTAACGGAAAGATGGATGAAAGGCTAATTCTTGCTGTTAGCAATTTTCCAATGCTCTATGATGTCTCTTCCCACGTACAAGGACATTTTTAAGAAAAATACTGCGTGAAAAGGTGTCCGACTCTGAGATTGAATGGTTTTGTTGATCCAGACAGACCGGCGTTTTCGTTTTCGCCGTTTTGGCAAAAAGCACACCTTTTTTCTCATTCATCTTTGATATAAAGCATTTTATGTACTGATTCCATTTATAGTTAGTCTTCCCTCCAAAATGTTTGTTTTTAGCGGCAAGTAAAGCGATTCGCTGTCACCAGCCACTGGCGACCTGCAGCGACAAAGTCACTGGCAGTGTGTATGCAGCTTAGATTAGAACGCGATTGCTCGTGACTTATTTAATCATAATATATGTCACTGTGCATTTCTTATAGTGAAATTGCAAAAGTTGAAGCAAATCATATATAAGTGCTCAAAAATTATTTAAGCATGCATTGTACAGTTTTGTTATAATTCAAAAATAATATATTTAAATTAGTGTTGAACAACAATATACCATTGAGCTGCTGTTAATGTTTTGTTAACTTTGTTAATAAAAGAGTGTTGTTCAGTAACCTGTTTTTGTATTTTGCTTTGGTACTGAAAATGGTATCGAGTACCGTGAAATTTCACAGGTATCGGTACCGACTACTGAAATGTTGGTACCGTGACAACACTGCTTCACAAATGAACTTCCTACCTTCACACAATCTGCTGATACTATCTCAACATTCAAGAACCAGCTGAAAACACATCTGTTGCACGAGAAATTAACTAATCCACACTAATTGTACTTACTATACACACACACACACACACACACACACACATCATTCTGTCTCTTCTGCGCTAGCACATGTACTACTCCAGCCACCTTGAGAGCATGTCAGTACAACACTGTAGATATTGTTGAACTATGTATGACAACTTGCTATGTTCTTCATTTGTAAATCACTTTGAATAAAAGCATCTGCTAAATGACTAAATGTAAAATGTAGTGGCATCTACAGAAAGGCTCAATTCAGAGAATCAACTTTAAATTGTATCTGAGCACTGTCTTGGACTCAATGCCATATCCTATTCTGTAAATCAAACTCAAGTGAAGACACAATTCTACACTGCCATAAATGAGGAGATAACAGCCTGTCTAATCTCCCATGGCTCAGGCTGAATGATCCTGGACATCTGCGCAAACAGTTTGCATGTCTTTTTTTAACCCCTTGTTTAAAAGAGAACTGTGTCAAAGCAATGTCTTTAATTAGTTGTGATTAGATTGGGAATTATATGACTGAGCCTAACTGGATTGCCATCAGCATGGGTGTGCAGTTCTGCACTGGAGTCCACTGTCAGCAGTACAATTAGATGTCTATGTAAAGCTACTCTTAAGAGACAAACAACAATATAAAGACGTGTCAGTTTGTACACTGCTCTTGTTATCGAGGCTCCATTTGTGCTGAGGCAGGACAAACACTGCTTTGGGTTTCATTTAAGCAAAAAACCTTTTCTAAAAGGGCCACTATCTCTTTCTCATATAAAAAGGCAACAATGCATCATATAAACCACAGCTAATAGCGCTCAGCAATAATATTTTTTTGTTATGGAGCAAAAAAATATTAAGTCTAAAAAAAACATTAAAGATTCACACTAAAATGTAAATCTGTAAAGTTTTGCATGCCACAAGTGAAATAAGGTATCAAAATATCATAGTGTACAGTAGAAAGTGTCTCTTTCAACCATTTTGAAACATGGCATAAAAAGAAGAAACCTATACTGTATAAACAGGAAAAATTAGACCATTATCTCATCTTCAAATATGAGCCTAATCATTTAATGGGCAAACATTTTGAAAAAGGCTAATATTGCTCAATATCAATATTATGGTCAACGACATTGATGCATCCCTATAGAGTGCAACAGTGTCAGCCCAATTTTCAGCCATCTTAGTTCAGAAATATTTCTCCATATTGTTTAAATTAATGGCTGCAATGATTGTAGCTAGAGTACTTGAAAGGACAGCTCAGCGATCAAGAGCCATGGCAATACAAAAGAGAAAAAAGTGGTTTAGATACAAAATCCCACATAGAGAAAAAGTAATGAACTGGAATAATAAGGATGCATGCAAGCTTAGACATAATGCATCATCTATCAAGGCTGCAATGTTTCCTCCTTGTTATTTATGAAAAAACAAAAGGCTGTAGGGAACACCTCACCAAAATGGCTTTGCCCCTATTAATGTAAGAAGAATGTATAACCTACTTAAAACTGCATAACACTTTCTATGACTGATGCGGTCATCGGTTTGTGTGCAAGTACAGTATTAGTTTAGTGTTTGGTTTGTTTGACCGGCTGACATCATTTCCGTATAAATTATGTAAATAATTACTTCACCCTACAGAATAAGTAGCAGGATCTATCAGATGCTTTACACGGAAATTATAAAGAAAATAGAACATACATTAAAAAAAAAAGTAAATTGGAAATGCTGAACAGGTACCCCAGGGGTCTGAATGTCGATCACACATGTGATATTCAGGCAGCCAGCCCCATGACCTTTAATAACAACCTTCCTGTGGTCCTTAAGTCCATCACTCAATGATCTCGATGCGACCATTCTCGTGGTCTTTAATAACCCCCCACATTTCTCATTCAGAAGTTTTCACCAGATATTTTAATGAATCACAATGAAAAAAAGTAGAACACATAAATAAAATGAGTCAGTCCAATCACAAAGTGCAGCACAATGCTCAGACAGTAAATGCATAGCTAAACAGATGTGTTTTCAGTCTGGATTTGAATGGAGGCACTGTTGGAGCACATCAAATCTTTTCTGGTAGCTGGTTCCAGCTGCAGGTGTCATAACAGCTAAATGCTATTTTTCTTTGTTTTGAATGAACCCTTGGTTTTTCTAACTGATTTGATCCTAATGATCAAGTGGGATTAGTTAGGTTTTGACTCAAACATATCTGCAATATATTTAGGTCTTAGCCATCGAGTGATTAATAAACTAGTAACTGTATCTTAAAATCAATTCTAAATGCAACTGGATACTAGCATAAAGTCATAAGGACTCGAGTGATATGCAGAGTTGTTTTGGTTTGGATCAGAATCCTGGCTGCAGCCTTTTGAATGAGCTCTCCATTGCAGTAGTCAACCCTACTTATAATGAAAGCATGAACAAGTTTCTCTTAGCCTTGAATAGACACGAAACATCTAACATTCTGTTTTGTCTTTGTTTAACTGAAAGAAATTTTGGCACATTTTGAGTGTATCCTTTGAGCACAAGTCTCTCTGTGCCTAGATGAGATCAACCTGCCAACATGTATAAACTTCTGATTAGCCTCATCTTTAGTCCAAAACATCTGCCAACATGTATAAACTTCTGATTAGCCTTGTCTTTAGTCCAAAACTACAATTTTGACCTCAAAGGATTTGTGAACTAAATTAAACTGCACATGGGTTTGGCCCAGTTAAATTTTGACGCTCCACGGAGAGACCTGTCGAAACCCTAGAGCAGTCTGAATGGATGACTTCTGAAGTTAATTTAAGATAATAAATAAATAAATAAATAAAACAGCTTTTACAAGTCTCCCTTTTCATCACAGGTGCACCAAGCAGTTAGCAGGGTAGCGGTACCCATACGACTCCTTTGGCACCTGCCATCCTTTGCATCATGA